>LR538431.1:259877-324664 GCA_900883565.2 Caenorhabditis panamensis | reverse complement strand
AGGGCGCCTGGGAAGGGCGCTAGGGGAGGGCGCTAGGGGAGGGCGCTAGGTGGATGGCGGTAGGGGAGGGCGTCTGGGGAAGGGCGCCTGGGGGCCTGGGAGGGCCCTAGGGCGCCTGGGAGGGCGCAAGGGCGTTTGTTTTGATAAAAAGCATTTGTATTGATAAAAACGGGTGGAAAAGAGGATTTTGAGTCTAGAAAATGCCCGCATAGATATTTTTTCCGTTTCCCCGAAGCATTCTATCACACATGTTCTTCGTTCAGAGCACAGATGTCAATGTTGCGGTGATTGAAAGAGAGTGTGTGGGAGTTGGAGATTCAACATTCGTACACTGCGATGAAGCATCGGTCAATGTTTTTTAGAGCGAGAGGTGTGTAAAGAATCGGAAAGAAACTCTGCATTCATTCTTCTTCAGAGCCTCCTGATGGTTGGCTGGTTTTCGATTTTATTGAAGTTTTACTGAAATAGACAATTCAAATTTTGATTTCATTATCCCTGGATGATCATGGAACAGTTTGATAGTGCTAGTGAGTGCGAAAAAGAGGTAGAATTACGATTAAAATTTGTGATTTTTTCCAGTGAAAACACCTCTGAAACATGAAATTTTGGTAAATTTCGATGCTGCACCGGCCAATGTTGATTGGACTTGACATGTTCAAAAGGCAAAAGTGTAAATGGAAAGAAGGAAACTTCCAAGATCTCGTGGGATCTTTCGGAGTTCCGTGTCCTGCGGGACCTCCTTTCGGAAGTCATCATTATGAAAAGTTCAGGTGTTGAAAACAATAAGAAAATTGAAAAAAAAAGAATTGTATTTCAGAAACACCCGCTTTCTTATCTTGGTTCTTTTGGAACTTCATGTCCTAAGGCAAAAGGAACGTTGCGGAGTGCAGTCCAAATATGTGAGTATGAAGCAGTGAATTTATGTAGACTGTATGTTTATTTTAGAAATGTTAATGAATTCCCAATCACTGGTGTCATGGAAATCTACTAGGAGGATGCCCAGCACCATTAATTAAAGCTGGTAAAGCCGACTCCGAGAAGAAGTTTATTAAATGTGGTTTGTCAAATCCAATGCTCATTTCCACGGTTTGGCTCGATTTTCCCGTTCCTGCAAGAGGTAAATGAAATGACAAAGAAAGTGAAAAATCATTTATATTACAGGTGCACCTCTTATCAAGAAGCGAAGCGTTCGGAGACAACTGTTTTTCCCGTCCAGCACACGTATTTTTTGATTTGCGAAACAATCGAAAGCTCAATTGTTGCAGAGTACAGTATGCTTATACGTAAGTAGAAATTAGTGATGTTTCGAATGTATGTTTATTTCAGGAATGCATGTTCGTCCGGACATACCAATGTGGAGGTGATATTTTCGATTCCAATCTTTGGACCCCATTGCAACTGTAGAACAGCCACCTCGAACATCGGTAAAATGCTGTGCTGCAAAAGCAGAAACCGAAATGTAAGTTGCAAATTGAACTTGAACTTTGAAATTTGAAAGGGGAAGGGGTGTTCTTCATTAGAAACTTTTCGATTTCTTCATTACAGATCAATTTTCTGCATGTCAACATTCATTGCAGCAGTCCCGAACTAATTTAATAAAAAGTTATATTCTAGACTCGTTCTTTCTTATTTACACACATTCCCTGAACCTTATAGGGCTCATAATCAAGCCTCCGATGACGGGCATCAAAACCAGTGTTCAAAACTTCATTAGTAAAGTAACAAAGTTCCAATTCATGTTCACATCAGTAATATCCCGATTTCTCTTCCGAAGAGTCAACGTGTAGGGGAACACCGTTGATGGTGATTACTTCGCCTTTTGATACTCTTCCATGCGGCTTATCCTCCTTGATCTGGCTAGTTCTGTTAACACGCACTCCATTGACTCTATCGAAAGGTGTCCGATGATGGCGTTTTCTTGGGGCCTTCGTGGACTTTACGTCATCAGAATAGACCAGGGAGAGTAGAAAGAGAAAGGAGAGAAGAGAGAAGAGAAGCTTCATGATTCTATGCAGGTAAAGTTGAGCGGTGGTGGCTTTTATACAGAGAAAGGTAGAAATCGGAGAGGACATAAAATGACGACATAAAACAGAAATTTGCGGAACAGAAAGTTTCCAGTCGTGTTTTGAACACGTGTATATGTATCTAGAAAGACGGACAATGTTCAATTTATTCTTTTACCGAATCTACAGTAATACAGTAAAAAGTATCTGTCCGTCAATCGGTGCCCTCGAGTTCGTGGCCGCGGCGGCCTGCGGCCTCGATAGTTTTTGCCTTTATTTTGCTCATTTTCGGCTGTTTTCCTCAAATTTTTTGTAGAAAACATTTAAAAACACGTTTGTCTAGATGTTTTTACAAGAAAGTTCGAGAAAAATGGTTGAAAATGAGCAAAATAAAGGCGAAAACCGTGAGCCGCTGAAATTTTCGTTTTGTGTGGGCGCGTCCCGTAGCGGCTTTGGCGTTCCGCCTTTATTTCGCTCATTTTCGACCGTTTTTCACAATCTTTTTTGTAGTAAACGTTCAAAAACACGATTGTCTAGATGTTTTTACAAGAAAATTCAAGAAAAATGGTTGAAAATGAGCAAAATGGAAGCAAAAACTGTGAGCCGCTAAAATTTTTGTTTTGTTTGGCCGGCCACGGATTTGAGGACACCGATTGACAGACAGACAAAACTTCATGTTACAGCACTGTTTTCCTTGGAGAATAGTTGAGATTAATTTAATTTGGATACAGTGTTCGTTCCTGAATGTTTGAAAAATGCAAATTGTAAAAAAGGCAGTGAAAAACAGAGAAGTCCTGTATCTGTATCTATCTTCTTCTAACAGTTCCATCCTCAAAGAACACGCCTCCATCCAACGCGCAGTACTTCGGACACACTCCTTTGTTGCCTCCGGCTCCCGATTGTCCCGGTCTACCAGGCTGCCCTGGATGCCCATCTGGTCCCGGTGTTCCTGGCTGTCCTGGTGCTCCTTTTGGTCCTGGTGGGCCTGGCCTGCCACCACCGGATGGTCCTGGAAGTCCTGGTGGTCCAGGAGGTCCACGTGGTCCTGGTGGTCCTGGAAGAGCCGCTCCTCCTCCATAGCCATGAGCATCTTGACCAGGTTGACCGGGTTGTCCGGGTTGCCCATCGTTTCCTGGTTGTCCTCGGGGTCCCTTTGGTCCAGGTGGTCCTGGTCTTGGTGCTGCTCCACCTCCATACGCAGCTTTTCCTGGGGCTCCATCGGGTCCTGGTAGTCCTGGAGGACCTGGGGGTCCAGGTCTTCCACCAGGGCATGGTTTGCAGGGAGCGGGGACTACTGGATGACAAGGTCCTGCTCCAGATTTTCCAGGGTTTCCAGGCATTCCCCATGCTCCAGGGGCTCCAGGGCGGCCAGGCTTTCCAGGAGTACCACCGGCGCCAGGTGGGCCTGGACGGCAGCAGGTAGAGCATTGGCCTTGTTGTGGTGGGGGTGGAAGAACAGGTGGGAGGACTGGCGGTTGAGCGTATCCACCGTATCCAGCATGACGAGCAGAGCGGGAAGAGTTAGAAGAAGATCCTTGAGACTCAGAATGAGACGATCGAAGGTATTGGACCTCTTGGAAGACGTGATCCGCAGACTTTTGGCAAAAGTTCACCTCATCAGCGAGTCGGTTTCTCATGCCATGGACGTAGTTGTTGACCATCGGGAGGGTTATGCATACCTAAAGTATCTCAAGTTATCATTTTCAAAGCTCTGAAAAGGGAAAAACTCACCGAAACCACAGACAACACACAAAACGTGACAGCGGAGAAGGCAACAAGGCGATAGGCCTTGAGCCTGACGTCGATGTCCTCCATCTCGATCGAGACTGTCTTTCCCATTGCCTTCCGTTTATATACCCGTTCAGTTAGCCGCCCACTTCTTCCCACTTCTTCTCCTAGGCTACCTACACACTATTTCGCTTCGTGAAAAGTCATGGTCACTTTTTGGCAGAAACAGTAACAGAAACAGTTGATGTTTTGGTGTTTACAGGACAGCAGGAGAGATAATGGGGGATGGGGATAGTTGATAGGTGTCTTGCAGTGCCATGAAAAGAGGGATACGGAAGTTTTAGGAAGGTAGAAACTTCCGCAAAGTAGGTAGGAGCTCCAAGGTTTCTTTGAAACATCATAACTCGGTTCAAAATTTTTCATTTAAGCTCATTTTCTGCCAGAATACAGTAAAACGGTTGTTTTGCTTAATAAAAATTAATTTACAATTTTAGACTGAAATCCTGGAGAGATACGCTGTCTGAAAAATTGAACCGGCAGGAGCTCACACTTTGTAAGCGCACCCAACTTTGAAACTTCATAACTCGACTCAAAAAGCTTTATTTTTACTGGTTTTCTGCCAGAATACAATTAAAACATTGTTTATTTTATAAAAAACAAGTTCATGTTGTTTAAAAAATTTTCCGATTAGTTACGCCATCTGGAACTTTGTCAAATTTCAGAGAAAGGAGCTCAAATCTTGAAAAGCGCATCCAACTTTGAAACATCATAACTCGGTTCAAAATGTTTCATTAGAGCTCATTTTCTGCCAGAATACAGTTTGAAAATTGTTTATTTCATAAAAAATAAATTCATTCTGTAAAAAAACTTTTCCGATTAGTTACACCACCTGAAACTTCATCAAACAGCAGAGGCTCAAGCTCACAGCTTGAAAAGCGCGCGCACCCAACTTTGAAACATTATAACTCAACTCAAAATGTTTTATTTTTACTGCTTTCTTGCCAGAATACATTTAAAGGGTTGTTTTATCATTTAAAAAGCAGTTTAAGTTTTTAAATAAAAATCCTGAAGAGTTACGCCACCTCGAATTTCATCAAAATTTCGAGTTTTTCTCTCACTTCCCCACCCCCCTTTTAGAAATTTTGCAGCTCTGTAAAATTTCTGAATTGATGTTTGTTAACTTAAACTGATCTAAACTGATCTGTTCTACACGTACATTCTCCAATTCGCCAAACCCCGAACCCAGTAACGTCGATTCCAAGTGTCCTTCTCTACCCCATCTTCTCGATTCCGTGCCGAGAGGTAGAAGAAATAAAACAAAATAACAGGTCAACAGTCAGATGGCAGAAACTATTTGGAATGGGGGAAAAGGGGAAACAATTGATGATAGTGTTTGGAATGGTGGTTTTTGGATTTTTTGTAGGATAACGATAGTTGGATGTGTTCATGGCATACTGAAAAATCCACAATTTTTCAAAGAGCGTAACTCATTGGATTTTTGCCAAAAAACTTTGAAAATTAGTACATGAAATTTCAAATCCTTTGACTATAACATATTCAAAACTGAGATTCATTGAACAATTTTCAGCAGAGTTTTAATTCTTTGAAGTTGGAGACATTTTGGATGCATCAGGCTCTTGCGTTGCGGTGTAAGAGGCTGCAAAAAATGCTGAAAATCCTATACAAATTTCAAATTTTACTTCAAATTGCCTACAGCTAATTCTAATAGCTAGACAAACCTGCCAAAACTGTCAAAACTTAGGTCATTCCTCTTCAATTTCCAATTTGCCCCCCTCCAAAACTTTCACTACTATTTCCGTACTCTTTTTCCAAAAAATAAAGTGTCGGTCGGTTCAATCAGTTAGTTTCCACTAATTCCACCAAGTTTCCGTTATTTCCACTTGTTTACCGGTACAAGGAAGGTCTCAACGACCAGAACGCGACGTCCTTGTGCCTTGAATTCAGACGCTCTTCCGAATGACTTGACTTCCTGGGTGATAGTGTGGTTTAGCAGCGGGAGATGGGGAGTTTGGAATAGGGAGAAACGAAAATGTTGATCTAAAGTTGGATTTGGGTAAATTAGAAAAACCTGGGGGTCAAGGTGTTCTTGTTTGTGATCTGGTTTTTGCAAGTGTTCATTAGGTGATCTTTTGGTCTTTGTTATCACTTGGGGATTTTATTTTGGTATTGCAGAGATTTTAGCTAGCTCTTGGCCAAACCTGGGATTTATTGGATGACTTTGAGTTGAGATATGTTTTTTTTTGATTTCTTAAAAATTAAAAAAATTTTCAAAAAAAAAAAAATTTTTTCGAAATTTTTTATCAAGTTTTTTTTTGAATTTTTTTCCATTTTTTATGTTTTAGTGATGTTTGACCCACACTATTAGCTAAACATAACCCCCGTCAAACTAATCAAAAACCAAAACGAAACCAGTTAAAAAGAGAACCTTGAGAAGACGAGTAGAAACTCGATAACGGAAGAAGATGTCTATCAGATGATGGCAAACTGGTTGAGAAAAAAGCGGAGAACATCACAAGACACAATGGCGTTATTAGTTTTAAACGAAAAATTCAAAAAAAATTTAAAAAAATGATTTTTTTACAGTGCTGGAGCTTACCCACAGAAAAATCGGCCAACTTCAAAAAATTGTATATTGGGTCAAAATGCTCTATTCTAGCTCATTTTTTGCCACAATACAGTTAAAGAGTCCTTAATTTTATGAAAAATACATTAAAAAATTTGAAACCCATTTCAGATAAGCTACACCATCTCAAACTTTACCCAATTTTCACACTTTCCAAAAACAGTCTACTCCCGCCGACCCACTTATCTTTCCGTTTTGTGACCTGGTCTAGTGCCATTCTCTCCGTTTTTCTCTCACTTTAATGACATCATCTTTTGGTTTTTCTCTCGGAATTCCGTTTTTCAAATGAATTTGGCAAACAAGGTGAAGAACAATTAGCTGGGGGTCAGAAATTGGAGGGTATTTTTTTTTGTTTAGAAAAAATTTAATTGTGGTTGCGAAAATTTGAAATTGTTGTCATTAGATAGCAAATTTTTTCTAGTTTATTTTATTAGTTAAATGTTTTTCAATATCTGCTACCCTAATCCCAGGAAAAATCAAAATGTGGGCGCCATCACTCCGCGCCCTGGACGCTAGGAGTCGCGCGCACTTTTTAACCCATAACTCACGAATAACAATAGATAGCAAAAAACAAATAACTAACAAAATGTAGCTCTTAAAATTATCTGTCAAATGCTATGTTTACTTTATTTTTTGCACTAAAAATGATTTTTTTAACGATTTATTAAAATCAGCACTAAAATCCAACCGGTAAGCTCGAATACAACAGTTTGCAGGTGGCGGAGATGACAGAAAATAGCAAAATTAAAAGTGATAAAACAGAAAAATTATAAGAAACACTCTAAAAGTATGAAAAGAGTAGAGAAAATGACCTCAAAACATGACATACGCCTAGACTATTGTCCTGGGGGTCTAGGGAAAAATTCTGAAAAAAAATTTCAAAAAATTCAAAAAAATAATTTTTGATTTTTTTACGAATTCTAAGTGAAGTTCTGATTATTTTAGAGTTTTGTAGCCATCATAAACATGACACCTTCTCCATCAAGAACATATTTCTTGGCATTGGCGACATCGAGTCCAACGGCCGAGAGGGCGTCCATGACCATTTGCTCGCGGAGGTTGAGCAGGTGGAAGATGGTCTGGAAGGGTAGGAATTAATATTGGCAATTGACCAAATGTAGTCAAATGCTTGAGCTATTGAATACAAAAAAGATCTTTGAAAAATATAAATTTTGAAAAAAGTTATGCTTGATCTTGCAAAGTGCGATTTTTTCATTTTTTAATTTTTCAAAAATTGAGTTTTAGTTTTTGCCTTATAACTTTTTTCAAAAAATAGGTGTTAAAAAGTTGTCAACTAACAAATTGTACCTCACTTTTTTGTCTTGAAAGTTATGATTGATCTTGAAAAAAGTTTTTTGAAATTTGAAAAAAGTTATGATTGATCTTGCAAAGTGCATTTTTTCAATTTTTCACTTTTTTAAAAATTGAGTTTTAGTTTTTGGGTTATAACTTTTTTTGAAAAATAAGTAGCAAAAAGTTATCAACTAACAAATTGTGCCTCATTTTCTTGTCTATCAAATACAAAAAAGATTTAATCAAAATATCAACTCTCAAAAAAGTTACACCCCCTCAAACTCGCACCTGTCTTCCCGAGTTGTACTCATCGTCCTCCAACACCGAACCAATCACGAATCGGCCACCAGAACGCAGATGTTTCATCTGGAATAAAACCCTGGTTTCCATTGTTTCAAAGCTAATAAAATCTCCTAAAAATCAAATAAAAAACACATTGTCCGACATTTTTCTCTCATTTTCACATTGCCATTGCACACTTTACACACACTTTTTCTCCGCCGAGACATCTGTTTTGTGACGTGGAATTGAGAATTGAGGATTGGGGATTGGGGACTGGCAATAGTGTAAAGAGGAAGGAACTCTGTCAAAGAGAAGAAAAGATCGGGTGCAAAAGTCAGTGTGTAATTTGAGAATTATCACTGGAGGGGAAATTTGATAACTTGAAAAGGGGATCTTTGACAAAAAGCTAGATAACTTTGAAACGAAAGGAAGTAGCAAAAAGTTGTCAACTAATAAGTTATAGAATGGAAACAGAGCTTTTAATTTCAAAAAAGAACTTTGAAAAATAAAAATTTTGAAAAAAGTTATGATGTTTCAAAGTTTTGTCGAAATTTTGATTTTGGTGGCTCATTGTGGTGACATTCACTATTTTGCTCAAAACTTCTGAGCCACTTTAGGTATCAAAAATTGTTAATTTATTAGTTATAGAGTAGACAACAAGCTATTCGAAAAACAAAATAACTTCAAAAAACATGAATTTTGAAAAAAGTTATGATGTTTCAAAAAATGAAAAAAAAAATTCAGAAAAAAAAAATTTTTTTCAATTTTTTTTGCCAATTTTTTTTTTCAAAAAACGGCCAATCAACCAAAAATAACTCACCATATTAGCAACACATTTGCAATACTCCTCATAATTATGACAGGCACTTTCCAGGGTAAAAATCGACACCAAAATATCGACTTGCTTTCCTTCCAACTCTGGCACCACAATTTCTTGATGAACATCCGCGAAATGGATTCCACCGGACTTTACAAGTCCTCTGGCTTTTTCTTCAGCCTCCTGACACACTTTATCAGTTGGAATCGGTCCTCCTTCGGTCCTTTTTATCACTCGAATCGTCGGCAACCAATCGATTGTCTCTTCATGGCGAGTCCACTTCCGAAGAACGTCGAGGTTTCGTTCCACGTAGTCAGACAAGTGGATATTCTTTGCAACATCACGGAAACAGAGGGCAGAGTAGACTGTGGGTCCCGCACCGATGTCCAAAAGGGTCTCTCGCTCCGATGGACGCATGGATTGAATCATCAGTTGGGCAAAGACAGGAAGAGCGAAGAGAGAAACACGGGTTCCTTTTTCGATGGCGTTTCTGAAATTGGAAATTGGTTAAAAATTAAAGTAGACATTGGAATAGATAGAAACATTTATGAGCTTAAATTTTGTAGTTGACAATTTTTTGATATCTCTTCAGGTTTTTGAGAAAAAACTCATTCCACAACTACAGTAGGATACGTTTACATTTTTTTGAAGTAGAGGTTTACAAATTGCATTTTATTTTGAAATTGGTAACAGATATCAAAAATTGTCAGCTATAAAGTTGTACCTCTTAAAATTTTCTATCAATTCATAAAATTTTCAAAATTTTTCAATAAAAATTCAATTTTTTAGACCCCAACTACAGTAGTACCAGTTTACATTTTTTTTGAAGTAGAGGTTTACAAATTGCATTTTTTCTCAAAATTGGTAGCAGATATCAAAAAATAGATTATTATAAAAATGTAGCTCTTAAAATTTTCTATCAATTGAGATAATTTTTATAATTTTTGATTAAGAATTAAATTTTTGAGACCCCTGGAAACAAGAGGGGTACAGTAGGACCAATTTTCACTTTTTGAAAAATAGCTTCTACTAATTGATTTTTTTCTCAAAATTGGAAACAGATATCAAAAAGTTGTCAACTGCAAAGTTGTAGCCCTTAAAATTGTCTATCAGTTGATATAATTTTTATTATTTTTGATTAAGAATTGAATTTTTTAGACCATCTGCAATATTGGGCAAAAATGGTCACCTGAACTTTCCAGTGTTTTGATTGCTTTTTGATTTCTATTGCGGACTACAATGTTTTCTATGTTTCCATGTCAAATACAGTATTCCTAGCTACCGTATCCATTTTTTCCATCTTATTTGATCTTTCCCCAGACAGTCTCCGAACCCTCTTGAGCTCTCTCTGCCCAATTGCGCAATCCATTGGTTTGTTTTGCCCCGGGTTTTTTCGCATTTCGAAACCTCTCGAAAAGTGTAACCGATATTTGCAACCTCTCAAAGTGTCAAAAGAACAGAGAAAATAGACTTACTTGCTGAAATAAAAGTGCAAATAGGCGTCCGGGTCGAATTTTTGAGCATAGTCCTCCGGGAGCAGTACGGTATGTTGGGCTTCTTCGGATTGGGTAGACATGATGAGATATTGGGTTAGGAGAGGTTAGATGATGGTTTGGATACTGTAAAAATAGTTTTGAATATGAGAAAATTGAGAAAATGATGAAAAATTAAAAAGTGAAAATTTTTCGAAAAAATTTTTTTTTGAAACTTTTTTTTGAAAATTTTTTTAAAATTCAGTTTGCAACAAAACAAATTGATTCAAATTGCACTTTGTAGCAAATTTTACGTTCTTCAAATTAAAATAAACAACTATTAGCCAACTTTTTCAGTTTTCAAGATACAACGCGATTTCCAAAGTGCTACATTCGAAAATGCCGCATTTTGCTTTTCAAATTTTTTTTCCAAAAACCGAAAAAGCTATCAAAAAATTGTCAACTAACAAATTATAGCGCAGAAAAAAACCTATCTAATGCAATTCAATTCAAAAAATCAAAGTTATTCCCAATTTTCAAAAAATTTCCCAAAGTACAACCACTCCACCCGAAAACGTCACTCAACACCACTGCTCCCGAAAAATCAGTGCAGACACTCTGATTTATGAAAAATAAACAGGCACGCAGAGCTGTGGAAGTGCTCTGAGCTCTCTTTCGTCGGGGTTGGAGAAGGAGAAGCAAGACAAGTGTGCTCTGACTCCGCCCACTTTGCGTTGTTTATTGAGAGAGATAGAGACGGAGAGCCGAGGGAATCCCTGGGCTACAAAGGAGGGACTTTTGGGTGTAAATCAGGGTAAAAATGATGATTAGAGCTTTCTTTGTTACAAAACTTTTATTCAAATCACTGAAAAAATCGAAAAAAAATTCTGGCAATCCGCGAATTGGTAGCTTCCAGTCGAATATAGCGCACTTACAATGCAAAATCGACTTTGTGCAGATCATGAGATTCATCTGCAAAAAAATTTCACAGTTTTGAATGCTTATAATCATGAAAAAACTCACTCTTTTCAAACTCACAGCGAGATTTTTCAAGCACCATGTAGAGGGGTGCCAGGCTGTATTGAACTTGACTCTGGTTTCTTTCAAGAAAAGAAGAACGTCCGGTGTTGTTCTAATTGGAGTCCGTTCTTCTTTGGCTGATGTGATTGCAGTGAAAAATCCACATTATGAGTGAGTTTTGATGACATTCTCAGATACTTCAAAACATTCTTGGTGTGTGGCGTTTTTACAGTAAGTGCTGTATTCTTCTGCTACGGCTTCGTTCATCGGGATATCCATCCATAATACAAAAATAAGAAGAGAACTATAGAAAAATAGGTGTTTTTCGAACCTCGCCAGAGGTCCCAAGCCCCCGAAGGGGAGAAAGGGGGAAGAATGAAGAGGATATGAACGGATATGAGGGAGTGGACAGGGAGGAGACGCAGAGAAAGAGGGACTGTTTGTTACATGTGTTCTCTCTGTGTGCATCGGAATATCGATTCTTTGGGGTCAGATCTTGTGGAAGGTGTTGGAGAGGAGGGAACTACATAGGCTCAGCAACTCTGTGTGCAATTTTACCTGTATCTCAAAAAGGAAGAAAGCTATGAAAAAGTTGACAACTAACAAAGTAATCTACAGAAAATAATCTACAAGTTATTAGTTACCAATATTTTCATAACTTGTTTGTTTTTCGAGATATAGCTGTTCAAAGTTAGCCTTGCCGTTTTGTGGTTGCGGTGTGTAGTTTGTTTAGCTTCAAGAAAACTTTTTATTACAGTGTACAAAATGACGATGGGGCATCAGGCATTCCGCTAAAGATTTCGTTGTTGACGATAGCGTTGCTGAACACCGAGGGAGCAAGCGGTTGTTGGCCCTATAAAATATCCACTGGTGGATACCTTGGTGGTTGATCGTTCCTTTGAGGCTTCTACTGCCTCTCAGGAGATGTTGTGCTCTCCTTCGGGTGGGTGCACCCTCGGCTTCGAAGTTGAGACAATAACATAAGGGTTTATTAGACTCAATGAATATGACAATGAAACCAAGAATAGTAAAACGGTGGGGGGAAATGCTTCATATAATTAGAAGTGGGCGACGGGGCATCAGGCCTTCCGCTATCCTCGGGAACACACCAGTTTCCTTCCAAGTTCTCCCAATCCAGATGTTGTATGAAGCGTCCATCCCCACAACAGATCATGCTTGAACCAAAGAAAGTTGGACAGCACCCAGAACTGAAGCACTGTTGAAATGTCTTCTTTCGTGTGACGATCTCCTTATAAAATTGATCCACCATCTCTTTCACCTTCTAATGTCGCATCTCCATCGTTTCTTTCTGAGCTTCCAAAGCTTCTTCGGTGGCCAGTCTTTTCAGAGGAACTTTGGTCGTCTTTAGCAGCACTTGGAACACGAACTTTGGAGCCAATGACAGTCCGACATCATGCTTATGTAAGCATAGAAGTCCGTGCTGTTTGCTCGTTTGTCCTTCTCCATGAATGGCACTCAATTGGATGGCCAAAATTTCTGTAAAAACAAAGCATAATCGACAAGTTAACCTCTCAACGAAGCGGTTTTTATTGTCATTTTGAACGCAAAAACATCACTTACATGAAGATTTTTCAACCGATTCGATTCGATCCATCCATAATGCCAAAATAAGAGGCGAAACTGCGGAAAAATAGTTGTTTTTCGAACCTCGTCAGAGGTTCCAAGCCCCGGCGAGGGGAAGTGGGGGAAAAGTGATCGGGGGGACGAAGTGGACAGGGCAGGAGACGCAGAGAAAGAGAGACGCATGTGTTCTCTCTCTGCGCATTGTAATATCGATTATCTGCGAACAAGCCTTGGGGAAAGTGTTGGGGAAGGAGTTGGTATCTCAGCAAGTTTGACTGTGGAATTTCAGAGTGAAACTTTATTTTTCAACAAATATTACAAAAAGATATCAATTTCATATAACATTTTTCCAACCGAATCGTTTTCATTGAAGCACTTCAATTGTTCCGGTTTGTGAAGTACTTTTCCATTAAACTGAGCTTATGCGGTGTGAACATCTGAAAAAGAACAGAATTTAGCTTGAAGTGTCTGATTTTCGGGGGAAAAAACTCACTTTCAAATCACTATTCAACTTTCTTTAAAAAAAAATAAATCCTTGACGTGACGACAGAGAATTGTCGAAATGTTCGGAAGTTTTACAGATTCTCAACCAACTTGTCTATCAACATTTTCTGAAGAGCTTCGAGCATTCTGGATTCATTCAGAAGAGGTTTTTGAGACCATTGATCTGTTGCTTGTTAACAGATGCTTCAATTGGTACTGATTCAACTGGAATATCCATCCATAGCACAAAAATCAGCAAAACAATAGGAAATTTGGAAATATCAATAGCAAACGAACCTCGCCTGAGGTTCCAAGCCCCCAATGGGGATTGAATGACTGGAAAATAAACTGAGGAGAGGGAGAAGACAGGTGAAGAGACAAAGAAAAAGAAGATGACGTTTGGAAAGCGTAAACATTTCTCGTGCTCTATAGCGGTATCGAAAACCGAAAATTGGATGAGATGCCATTGTGGGGCTGCTTAGCAATGACGTAGTTTGCAATTTTACCTGTATCTCAATAACGAAAAAAGCTATGAACAAATTGTCAACGGAATGAATGATCTACAGAAAATTTTCTACAAGTTATTAGTTGACAATTTTTTATAACTTGATTGATTCTTGAGATATAGCTCCTCAAAATCAACCCTGTCGTTTTGGAGCTGCTGAGAAACGCTACACTTTGCAATTTAACCTGTACCAAAAAAAAGAAAACAACTATAAAAAAGGTGTCAACTAACAAAATGATCTACAAAAAATTCTCTACAAGTTATTAGTTGACAACATTTCAATAGGTTGTTTTGCTCTTGAGATATAGCTGCTCAAAGTTAGCCTTGCCGTTTTGTGTAGTTTGTAGTGTGCTTTATTCTATTTTCAATGGATTGTTTTTGAACCGCTTCGGGTGAAAATTACACTTTGAGTGTTTTTAATTTCAAAACAGTTTATTACAGTGTAGTAGGACATTGCAACCGGTTGTTTCAAATAACTATCAGATTTTTTAAGAGACATGATCGTTTCCGGTATGTTGATCCTATCAGCACCTTTCAATGTCAGATTTCTTCCAAGTTCAAATGACTTTTTCGCCAATTCCCTGATTTTTCTTGCTGTTGTGGTGAAGACATCAACAAGTATCTCTCCAGTTAGTCGCTTTGGATCCGGGAAGCAGTTTTTCTTGAAGAAGTTGTTGAGATACATAGTTTCCATGATCCGCCGGTTCAACTTATTTTTCAATGATCACTTGTGTATTCGTAGCAACGCCAGCAAATTCAACCAGCTTATCAATCACGTCCTTTTTCTTAGCACTTTCTACTAATTTTCCAACAAACGAAAGAAGACTCATCAGTGTGAAGCTTTTTCTGAAAAAAAAACAGGATTAGACTTACAATGTCTGATTCTTGGAAACACTTACTCTTTCTCTCTCTCAAAATTTTCCTGGGTCACATTGGTCGTTTCGGAAACAAAATACAGGTCTCGGACGTAGCGACAAAGGATAACCACAATGTTCCAGAAATCGATCGAATTTTCTACGGAATACTGAAAAATTTGTAGCTCTCGATTTGGTTGTCTTTGTTTGCACTATGTAGAGCAGCTGAAAAATGGCAAAGTATAAATAGAAATTTGAAAATAATGTGTGTCTTACCTAATTTGTCATTAGAAATTCAACTGGAACATCTATCCATAGCACAGAAATCGACAAAACAATAGGAAATTCAGAAAAATCGATGATGCACGAACCTCGCCTGAGGTCCCAAGCCCCCAAATGGGGAATGAATGACTGGGAAATGAAGAGAGAGAGGACATGTAGAAGGCCGTATTTATCTGTTGTGCTCTATAACGGTATCGAAAACCGATAAATTGACGAGAGAAGAGCAGGATTGATGTTGAAAACAGCAGACATATTGACAGCAATTGACGAAAGGAGAGAGTGAGAGAGAGGTCACCTTCCAGTAGCACGCAAAATGGTACGAATGAGGAGGGGGAGGACAGGTTAGTCGATAAAATGGGGCTAAGCGTTGGGGTGTCTCAGCGTTGTCTCCCTCTTTTTGATCTATTTACCATTTCCTGTTCCAGTCATTGTCTATTCTCACTCTTTCACTCTCTCTGCAATTACACTCCTGTTCCTCTGTGCCAATATGTCCAACACCAACACCGCTCTTCTCTCCAAGTCACTATACCATCGTCAACAGGTCCAAAAACCCAGAAACCTGCTAATCCAAGCCGTTGAACAGTTTTCTAGACTTCCAAAACTAGTTACCCTGAAACCTTCCATCTCCCCGGAGCCCTTTATCCGATGCAGCACACCTAGAATCCCAATGGAAGACTCTGCAAACTTTGAGGAGATGTTCTGGAACCCGAAAACTAGCTTGGAAGAGGAAATTAAGGAGAAGAAAGAAGAAAAGAACGTCGAGAAAGATCAAAAGTGTACTAGCTGGATCACTCGAGTAATTTGCAGCGTTATGGAGCAGCCGAAACCATGGGACCTGAAGCCGAAGCACACTATTATTCATTTGTAATCGTCGAGTTTTCCTGTGTTTCTTTGATTTTCCTGTTTTTTCCTATGTTTGTGTCATATTTTTCTGTTAATTATCGTCTTACTGTATCATTGCTTATACTCTATTTCTGTAAGTTTGCCTAATAAATTTGTGTCATTTTTATTTTCACAGAATCAATTTTAAAAAAACCGGATCATCAAAATAAGTAAAATTAGATTTTATCCTTCCAGTTTGAAATGCGAAACAGGGCGCCGCCAAACTTTCATGCGATTTCAGTCATGCGCCTTTAAAGTCGGGGTACTGTAGTTTCGTCGATTTTTCGTCGATTTTTGCGTTTTTTTCGGTGATTTCTCCGGGGAATTGTTGGAAAAAAGGAATGTTTTAGTAGTTTACATCGATAGAAAACAATGTAAGTCGAAATTCCGATGAATTTTAGCCGAAAAAACGCCAAAATTATCGAGAAATCGACGAAACTACAGTACCCCGACTTTAAAGGCGCATGACTGGAATCGTTTGAAAGTTTTGCGGCGCACCGGCGCTTCGTTCATAATGTTGTTTATCTGATTACGCATTCAAACTGGAAAAACAAATTAGAAAAAAAAGAAAATTCACAATTTCTGAGTGCCATCATCACTTGGTGGAGACCTGTCAAGTCCCAAAAGCAGTTCATCTCGATTCGGCGAATTTCCATTTTCAGTGTTCGGAGACTGCGAGGGACATTGTTTTTTGATAAATGGAACTTCCGAGTCTTCAGAATCCGCGCGGCGACGCTGGAACAAAAATTTGAACTTTTTTCAAAAAAAAAAATTTTTTTTTCGAAATTAAAAAAAAAAAATGTTTTTGAATTTTTGAAAACTTACCGCCTTCAAAAGCACCCTTTTCACTTCATGAGCTGAGTTTCCTAATTCTAGAAGATTAAACGCCGAGCAAATCATTTTCATGTTTACAGGAGCGTACATGGAAATGTAGTTGCAGAATTGGTTCAGGACCTGAAAATTTTTTTTGGTCAAAAAAAAAAATTTTTTTTTTGCTCAAAATTTTTTTTCTATTTTTTTTTACCTGTGACAAACTATGCCTGTTAATCTCCTGAACATCATGTTTAAACTTGTCAAACATTTCCAACAACTGTTTGACCTCATCATAACTGAATCCGAGCTGCATCAACTCGAATTGGCGATCCGCTGGAAAACGCATTAGCTCCTCTTCGCAAGTCAATGGAGCTAACATTTCTGGGTTTTTACGCTAGAAAAACTGTCTGTTTTATGAGTTTTTCAAGCCTAAACTCACGGGGTTATGCTGGAACAAGTTGTGAAGTGTTGTCGGGGTAACCACAAAATTTTGGGATTCAGTTGTCAAGGATCCTTGCGAGTCAAAGGCTTGTGTGAAGCTTAGAGGGGTGCTTGGCTCAAATTTCTGAAAGCAAAAGTTGAAAATGATAGAAAGTTGAGAAAAAAATGGAGCTCTTACATCTTTATTCGACTTCAACCTGTTCTTCAAAGAAGCACTTTGAATCACAGCTGCTCTACAGATTCTCTCGAAAAACAACTCTTTATGAGGTCCCAACATAGTTGCCAAGCTGAAAAACCGAGTATTAGGGGTTGTAGTTAAAAAAGAATACAAAGCAAAAGAAGAAAAAAGGAATTGCCCCGAACCAGGATCGAACTGGTGACCTTTAGATCTTCAGTCTAACGCTCTCCCAACTGAGCTATCGAGGCACACCGCACCAAGCGCCGCAGGGCGTAGAGGAGCGCGCGCTTTTCGGTGGCTGCCGGCGAATTTTGAATTTTGAAAAAAGTTCGATTTTGCATAGAAATTTTTTTTATCAAAGATAACCTACAAATTGATCTTGCGCAACTGCTCAAATGTAATTGCAGTCTTTGCATTTGCACTGGACTCTTTCTGTTGACGAATTTCCCGCTCCAAGTTCTGAATTTGACGTTCACAGTCTTGAAGGGACATGTATTGGCTCAACGTGCTATCATCATTGCTAAAAATGTGTGTTTTTGTATTTTGATTGAAATTTCGATTTTTTTTCAACTCACGCATCAAATTTAGAGACGGAAAACGTCGACTCTTGACTATCATCCATGTTGAATAACCTAACCCAGTGACAAGGAGAGAGAGTGGGTGATGTGTTGGATGATAAGAATAATCACTTTGCAATCGTCATCGGGGGGTACTGGGCTCTCTTCTGACTGGTTGATTGTTGATAACAATCGATTCTCTTGCTTGTTTGCTCCTTGTTTGCTATTTGTCGTGCTTTATGATTTTTTGTTCTACACTCATTTTCATTTATGTCGTTTTCGGTTTTTTGCGTAAAATAAAGGTTGGGGAACTTAAATTGAGAATGGGGAATGATTTTTACAATTTTCAAACGTTTTGTAAATCTATTTGAACCTTGAAAAATTTTTCTTAAAAAATTTTGAAAATTTTTTTTTCCAAAAAAAAAAAAAAATTTTTTTCAAATTTCCAAATTTTTTTCAGAATTTCCAGAATTATTTCAGATAATTTTTTTTCTAATTTGCAGTTGTACTTTTCAGAAAAAAAATGCTAGAACCATCCTCAACATCCAGTTCAATTTCAATGAGTGTCGTGAATTCGGCATCCGATGTTGGAAAATCTGTATGTTAAAAAAAAAATTCTTGAAAAAATTCAAAAACCTTTATTTAGATCCCTGAATTCCGCCCCAAAATGCTACTAACCTGGCATGATATCACTGTTTCGGTGGGTAAATTTTTAAAATATTTAAAAAAAAATCCAAAAAAAAATTTTTTTTTTCATTTTTTAGGACGCTCAAGAATCAAAAAACTCCCCTAAATGCCATTATTTTGGAGTGTGTTGTCCACCAAAAATTGGAGATTTAGAGAAGTTTCCAGAATCAAAAAGGATTTTGGATAATGGTGAGTTTGAAAAAATTTCAAAAAAAATTTTTTGGAAAAAAAATTTTTTTTTTTCAAAATTTTTTTTTTCTTCAGTTTTCGGAGTAGCTCGTCCTGGTGAAGTAACAGCTATAATTGGTCCAAGTGGTGCTGGAAAAACAACTTTACTCAATGTTCTCACAAAAAGAAATCTGGCAAATGTGAAAACTGAAGGAAGTGTAAAAGTACGTTTTTTTTATTTTTCAAAAAAAAACAAAAAAAAATCAAAAATTTTTTTTTATCAATTTTTCTTTGCTTTTTTCCCATTTTTTGGCACCGGAGTAACAGTAGTTGTAGACGATAAACAAGGAACTACGGTACTTTGATACTGTTGCGGATATCGTCGTTGCGCGTAAAGTTTGGCGCTTGATACGCAAACACTGTCCTCGCAATCGGCGGTTTTGGCGGCTAAAACGGTGTCGACAGGGGTTAGACAGTTGACCAGACGGTTTTGGGTTTTCTGAAAAAAATTAAAAAAAATTTTTTTCGTTTTTTTTGTTGCTTTTTTTCGATGTTTTTTTTGGGAAGGGGTCTTGTGATGGTGATAAGGATGACAAATATGACTTTTTGGGACTATTGATCATTTTAGAAACAATGAGAAATGTTTGTTTGGAATTTACAACAATTTTTTAAAATTAGAAATCGTGAAACTTTTGAAAAAAAATTTAGGAAAAAATTTCAAAAAAAAATTTTTTTTTTTCGAAATTTTTTTTTCTTCAAAGTTTTTTGGAGAGACTAAAAATTATTTGCATTCTAAAAGTAAAAACACATTTTTTTAAAGTCACAAAAATTTTTTGAGATTAGTATTCATGAAAATTTTGAAAAAAAAATTTGAAAAAATGAAGAAAAAAATGTTTTTTTCGAAAATTTTTTCTTCAATTTTTTTTTGAAAGGACTAGAGATTTTTTTTAAATATCAAAAAATTGATTGTTAAAAAATTTAGATAATTTTATCATGATAATCTATACAAATCTTGGAAAAAAAATGTTTTTCTTCAAAAATTCTAAAAAAAAAATTTTCTTCCAAAATTTTTTTTCCAAATTGAAAAAAAAATTGCCTTGGTATTCTTTGACAATTTGGGAGTTTTTGTATACCCATTTACGTCAATTACAGCTAGAAATACCAGGAAAGCAGCAAAAATACACCAAACCCTCATATCGTCAAAAAAACTGAATGTCGCGTATTTTCAACCCCAGTTCATCATTTTGTCGGTAATCTGGTGGTGTGTAAAAGGGGATTTAAAGGTTTATCCATTTTAAATTGTATGTAATGTATGTAGTTCAAATTCCAATCGATGATACACAAAATACGGGGGAGAAAAGAGAAATACGTGAAAGGCTTACAATTAGGAAAGGCTTCTCGGTAAAAAAATAGAAAGAAAAAAAAAGAAGTAAAAAAAGAGATCTGGCTAGAAAAAACGGGTAAAAACTGGAGATCTAACACGTCAAAACAAGCGTGTTTTTATCCCAACAAGACTCTTCTCATAATTGGCTCGATTTCCTCTTCGGACTCTGAAGATGTCTCGTAGTCAACTGAAGGGACACCAGCAGAACAGCGGGGGGAACTGAAAAAATTCGGGATTAATTTTTTGATGATTTTCAAGTTAAATTTAGAGTCATTGAGAAGCTGTAGGTTCTAAAAAATGAATATAGCATAACAAAAAAAACATTGAACCTCTACAACCTGACCCTCGAAGAGCCTTTTTTGAGCTTTTGCGAAGTTTTCAGAGCTCAAAAATGCTTTTTGGAAGTTTTTTTTGTAAAAACTAAATACAGATTCGTAATCAGCGTGTCAAAATCCATCTATAAACATTAAAAACATGCAAAAAAACATTCTCTTAGCAGAAAAAAAAGAAAAAAAGTAAGTGTGCACCGATCGAATTCCACCCGGTGCACACTTATTTTTTTCCTTTTTTTTTGTCAAGAGACTGTTTTTCTGCATGTTTATAATGTTTATAGATAGATTTCAACACGCTGATTACGAATCTGTATCTAGTTTTTTCTAAAAGTGCTTTGTAAAGTCATTTTTTCGCTTTGAAAATTTTGTTTAAAAAAGTTCAAAATCGGCTCTTTGAGGGCGACGTTGAAGAGGTTCCCGGTGGTTTTTAGAAGATCCAAATAGTGTTAAAAAATATATCTAATTTTCTGTTTCAAACCTAATAAGAATTTGGGAATTTCCAAAAAAAAATTTTTTGAAAATTTTTTAAGTTTTGAAAAAAATTAAAAAAAATTTTTTTTTCAAAATTACAGAATTTTGGAAAATTGTTCAAACAGCCAATTCTGGGTTTTACAAAATACACTCACCACAAAAACTGCATCAACGGGACTCGATACTTTCCGCAGAAATCCACAAACTTCACATGTTCCACTCTAGCGTCGAAATACACTCCTTGACATTCAGGGTTTACACATTGACATGCAGAGTTCAAATATGCCACCAAATCTCTGCAAAATCAAAAGTTGGATTTGACTAATTTCAAATTCGATGTTTTCTATCCACTTACGTTGGCAAAATCTCCTCGATATTCTGGGTTTTCTGAATCTGAATATTCTGCCTGACAGTCCTTCCAGAAAGCTCTTTTAGAGTCGGTGGGGCCAAATCCATATTATGAACAAAAGAATGGACCAAAGGGTTGTTTCGGAGGGAGAGTTGTTGAAGACGTCGCAGATTCAAAATATCAGTGGGTAGAGTTCTCAACTTGTTATTATGAAGTGAGAGGGTCTCCAAATAGTGTAAATCTCCCAAAGTAGACGGTATAGTCTCCAAAACATTATCGCAAAGCCCGAGATTCTCCAATTGGTACAAACATCCAATAGACGCGGGGATTTCTCTCAGCCTGTTCCCTCCGAGATACAGAACAGTGAGAGATTGAAGAATACTGATGTTATACGGCAGTTCATCGATATAATTTCCTCCCAAATGCAATGTCTTCAGCTTTCTCAAGCTCATAATCACGGGCGGAAAGTATTCCAAGCGATTTCCAGATAAGTAAAGGTGTTCCATGTTTTCCAAAAGCTGCATGGATTTTGGCAAATGTTCCAGAAGGTTGTTACGAGCGATGAGGGTTCTGAAAAATGAGGGAAATTACTAATTTTCACGGAAAAACACCCCAAAGCGCGCCGCAAAACTTTTATGCGATTTCAGTGATGCGCCTTTAAAGTCGGGGTACTGTAGTTTCGTCGATTTTTCGAAGATTTCATCGTTTTTTCGGCGAATTTTCATTGAAATTTTGACTTGTGTTGCTAATTATTGATGTGGATAACGGAAAAATAGCGTTTTTTCCACAAAATTCCCTGAAAAAACGCTAAAATCCCCGAAAAATCGACAAAAATACAGTACCCCGACTTTAAAGGCGCATCGGTGGAAAGTTTGGCGGCGCGCTCGGTTTTTCTGGTGTTTTCTCAATTTTTGACCGATTTTCTCAAACTTTTTTGTTAAAAACAGATAGAACAGAAAAATTAGAACCGATTGATGGTCAATTTCATCAAAATTTGTCGATGTTTCACTTCAAACTTTTCGATTTTGCTAGGAAAAAGTTTTTGCAATAAAAATTGAAAAAAGGGGCATTTGGCAATGAAAAACTAGACGATCCTGGTGAAATTAGCTATTAATCGGCTCTAAATTCTCTGTTCTATTCGATTTAATCAAAAAATTTTGAAAAAATTGGTCAAAAATCGAGAAAACACCGGAATACTGATTTCGTGGCGAGAGCCGCCAACACAATTGCGCATTTCAAACTGTAAAAATAGCAGCAACTCACGTCAAATTCGGCAATCCTCCAATATCTTCTGGAAGCGATGATAGGGAATTAAAAGAAACGTCAAGGACCGAGACATTTGAAAAGGTACGAAGGCCACTGATGACTACGAAGGAGTTATGGGTGATATCGAGCTTTTGGATGTTTTGTGGATCATAGTCTTCATCGGGTTGAGGGACATGGTAGCGCATTGGGATTTCCTCAAGGCCATAGTCATGGAGGATTAGTTCGTCGGGTTTGGTGCTTCTGAAATTTGAAGGTTTGAAGGTTCTAATGTAACATCACTACTATGTAGGTGGAAAACACGTGTCCTAACACAGTTTTGACCTCAAAAACCTTCTGGGTACATAGAAGAAGAAGAAGAAGGACACCCTTGGCCGACACAAAGAGAAAAGATGATTATCATCAGAAAGACTGGTTCTGATGCCTTCTTCCACTTCTTCGCCTCGTTTTACTATCTTACCCATTGGGATACAAATTCTCATCGGTACGTCGAGAAGGCCAGACGGGAAGGTAGACAGAGGAGGTTGAGGGTTCCGAGGACATCTGGAAATATAGAATTGAGCCTTAAAACTTGAAGTTTAAGTTATTAAAGTCGGACAGAAAAAGAAGAAGAGGAAGATATGCAACTTTGCTGCTGACAAGTGTGAAAGGAAACATAGGAATGAGTGAGAGAAGGGAAATGATGATAATTGCAAAAGGGGCGTGGCCTAATGGGGAAGACCGTCTTGTGAAAGAGTGAGTGACAGGAGAAGAGGAAGAGAGACACATTTTTGATGACAATTGATGATCTGAGGGGGGCAGGTTGTGTCGGGTGGTGTCCCCTTCAAAGTTCGAACTGAATGGGATCACAGTACATTTGGGATTCAGCAGATAGTATGATCGGAGAGTGAAGCGGATCTAGGTGTTAGATGTAGATGAGATTTAGATCAGATCTCTAGGTGAAGCTAGATGAGGCTAAACTACGATTTAGTCAAAGGAAAATTTGAATTTAAAAGGGGTACTGTACCTACAGTAATCTAGTGGATGGGTCTCGCTCAATTTTTTGTGACCTGCACACCTTTTTTTGCCAGTTTTTATTTGAAAAATACAAAAAAATTATGCCAAACATATAATCCAAAAAATGTAAAAAAAATTCAAAAAAAAATTTTTTTTTTTCAAATTTTTTTTTCGCATTTTTGAAAAAAAATTTTTTTTTCCCAAAATTTTTATTTTTTATCAGGTTTAATAGTAAACATTTAGATATATTTTTAACACTATTTGGATCTTTTCGAAATTACCAGAAACACCTACAAATGGGTCCTCAAAGTCTCGAAAAAGCTCAAAATCGACTTTTTGAGGACTTTATTGAAGGGGTTTCCGGGGGGTTTTTTGAAGATTTAAATAGTGTTTAAAATATTTTTAAATTGTACTATCAAAACTAACAAAATCCCAAAAAAAATTTGAAGAATAAAAAATTTCACAAAAAAAAAATTTTTCGGAATTTTTTTTTGAAATCTAGTCAACGAAAAAAAAAACGGAAAACTATACAATTTTCAAAAGAAAGAAACTTAGAAAAGTCCTTCTAGCACCAGCTGATAACACACTTCTTTTTACACTTTTCAATCACTGATAACTGATAAGTGTAAAGCATTCACAACAGAACAACTGCTGTTTTCAATCAACTCTCAAAATCACCTTCAATTGGGTCCGATTTCGATCAAGAAAAGCGATAAATTTGCGCGTAAAGGAAGGTCGCAAGACGGGAACAAAGTCGAATTCAAAGAACGTTTATAGTCTGACAGAAACGCGCGGAGAGGTCCAATTGATCCGAATCGATAACACGCCAAAGACACGAGGACGACTAGATTGGAGTGTAAAAAGTTATCAGATAGGGGGAATGGTCAGATCAACTTGTTTTGGAGGAATGGGGATTCTAGAATCTATTTTGGATTCATCTGCATAGAATCTTGAAGTGATCTGTGAAAAGTTTGCAGAGAAAAAAGAAAAGTGTGAAAAAGTTATCATTCAAACTTGATATCTTTGCAAAGAATCACGTGTATTCACGTGAAAGAGAAGTCTTCAGGTCTATTCTCGGGTTCAAGTACACTATATTGTGGTTTTTTTAACCAAATTTTCATGCGATTTCAGGATTTCAGCGTCAATTTTTCTACAATTTTTTTGTTTTTTTTTTGGCTAAATTTCAGGGGAATTTCGACTTTTATTATTTTTTCCACAATTTCTCGGAGAAATCCCCAGAAAAAACTCAAGAATCATCAAAAAATCGACAAAAATACAGTACCCCGACTTTAAAGGCGCATGCTTCGCAAAACTTTCATTCGATTTCAGTCATGCGCCTTTAAAGTTGGGGATACTGTATTTTCGCCGATTTTTCGCTAAATTTATTGTTTTTGCTACCAAATTTTCAGAGGATTTTGACTTACAATGTTAGAAATTGATATGATGAATAAAACACATACTTTTTTCAACAATTTCCCGAAAAAATCTTCGAAAAAAACGCTAAAATCGTCGAAAACCAACGAAACTACAGTACCCCGAATTTAAAGGCGCATAACGAAAATCGTTTGAAAGTTTCGCCACCCAAAGCGTCGTTTGTATTGTTGTTATCAAATTTCGCATTTTTTTCAAATTGGAAAAACAATGACCCGGATCCAAATTTTGTTCGAAAACTGAAGTTTGATGGTTCTTTGGATCCAAGTGGATCTAATCAGGTTCTTGTTGAATTTTGACCCTTTTTTTGTTTTTGATTGTTTTTCGGTCTAATTGAACTTAAATTTCAATATGAATTGCTACAAATTGAAGGGGTCACTGTATCTTCATACCATGAACTGGATCCCAGGTCTACAAGCTACAGTAATCCTTTCCTAAGGAAGGAAAGGAAGGGTTACTGTAGATAGTGTACTTTGAGCTCATATCTATGCTCATTACACCCTATCAACTGAATTGCTGACGCAACACTCGTGCTCTCCCCGGTGTTCCCCCGAAACCTGATCATCACCCCAACTATCACAAAATGGCTTATGCAATAGTCATCACCCAGCCAGTCATCATCATTTCCTTCTTCTTCTCGTCTTCTGATTAACGTCTTCTGATGGTTGTTGTCATCTCTTTTCCCCCCTTCTTTCTGACTGTGATGTTGCCTAATTATCATCATCAGAAAAGTGGTTGTTTTTCACGTGTGTCTCGGTCTTGGGGTTTTCGGTCTTACTGTAGGTCAGTGTGGGTTCAAGGTACTTTTAGTACGGTAGCTGGGGGGGGGGGTTTGGTGTGTAATAGGGCTTGTGGACTTTGATTTTGGCATTGCATTAGGAGTGAAGTTACAACTACAGTAACCCCTGTCAGTTTCAAGGATTACTGTACCTTAAGCCCAAAAACGGTTGTTTAAGGAGTCATTTGAAGGGGTTTTTGGTAAATTTCAAAACATTCAAACTATGCAAAAAATAGATTTAAACGTCTACTATCAAACCTGAAAAAATTCAAAAGAATTGGGAAAAAAATTTTTTTCAAAAAAAACTTTTTTTTCAAGGCTGAAAAAATTTGAAAAGAAAATTTTTCTGGAATCTTCTAGATTTTTATCAGGATTGATAGAACAAATTAAGAGCTATTTTGAACACTACTTGACATTTTTGGAAACCACCGGAAACCCCTTCAAATGGGTCTTCAAACAGCCGATTTTGGGCTTTTTCGAGACTTTTAGGACCCATTTGAAGTGATTTCTAGTGGTTTTCAATAAATCCAAATATTTGTGAAAATAAATCTAAGTTTTCACAATAAATCCTATGAAGATTCTAAAAAATTCTGAGAAAAAAAATTTTTTGAAATTTTTTTTTTCAAAAGTGAAAAATGTGAAAAAAAATTTTTTTCGGAATTTTTCAGTTTTTTGTTAGGATTGATAGAGCAAGTTTAGATCTATTTGTAGCACTATTTGGATTTTCTGAAGATCACCGGGAACCTCTTCAAATGGGTCCTCAAACAGCCAGAACCCCACGAAATTGGGTAGATATCCTTTCGGATTACTGTACCTACAATATCTTTTCCCATCTTTAACAATCTTTTTTTCAGGTTAATGGAATCCGTGCGGAACGTTCCTACATGCGACAAGTCTGTGCCTACGTTCAACAAGACGACTGCTTCATTGGAAGCCTGACAGTCGAGGAGCACTTGGAATTCATGGCTAAGTTGAAAATGGGGAATGAATATGGCAAGAAGGAGCAGAGAAGACGTGTCAAGGATGTTATGAGGGATCTTGGTCTCGAAAAGATCGCCAACTCTATAATTGGCACTAGAACTCGAAAAGGGTTGTCTGGAGGCGAGAAGAAGAGATTGGCGTTTGCAAGTGAGATCCTTACCTCCCCACCAATCCTAATCTGCGATGAGCCTACCTCCGGCCTTGACTCTTTCCTAGCCTACCAGGTGATCTGTGTTTTGAAAAAACTCGCGGCATCTAGGAATATGACAATTCTTCTGACCATCCATCAACCTTCTTCTCAAGTTTTTGCACTTTTTGATAGGTATGCTCTTGGAAATTTGCCTTCCAAAGTTATTTTCCAGCATCTACATGATGGTCGATGGTCGTGTAGCCTTCTGCGGCAACCAATCCGCTGCAGAGAAAATGTGGGCGGAGCTAAACCTTCCGATCCCCATGAACTTCAACCCTTCGGATCACTACCTATCAACCCTATCCGTTAGAGACTCCCGGGAAGAGATAGCCAAAAGAACGCAGATTTCAAGGATCTGCAACACATTCAGAGGATCAGAGAATGGAAAAGAGGTGTTTAGAGAGTCAAGTGGAAGGGAGATTGATGAGAGGGATCGTGCGGATAGTGAAGCTTGGCGTCGTCGTTATGCCTCAAAGTTTGGGAAGCCACAATTTGGAGCCTCTTTTCTTCAACAAATCGGAGCTTTGACTTGGAGAGCATCGAAAACAGTGCTGAGAGAGCCGACTCTTCTCAAAGTTCAGATCTTTCAGAGCATTGTGAGTCTACTTTATTGAAATGCGAAAATTTCTAAACTGCAAACTTTCATTCAATTTCAGTCATGCGCCTTTAAAGTCGGGGTACTGTAGTTTCGTCGATTTTTCGTAAATTTCAGTGTTTTTTTCGGTGGTTTCGTCGGGAAATTGTTGAGAAAGGAAATTTTTTAGTTATTCAAATCAATGAATAACAAAATAAGTCAAAATTCCACTGAAAATTTGCCGAAAAAACTCTGAAATCTTCGAAAAATCGACGAAACTACAGTACCCCGACTTTAAAGGCGCATGACTGAAATTGCTTGAAAGTTTGGCGGCGCTCGGGAGCGTGGTTCGTAGTGCAGTTGATCTAATTTCGTATTTTGAAGTCTGAAAATAATAGAAAATAATGAAAAAATTTCCCTATCAAAATTTCAAATTTTCAGATAATCGCCGTTTTGACTGGTCTCATCTACACAAACAACTCGCCGATTGATCAGAAGAAAATTATGAATATCAATGGATCTTTGTACCAAATGATTTCAAATATGGCGTTTATGTTTCAGTTTAGTGTTGTTCATGTGAGTTTTGGCGCGCTGCGGTCGCGTCGCGTGTCAGCTCGCGTTGAAAAAGTGGCACAATTTTCCAAAGGCTCGTACGGTCTCAGTTTTTTTTCAAAAACAATGAAATGTATATCAATCGATAGGAAATTTTCTATAATTCATTTCGTTAGTTGACAGTTTTTTGATATCTCTAACCGTTCTCTTTATACGGGCTGAAACATGAGCGCCGGTGGCGACACAATGTGTCGAAGGCTGAGGCGCCGCCTGCATTTTCAAGTGTAACTCAAAAACAAAGAAAGCTATTGAAAAACTGTCAACTAACAAAATAAAATAGATAAAAAGATACACAACAATATCAACTCAATTTCCAGCACTTCTGCCTTGAAATGACGACATTCTACCGTGAAACCAGCTCTCGTCTCTACCGTGTTTCTGCCTACTTCCTCTCTAAAAACCTCGCCGAATTACCCTCTTACTCCATTTCTGCCATAATCTTCACTGGAATCCTTTACTGGATGTCTGGCCTGGTCCCTTTATGGGAGTCCTTCCTAACCTACATGCTCGTTGGGTTCCTCGTTCAAAACATTGCCATTTCCATCGGTTACATGTTTAGTTGCGTGTTCGGCACTGTCAGTTTGGCAGTGGCTATTATGCCCATCTTTGTGACGCCTATGATGGCGTTTGGAGGCTTTTTCATCAATCAGGACACTCTACAATGGTACTTTTTACCAATGAAGTATCTCTCGTATTTTGGATATGGATACGAAGTGGTGGCGATCAGTCAATGGACTCATGTTGAGGAGATTCCAGGTTAGATTGATGTTGTTTTTTCAGTTTGAAATGCAGAACGACGCCGCAGCACGCGGCCAAACTTTCATACGATTTCAGTCATGCGCCTTTAAAGTGGGGGTACTGTAGTTGAGTCGATTTTTCGAAGATTTTAGCGTTTTTTCTAGAGATTTTCAGTTGTTCATAAGGATAAATAACAATTTCCGTTGAAATTCTGCTGAAAAAACACTAAAATCATCGAAAATCCACGAAAATACAGTACCCCGACTTTAAAGGCGCATGTCTGAAATTGCTTGAAAGTTTGGCGGCGCGCTGCTTTTTTCAGTGATTTTATAGTTTTTTTTTGGGATTTCTCCTGAAAATTGTTAGAAATTTCAACTGTTTTAGTTATTCATATCGATTACTAATTTTGTAAGTCAGAAATCCGCGGAAATTTTGCAGAAAAAACGCTAAAATCATCGAAAAATCAACGAAACTACAGTATCCCCGATTTTAAAGGCGCATGACTGAAATCGCGTGAAAGTTTGCGGCGCGCCAAAACATCGTTCATAGTGTTTTTTGATTCAATTTCAATCGCCTTTCAAATTATAATTCTTTCAGGATGTCTACCAACAACTCAGCATTGCGTTCGAAATGGAACAGAAGTGCTCTCAGAGCTTAGCTTCAAGCCCTCAAACTTCTGGGTGGATTTGGGAGTCATGGGATTGATGATCCTTGTTTTCCGATTCTTGGCCTTCCTTGCATTGTTTATTAGAGTTAAGAGGAGACGATAATCTAGAAAAAAACTGTTGTTAAAAAGTTACTTTCTTGTTGAAAATGAAAATTTGAATAAAAGACGCCTTCCAAATCCCCCAACCCCTCATTTTCCCACTCTCGGAAAGTTGGGGCCAACACTCCGTTTTCTGTTTCTTGTTCTGTTCCGGACGAGCGCACATAAGTAAGTGTTATGTTTTGTCCCCCCCTCTTCGTTTTCCGGCCCCCTTTTCCTCCATTTTTTGGAGTAGTAAACCAGTAAACCTCATTCGGACACGAAGCATGTAAACGACGGGGCAGTGAGTTTAAGAGCCGGGCGAAACCGATCCCTTGGGGAGTATTATTCGGGCTCGAGATGTTTTGGACGGGAATAGAGAAGGGAGCCAATGCAAGTTTCGAGATTTATATTGTTTTTGTTTTGTTTTTTGAAACCAGACGCGTTGCGGTTGCGAAGCGTGTGTCTCGAAACTTTTGGTACCAGAATGGGGAGGGGTGGAGAAAAAACCGCGACGCAACCGCGCCGCGTCTAAAAAATGCATATGCTAAATAAATCTCTGCTCGTATTATATAACTGATCGGAAACGAGAAGCCTAGGCTCTCGGATTTCAAACGGAGGGGATGGCTGACAGAGTGACCTGAAGTAACTTTGAGCGTGCTTTAGTCGGAACAACTTGCAGAGAGACGGTGGGGTTTTGGTTTTTGGATTTTATCTTGAAAACTAAGGGAGATAGCAAAAAACGGTCAATTGATAAATTGTAGAGCTTAAAATTGGCTATCTAATGATATATTTTTCTTCATTTTTCAATGTAAACTGATCTTTGTACGATGCTCCGAAACAACACCTGTCAACATTGCAGGTTGTAGCATCTTGCGAATTGAGTATTTTCTCAAAAACTAAAAAAGATAACAAAAAGTTGTTAACTACAACGTTATAGCTCTTAAAATTGACTATCTAATGCTATATTTACCTTAATTTTTCAATTTTAACTGATTTTCGTACGATGCTTTAAAAATCCATGCACCTTCCCTAGATTGAAGCATCTTGCTAATTGAGCCTTATCCCAAAAACTAAAAAAGATAACAAAAAGTTGTCAACTACAATGTTATAGTTTTTAAAATTTGCTATCCATTTCTATATTTACCTTTATTTTTCAATATAAACTGTTTTCAGTATGATGCTTCGAAATAATGCATCTCAAAATATTGTTTTTGATTGTAGCATCTTGCTTATTGAGCCTTATCTCCAAAACCAAGAAAGATCACAAAAATTTGTCAACTACAATGTTGTAGCTTTTGAAATTGGCTATTTAATGATATGTTTACCTTAATTTTTCAAATTGACCTGATTTTATAACAATGCTGCAAAATAATGTCTCCGAATTTCTTGCTCTGGATTGTAGCATCTTGCGAATTGACTGTTATCTCAAAAAACGAACAGAGATAACAAAAAGCTGTTAACTACAACATTTTAGCCCTTAAAATTTCCTATCCATTGCTTTATTTACCTTATTTTCTAACCCCAAACCCAATTTTCCCCCACCCACCGCAACTTCGATCTTCCATCACTAATCTCCCAACTCTCTGTTGATATCCTTCGCCCTCCCCCACTCATCACAACACACTCACTCATTCATCCCAAAATACTCTCTCATGGCGTCATAAACGTGCCTCCTGTTGTCATTTTGTCTCTCTGGAATCAAGGCAGAAAGAAATGGCGTCGATTTGTCATTTTGTCCCCGCTGGTTTTCTCGGGTTCTCGGGTTTTCTCTGATTTGTCATTTCTGATTCATTGTGTCATTTTTTGTCTAGATTTAGGTGGGAGTAGTAGTAATAATAGGTTATTTGGGGTTTAAGCTAGATTTTGAATGCATTTGAAACAGAGAAGTGGTGGGATTCTGAAATTTTCAGTTTTTGAAAATGGTGGGGGAGTATATAAGCTGTAGCTTGAAAACCAGAAGATATATTCAAAAAGTGTTAACTACAAAATTAGAGAGGAGAAAATTTGCTGTAAAATACTGTTTAGATTATAGTTTTTTGATTAGAAATGAATTTTTCACAATTTTTCAAAAATTTGAAAAAAAAATGCAATATTTTTTAATGATGTGTGGTTTTTTTGAATTTTATCTCACTAAATAATAATGTTATTAAAAATGTGTTAACTACAAAGTTAAAGAAAAATAAATTTGCTATCAAAAACTGTTTAGATTATAGTTTTTCAATAAAAAATAAATTTTTTACAAATTTTTCAAAAATTTCAAAAAAAAAATGATTTTTTTTCTTGATGATGTGTCGTTTTTTGAATTTTATTTCAAAACCCCGAATTTATATCAAAAAGCTTTTAACTACAAAATTTTAGAGCAGAACATGTTCTATCAAACACCAGTTTCGATTTATTTTTAACATCAAAACTAAATTTTTTTGCAATTCTGCAAAAATTGATCAAAAATCAACCAAAAATTCACGTAAACATGTCGTACTCCAAAACCATTAGTTTCACCTGTTCTTCTCCATCCAAACTTTGCAGAAAGGGAATCCTTGATGTGGTTTGGATGCATCCGTATCCAAACCACATCAAGGATTCCCTTTCTCTTCCTCCACTCACACACATAATATCGGGAGGAAAGGGAGCCCGAGAGACGAGAGAAAAGAGACAGAGAGAGTGCTCCGACTGTCTGTTCCCTCCTCTTCGACACACTCTCTCGTCTGCGGGTGGCTGCCGCCGATGGCAGACTTGTGTGTCCGGGGAGGCCCCTTTCGTGTTCTTTCTCACTACTTTTTTTCTGGTTTTTATTCTCATTCTTTTTCTAGTTATTTTGGGCTTTATATAGGTCAGTTAACTACATGTTTCGGTGTCTAGCACGGTAATTGGTACCTTGCTCATTGTGTTCATTGGAGCACCTTTGCATACCCCTAATTTTCTTTTAAAGGGCTGAAACTTGATTCCCAGACCTTTCCTTAGGGTCTATAGAAAAAGAAAAAATGAATAATTCAAAGAAATCTATGGTTTCCCTCCCTTCTTTTCCCAAAAAAGCAGCCCCAAAAAGCAGGGGCAGAAAAACAGAAAAAGCCGTGGGATTTAACTTGTCATTTTTCTCACACGTTTCAAACTGACATGTTTAGATCTAGAAGAGAGTGAGTGAAAGGGGGACTTAACAGCTGAAGACACTTTTTTGTTTTTCATGGATGGGTTTTTTTCGGGAGCTCGAGAAAAAATGAGAGGAATAGCGTTTTTTTTTTTGAAAATTTTGTCAGTTTTTGGGAGGATTTTTTGAAATGGATAAAAAAATTTCAAAAATACAAACATTATACCATTCAATAGGGAATTTTCTCTACTTTATTTTGTTAGTTATTAACTTTCCAATATCTTGGACCAAAAATTTAGAAAAATTCAAAAAGTCGCCGCCGCTACCCTGTAGTCTTCACGGTCGCGCGCGCCGACTTTAAACCTACCGTAATATTTTTCAAAAATTGTTAAAAAATAAAAACTTTATATTACTTGATAGGAAATTTTCTCTACTTTATTTTGTTAGTTACCAATTTTCCAATATCTTGGACCAAAAGTTTAGAAAAATTCAAAAAGTGGCCGCCGCTTCCTTGTAGTCTTCACGGAAGCGCGCGCCAACTTTGAACCTACCGTAACTTTTTTTCAAAAATTGTTAAAAAATACAAACTATATACAAATCGATAGCAAATTTTCTTCACTTTATTTTATTAGTTGACAACTTTTTGATATTTCCACCAGGAATTTCAGGAAAATTCAAAAAGTGCTTGCCACTCTTTTTTTGCAATTAGAGTATAGACTAGCAAGTTCCAACAAGCTATACAGACCATCTAGACCAAAATACACCTTGTTATAAATAAATAGCAATCCTCCCTCCTTCACCTCCTTTCCCCTTCCCATCCTCTGAAAACTACTAATCCCCGTGCCTTGCCTTCCTTTTCCTTCCCACCTCAAATCTCTCTTCAAAGCCAAGCAGGGAAGCCACATTGGCTGCTCCTTCAATTTAATAGTCACCCCCTTTCCCTGTTTCCCTTCTCATCCGCATAACGGCTCATTTCCTGAAGATCTCTGCGTCTCGAAGCTTCTGATCGGGAGGGACGGAACGGCAAAACAGGTGAGAGTTTGAAGTGGCGGAAAGAGCCGATGACTGGCAACTTGAACTTTATGACCCTTCACTTTGAAGTCTTATATCTCTTGTGTATTGATTTCTTTTGCACAGTGGTTTCAAATTTGATTTGATTCACATTTACCAAGTTGTAACCTGATCTTCTTATTCTCCGATCATCTTCTCTTATTCTGACGTGCAGACTTCCGGAACTTCTAGTGATCATTGATCAGGTCATACTTTGAACTATAGACTTTTAAAATTGTTGGGAATTTAGAAAACATCCAGAAAACATTTTTTTTGACAGGATATCATTAAAAAACGCAACACTATGATTTTTGCGTCAGTAAAGAAGGATCGGTCTAGAAGCGATAATTGAGGGCCGAAAAAAGCTCTTCTTTAGCATTTTTTTTGCAGTTTTTTTGCAGAATTCTGTAGATTTTGCCAAAAAAAACATTTGGTTAGTTGACAGCTTTTGGATATCTTTTTTGCACCCCGAGATATCCTGGCAGGAAGGACCTATCATTCATAAAAAATAGAATCATCCGGAAATTCAAATTTTCTACAGTTTCTGTAAGAGATAGCAAAAAGTTATCAACTAAAGAGTTGTAGATCTTGTTTAAAACTTTATTTTTGTAGTTGACAATGTTCTAATCCATGCAATGATTGCTGAGATATGCGCCGTGAAAGGTGCTCCACCACTGCAGCGTTTAGTTCTGAAAGTGGCATTCAGATTTTTGAGTTTTCTGGGATTACGGTAAATAGGATCAAAAAGTTGTTAACTAAAAACTTGTAGATCTTGTTTGGAACTTTAATTTTGTAGTTGCCAACTTTTTGATATCTGCAGTGGTTGTCGAGATACAAGCCATCAAACACAACAACCACAGACTGCCGCAGCTAACTGTGTTGGTAGTGGCGTTTAGATTTTGGAGTTTTTCTAGAGTTACGGTAAATGGAATCAAGAAGTTGTCAACTAACAAAATAAACTAGAGAAAAATTGCTATCAATTGGTATGCAATTTGCATTTCTAAAAATTATCTAGATACCCCAAACCCTGCTGCAAAATATACTGCAAATTCCAGGTCAGTTGTCCATGTCCCAGCTCAAAGTCCCTGTTCACGGTTTCCCTTCCCATCTTCCAAAAACCTCCAAAACCCTTCTTTTCTGCATACTTTTCCTTCCTTCCTCCCTTCTTTTCTTATTCTTCTCCTCCTAGCAGAAATTGGAAGAAGAAATGAAGAGGAGAAGGGGTGCGCCGTCGCGGCACCAAAAGTTTTCGGGAGGAGTGAAAAGGGGGGCTGCTCTTACACACGGTGACGTCACAAGGGACCCTAGGAGAGAGAGAGAGAGAGATGTGCACTTGGCGCCCCTTCTCGCTCGTCCTCGCCTCTTCGTCGCCGCCAAAGTTTTGATTGCACAATTTGCCGCGCGCGCGCACTCGGGCACACACATACATGGACCCTTCTTCTTCTTCTTCTGCTTCTTTCTCCTCCTCCTTGCAGCTACCAACCACCAGAAGCTTCTTCCCTTTGTGTAGCAAAGTTACACTCGCTTATCCAATTTCCAATTTCCGTTTTATAAACGCATTGATATAAACAAATCAGAGTTATGGAAGTATGAACTATGTAAAGGTTTGGAACCTGGCTTCTTTTGTACTCTTGGTTTTACTTTGGAAATTTTTTTTTTTGAAAAATATGAAAAACATACTGTTAGATAGCAAATTTTTTTTAGTTTGGTTTATTAATTGACTTTTTTTTCTCGTTTGCGAAATTTTTTGAAAAATTCAAAAATCGGCGACCCTGAAGTTTTCAGTAATGCCAGCCAAGCGTTGGGTTTTTGTCAGCTTGTAACTTTGTCAGATAATTTTTGAAAAACATGACAAATATACCGTTAGATAGGAAATTTCCTCTAGTTTATTTCATAAGTTGACACTTTTTTGATATCTCTATTCCAATTTTCAGAAAAATTCAAACAATGGGCGGCCCCTGAAGTTTGCAGTAACGCTAGCAAACTGTGGGGTTTTTGTCGGTTTGTAACTTTGTCAGGTTATTTTTGAAAAATATAAAAAATATATTGTTAGATAGGAAATTTTTTCTAGTTTATTTCAGTAGTTGATTTTTTTTTGATATCTCTATCCCTAGTTGCAGGAAAATTGAAACTTACGGTCGGCAGCTAAATTTTTCTGACCGTAACTTTTTTCTCAATTTGTTTAAAAATTTCAAAGTTACACCATTTTATAGCAAATTTTCTCTAGTTTATTTCATTAATTGACCATTTTTTGATTTTTTAATTTTTGAAGCCTCAATCCCCACCCACACTGAAAAACCTCCGAGAGGTAAAGTAACAAAACAAAACAACAAAACCAAAAAAAACAAAAAAGCAAACGCAAAAAAAGAAAAGAAAACTAGATAACATAACAAAAAGCGGAGAAGACAGGTGTTTTATTTATTGCCTCGTTGTCGTCCCTTCCCCTCTTCTTCTTTCTTTTTCCGTCCCGCTTCTTCTTCTTCTTCTTGACACTACTCCCCTTCCCGAGCCGCCCACCTCCACTGATGATGATGATGATCTGCTTCCTGAAAACACGTCACCTTGACACTTTATCTCTGCGTTTCTCACTAGGTCAAAGTGTCTGATGAAGATGAGAAGCTTATCAAATTATCAACTTACAAGGCTTCTAGACTTGTCAATTTTTTTTGGTTTTTTTTCTTTCTAGTTTTCCATGAAAATTAGCAGCATTTTTCATGTTTTCTAATTAAAATTGTTTGTAAATAGCTGAAATTTCAAAAATTCCAGCCAATTTCGCTCTTTTTTTTTCACTTTTTTCACTACTTTTTGCACGTTTGCACACCTCATCTATTCTTCTTCTTCTTTCTTCAAAATTTCCCATTTTCTTTCCATTTTCTATCCCATTTCATTCATTCATTCATTCAATTTTGCAGAAGACACACACAAACCGCACGTCGAACGCCTCGTCCCCCTCCACTCCCATCACAACGTCACAGAGCCACGAGAGAGTGTGTGGAGCGGAGAGACGCAGACGGAGGAAGGAGAAACAGACGAGTTCTAGCGCGTTCTCATGGTGGTCATTGGAGCGGATCAAGGTGAGCTCGTTTTTGTCTGGAAATTATGCAAAATAGCGGAAAAATTGAAGAAAATTGGTGCAGAGTCTGCACTGCAGACTTGCAAAGTTTCTCGTTTTAGGCTATGCGCCTTTGAACGAAGGGTACTGTAATTTTTCACATTTTTCTGCGGATTTTTGGAGTTTTTCTTTGTGTTTGACTAGTTTTTATATAAAAACAAATGCACATTGTTGAAAACTATTTATTCCTTCAAAAAATTAAACTACAGAGCTAGAAATCAAGCTGAAAACCAGAAATACTTAGTTTTAGACCCGAAAACTTTTTCAATTTTACCTATGCGCCTTTAAATTTGGGGTACTGTAGCTGGTGAAAAACTTGGATTTTCTCAACAAATTTTCTCTCATTTTTCATAATTTTTCGCTATTTTTTCGCTGTTTTCGCTCGATTTTTGCTCAAAATTGATTTAAAAGTGCTAACTTGATAAAATTTCAAGCAATACTTTCAAAAAAATCCATCAAATTCTGCAAAATCCGAGAAAAAAAAATCAAAGAAAAAACAAATAGTGTGGTTTTTTTTCGAAAAACTAAGAATATTCCGCAGTTTTTCTTAAGTTCTTACTGTGTCTGTCTTCAAGAAAACATATTTTATCAATCAGAAAGTTTGCGAGCTCCAAATTTTTCAATTTTCATCAAAATTTTAGAAAATTTTCCGATTTCACTCCAAACTCATTTCTGTAATTTTTCCTCACTGCGTATTGATTCTCGATCCATTCCCGTTCCCTCTACATCCATTCCCCGTCATTTCCCCCACAATTCGGCTGGTTTCCTTCCCTATTTTCCGCCCTACTCCTAATCCGCTCCTTTTCGCCTCGTTTTCCCCGCAGTTTTCGTTTTTCCCCGGCACTCTCTAATCGCTTTTTTCGGGGCGCGTCGTGGCCTTCCGAAAAGGCCCCTGGGCACGGTGGAAATGATGTGAAATATCTGAAGGTGGGCACGAAAGACCAGGGGACGAGAAGAAGAAAACGGAGGGGAGGAGGGAAAAACAATTTCGGATTGACTTAGCCGCGGGAAAACGCCCACAGAAAAGTGGAGAAGGGGAGCTAACCGTTTTGCGAAGCATCTTCAACTTCTATTTGTCTTTTACGTCGTCTTCAGATTGAATTTGATTGAATCCGCTTAGAAAACGTTGTTTTGAAGTTACTTTGTCGGTTTTGGTCAAACTTGAGACTTGAGAACTGAGAACCCGTGAGAATCCTGAAAAGTATCAATTTCCCTTTTTCTTGCAACTCTACGACCTTTTTTTTCTTTTTTTCCAATGAACTATAAAAAGAGACATGTGGTTGGTTTCATCAGCACTTTTACGACTCTAAGAATCAAGGAATTCCACATGTTTTCTTTTGTTTCGTTTCTTCTTCACTTTCGAGAAGACTCCTCTACTTACGCATTTCAATGGGAATTGCGTCACCGAATTGGCGAGTTTCTCCAGGACAGAATGTTCGGAGTGATAACGAACTGATAATGGAAATGGGGAGGGTATAAATAAACAGAGAGCAAAGAAAAATTTTCGAAAAAAGTTCGGTTTTGTTTCGGTTTCGGATTAGTTTAAAATGCTTAAAATGTTTGTTGTCTGAGGGGTTTTTAAAGGTTTTGCAAAGGGTTTGAAGAGTCGTTACTAGAGAAGTCGGTTTTTCTTTCATTTTTGCTAAAAGCGTTTTCTAAAAAATTTTGGTAGGAAAAAAATTTCGAAAAAAAAATTTTTTTTTCAAAAATTGTTTTTTTCCAAATTTTTTTCAGAATCTCATAAATTTAAAAATAGTGCAAAAATAGATCTGAACATCTTCTATCAATCCTAATAAAAATCTTTTAAAATTCGTAAAAAAAAATGTTTTTTTTTTCAAGTTTTTTCACTTTCGAAAAAAAAAATTTCCAGAATTTTTTAGATTCTCATGGTTTTCAAAAGATTCAAATAGTGTTCGAAAAAAAAATACATTTAAAATTATTTTCTTGATCCTAATGAAATTTCGAGAAAAAAAAAATTTTTGCAAGTTTTTTTTCCAAAAAAAAAATTTTCAACTTTTTTCCGAAAAAAATTTTTTTTTTTAATTTTCAGAATCTTATTAGGATTGATAGTAGACGTTTTGATCTACTTTCTGCGTTATTTCAATTTTCTAAAAACCACCGGTAACCCCTTCAAATAAGTGCTCAAAAGCACTCCATTTTGCAAAATTTTGGACTCGATTCTATCGATTCGTAAAAAAACAGCCTCAGAGTTCCCCTTTTTCAATTGAAAATCTGTCGAATCTGTTCCCCTCTATCTATCTTTGAATGCAATCTCTAACCTTGTCCCGTCCGTCCCGTTTCTCGTAGTATTCATTCTTTTCGACAAAGTCTTCAAAAAAGGCGGCGAGTGAAAGACTTGCGAGAGAATGCGCGGCGCCCCGTCCTTGGAAAAATGCGATTTTGTGCATATTTAAACGCGCGGGGCCCCGCGGCATATTCTCACACTTTTTCGCGTGCCCCCATCCCCTTTTTCGAGTCTTTTACCGAGTTTTGAGTCCTTTTTCCCGTCAGTTTTCGTCCGGAGTGTTGTAGTTTTTCTAGGCAATGAGTATTGAGGAAGAAACCGAGGTTACGGTTTGTGGAGAAGTCGTTCATGAGATTGACGCGAATGGCAAGGAAAGAGTGATTCGGAAGGAGGTTTCGGTGGAAAAGAGGGTTTTGGAGAAGCCATTGGAAGTGGAGATTGTGGAGCCAGAACCTCAGGACCCCGTAGAATCGATTGTGGTGCCTAGTGATTGTGAGTGATGTCTGTTGACTAGATACAGTGTTTTTTGGTTTGTAACACATTTGGTTCCACGTTTCAAACGTGAAACTGATCATTTGAAACTGTGAAACATTTGAAACTAGAAAGTTGCCAAAATCGGTGCCAAATCTGACCATAATCCGTTGAAAGGGATGGGAAAAGTGACGCCAGACTGTGTCAAATTCACTGTTTTTTATTTTGGGATTTCAGGGGGATTACTGTAGGATTACGGTAATTTTAAAGAAATTTTGAAAATTCAAAAATTTTTATTCGAAAAAAAAAATTTTTGAAATTTTTTTTTCAAATCAAAATTCTAAACTTATTGTAGCTACAGTAATCCTAAAAGCCAAAAAATATGTAAAGATCTTGCGGATTTTTATAGGATTACTGTAGAATTAAAGGGGGAGTGAACTCGAAAAATAAGTTATTTTTAAAAAACGTAGATGGTTCCCCAGATTACGGGAAAAATAGTAGAAAAAATTCCCGTCGTCTCCTGATTTTTCTACGAATTTTTGAAAACTCGCGAGTGGTATTTTTTGGCCGTGGCCTAGGATTTGCACAGTGTTAATCCTAGTCCCTCGTGCAAATCCTAGGCCACCAAATACCACTCGCGAGTTTTCAAAAATTCGTAGAAAAATCAGGAGACGACGGGAATTTTTTCTACTATTTTTCCCGTAATCTGGGGAACCATCTACGTTTTTTAAAAATAACTTATTTTTCGAGTTCACTCCCCCTTTAAGGTAATTTCACAAAAAAAAGTGAAAAAAATTCGAACTTTAAAAAAATTACGAAGAAAAAATTTCAAAGTTACTGTAGTTACAGTAATCTTTTAAGCCAAAAATTTTGAAGGCAAAAAAATTAGTAGTTGTTTTGAAAATTACTATGAGATTACTGTAGAATTGCAGTCCTTGAAAAAAAAATGCAAAAAAAATTTTATTAAAAATTTTTGTTTGGTCGAAATTTTTCTTCGAAGAAAAATTTCAAAGTTTCTGTAATTACAGTAATCCTAAAAATCAGAAAAAAAAAGTACCTGCTTTCCAAATAGCGGCTAGAAAATTTTAAGACCCAGAAAATTTCGAAAAAGGTAGAAAAACCGATTTTGGCATTAGAAAAATGGTCGTCCATTTTCAAAATGAGTACGGTAGACTTCAAATTTGAAGGCGATTTCGTGCGGCCACGATCTAAAACAAAATGTGACGATACAGTACTCAAAAATTGAGATCAATCACGATTTTTATCTGAATGTTTACTTTCCCCATTTGGAGTAGTTGTTCCAAGTCGAAGGCTATTCTAAAGATTGCAATCTTAACATCAAAAAAGTGTTCCACGTCTCCTAAACACCCACTTTTTTGGCGCCCTCCTCCCCTCCAGATCTCTCTCTTTCACTCCTCGTTTTCATTTTCTATCTTTCACGCCCATCTTTCTTCCCATCCTTCCTGCACCGCCCGTCGTCGCCGACTGTCTGCGTGTCTGTTCCTGGACTCACCAAATCTCTCTTCTTCTTCTTCTTCTCCGGGGGGCTTTTCCGCTTCTTCTTCCTCCCCAGCTCCTTCGAGAGAGAGGCCCGAGACGTCTTTTCTTCCCTAATCGCTCCTTTTTTCTGCTTTTTTCTCTTTTTTTCTGCCCCCGTTTTTCTTTTTTTCCAGCCTCCAGCTTTTTTAGATGTTCTAGATGATTCTAGGTTATTTCTCAAGCTAAAAAACCATAAAAACTACAGTATCTTTGATCAAAAGACCCGCGTCATTCTCTCGCATCTACAGTTTCACATTCGGACACTGCACTGTTTGTGTTGTCCCTTGTCATTTCGCAATGACGCCAATTGTCGGGCGCCCCGGTCTCTCTCTCTTTGCAAATGTTTGCATTCTCTGTGTCATTCTCGAGAGAAAGAGGGGTTTCACAAGTTTTAGCACCTTTTTTGAGACCATTTGGAACATTCTGGACCGTTTTTGGACCCGAACTCGCTGAAATCTTAGTGAAACTGGATGTTTAGATGATTTTTTGTCATTCATTTCTTTTTTTTTTGAATAGCAATGAGAGTCAAAATCCTGCTAAAAACTTGCTGAAAAAAACGATAAAATCATCGAAAAATCGACCAAACTACAGTATCCCTGACTTTAAAGGCGCATGACTCTAATCGCAAAGTTTGGCGGCGCGCTGCGAGACCCGGAAGCTCCGGAGTGTCGTTTGTATTGTAGTTTAGCAAATTTCGCATTTCAAACTTGAAAAATAATCAGATTGCGCTTTTTTTGAAGTCGTTTGCAGCGAAATCGATGAAACGAGGTAAACTTTGACATTAGATCATTTTCCGATCACTTTCGCACCCTTTTCCCCACCAGAATCTTCTAATTTTCATCTTTTTCAGCCCTGGATTCACCGTCGGGAAGCACATCTCGCGCCGGCTCGTCGGTGTCCGCGTCGGCGTCGCCAATGCATCGGAACACCACGTCGCAACACGGCGGACTGTTCGTCTCGGCGCCCGGCAAGATTATTCTCTTCGGAGAGCATGCTGTGGTTTATGGAAGGGTGAGTTTTCGTTGTGAGATTCGAGAAATTGAAGATTTTACGATTTCGCGAAAATTTGATGGAAAACAGCTAAAATATTAGGAAAACGTCATCATTTCCCGATTTCGTCTCGCAACAATGAAAATTTTATGAAAAGCGGCTGGAAAAGTATAAAAAAGTCTAAATTTCCTTGTTTCCAGACAGCAATCGCCGGCTCAATCGACCTGCGCACCTATGTCTCGCTATACACCTCCGCCGACGGCCGCATCTACCTCTCACTTCCGGATCTCGGTGTCGAAAAGACATGGATGCTCAAGGACCTTCTGAAGGCCGCTGATCGTCTCGCAGCAGACTATCCGATTGAAGAGGACCAACCACCATCGCTCGAAGTCCTCGTACCGATTGCCCGTAAGCTCTCGGGATCCTGCGAGGATCAGTGCGGCGTCCAGCATCTCGCCATTCTCGCCTTCTGGTACTTGCTTCTCGGAGTCGCTCATCGTAAGAGGTGAGTTTTTCCCCGTTTTTTTTTGTTAGAAAACTCGTTTTTTAACACACTGCAGATCTAGATATCACGCTTACTGTGTACATAGTGTGTAGTGATTCTATTTTCATTTTGTTCAAGTTTGTAAATCTACAAATCTACACAAAAAGTCAGCTTGAAAATTGAAATTTTGACTTGAAGATAGCGAAATTGGCTATTTTTGGTGCCGAACCCAAAATTTTGGAAATTCTGAATAATTCTGGATCGAATTTCTTTTGTTTTCTTAACAAAATCTGGAAGAAAAGACGATTTGAAGCGTAGAAATAGACAATTTGACCCACTTTTTTCAATTTTTCAATAAAAAAAACGAAATCTGAAAATTTTCAAAAAAAATTTTTTTTTGCACAAATTCTGGTCAAATTTACTATTTCTAGAATTAAAAATTTTTTCTACCCGTTTTTATTAACGAACTTTAAAAAATCAGTCCAAAAACTAAAAAAATTTGAATAAAAAAACCCGATTTTTTGTAATTTTTGAGCCGAAAACACGAAATCTGAAAACTTACAAAACTCAATAATTCTGGCCAAATTACCGATTTCTATGCTTTGAATTCACTCACCGAGTACCTAATCTTACGATTCAATCTACATAGAAAACATTTTTTGAATGATTCTGGAATGTTTTTCGACAACTAATAGCCTCTCTAACTCTCCGAATGACCCACTTACCACTTCATTCCATTTGATCCCCGAGTAGTGATTGTGTCCGGTTGCAGTGGTCTCTTGCGTCTGGCTCGTGGATTCGCCCCACCACCTCTCCCCGAAGGTCTCCATCGCACGAACCTCTCGGTCATGGGTACCTCGAGTCCCTCTTCCAAATCAGGAGCTCAATCCGAACGTTCCGAAGCGGAGATTGCCCTATCTCTGCCGGTCCCACCACTGACGCCCCTTCCATCACCGGGAGCACACTCCTCCGCGCCGCCCGTCTTCCCCACATCGACCCCGACGCCCTCGTCGACTCCAACACCATCTATGATGCTTCCCGGCAACATTCGAGCCGACTCGCCGGCAGTTCAACAGTGTGTTTTTTCATTTGATTTGATTCTATTTGAATGTTGTTATGACGTTGTGAATGGTTCTCTAGTTTTCTGGCATGACCTAGCAACTACTCTAGTCATTTCATTCAATTTTGAAACTTTCTCTGTTGAGAAATTGACAAAGATCCCGTTACCTCAACATGTCCTTCCAGAGACCTTCTCGCCGTCAAAGCCACTGTTCGATTCAAGCTGCCAAGTTGTGTGGGACTCGGATCGTCTGGAGCGTATTGTGTGTGCATCGCCACGTCACTCCTGCAAACCGCGGGACTCATCCCGGCGCCAAGTATTGTGGTAAGTGAGCATTTTTGGGGTCTAGACTAGGTTTTTCTTAGCTTTTTCTATGAAAATAAGGTATAGAAACCTAGATCTTGCTGGAAAACAATGTAAAATTAGTTCCTTGAACCAAAATTTTCTATCAATGCAAATTTCTCAACAAAAAAATTTTTTAGAAAAAATTGGAAAAAAAAAATTTTTGTTTGAATTTTTTAAAAATTCTTGCAGGATTGTTTTAAAAAATTTAAATATATATATTTCACTGAAAATAAAGTCACGGAACCTAGTTTTCATTTAAAAACGGCGAAAAATTGACCCTGTAAGCTTCAAAAAATGCTAATTTCAGGCCGACGAGCAAGGAAACCTAACATGGGAAGAGGAACACCTCGATATGATCCGAAAATGGGCGACCGCTGCCGAATCGCTCATCCATGGACGTGCTTCGGGTCTCGATGCGGCTGTTTGTACCTATGGTAAGTTCTTTTTTTTCTCAGTTTCCAGTAGAGTTTTCATGATTTTTGATAGTATTTTGATGATTTCTATGGTTTCTCGATATTCACACACAATTTTTTAGTTTTTTAAATCGAACCCAAAAACGATGAAAAAGTGGCGGCGGGTGCCCGGGTGTGTTCTCTCTATATCCTTATCTTACATGATACCTTGATTAGAAACTAATGTATCGATTAGTGCATGTTATCACCCTCTCCTCACTCGAAAATCCTCGCAGCTTTGCAGTTTTCTCCTCTTCTTTTTCCCCCTTGATGTCGCTTTGAAAAGTTTGAAATTTTGAATTTTTTGGTTTTGAAGGGTTACGGTAGCTTTGATTGGTTTGCAAACACTTCGTAGATTGGTTACCGTAATCTTTAAAGATCATTTTGAAATTAAAAAAAAAACTTCTGAAAAATCAGTGAAAAGTCAAAAAAAAATTCCAAAATTCCAAAATTGAAAAAAAAAATGTTTCGAATTAATGAATTTTTTAATAGAGAGCAAAACATATGCTTGTAAAAGTTGAAATAAGGAAAATTTGAAAGAAAACTGAAAATACCGCTCCAAAAATTTTATTGAATTTTTGAAATTTTTTTTTTCAATGTTGAGTTTTTGAATTTGAAAAAAATAAGGTTTTTTCAATAAAGTTTTCAAAAACCAGCGAGCAAAATATGTTTAAAAACAATTACAAGTAACAAAAATTGAGAAAAACTGGAAAAAATGCTCTAAAAAATTCATTTGGAATTGTTCGATTTTTTTCGAAATTTTGAAGCAGCTCCCAGAACAATTTTCCCATGATTTGAGCCCAAAAAGTGTGCAAAGTGTGTTGTTTTCTCCTCTCTTCCATGTCCTTTTTTTCCTTTTCCCCGGGCGCCCCCTCCCTTCTCATAGCTTCCCCTCTTCCATGTTTCCCCCACCGATTTACAGGATCCCACTACCGTGACTACGGCTATCAGAGTTTCACGCATCTCGGTCACGTAGGATGCTTTGGTAACTGATTTCTCTCTCTCAAAGATTGTCTGCGTCTCTCTCATCTCTCTACTCTCTCTCTCTTCTCTGTCCTCTCTGCGTCTCTGTCTCTTGTCCTGTACTTTTTTCAAATTTCAAAACGAAATTTCAAATTTTCAGTTCACTTTTGCTTGAAACTGCTCGAAAATCTATATGTTTGTGACTGCCTGCTCAAAAAGCTTTGAATTTGGTTTTTTGAAAGATTGCTGTACTTTTAGAAGCTACAGTAATCCTCGAAACGCCCTGAAAAATGTTTTTTTAATTTTTAAAAAAAACTTCTAACACTGTTTTCCACCGTCACACCACACCACACACCCGCCGCTCGTTTTTTTTTTTAATTTTTCTACGAATTTTTAAAAAATTTCTCTAAACTCCTACAGTATCCCTAAAGCTACAGTAACCTCATATTTCACTAATTCTCAACTTTTCCAATTTTAGAATTTTTTGGGTTACGGTAGCTTGGATTTTGTGTCAACACAGAATCTCTAGCTACAGTACCCGAAATTTTGGAAATTTTCTTTTTTTTTTTTAAATTTCTAAAAAAAATTTAAAAAATTGCATGCGTTCTGTGAGAGTGCGTGTTGATGTTCTTGATGTGAAATGGAGACTTTAAAAATTTTTTCGATTTTTCTAATTTTTAAAAAATAATTTTCCAGGTGGAGTCGCGAGTTTCAAGCCAGGAAGCCGGATTCAGCACTTGAAAAAGTAATTTTTTGATTTTTTCCCTATTTTTAAAATAAATTTGGTCCTTTCCAGTCTCCCGGACCTTCGCGTGATCCTTGTAAACTCGAAAGTGGAACGAAACACGGCACGAATGGTGCAGACAGTCAAGGATCGGTTGAGAAAGTTCCCGGATGTGGTGGATAGCATGTTCGGATCGATTGATGCTATTTCTCTGGAAGCTGCCAAGGTTTTGCACAGACCGTTGTTGGAAGAGAATGGAGGAGGGGATCAGGTTCAGGTTAGTGGAAAAATTAGGGAAAATTTATGAAAATGTTTTAAAAATTCGAAAAAAATTTTTTGAAAAATTGAAAAAAAATTCAAATTTTTGATTTTTTTTCTTAAATCAATGAAAATTTCTAAAATTAGAGAGCGTTAAAAATCTAGATGAGTGTTAAGATTCGGGAAAATTGATAAGAAGTGGAGAAAAAATGCTCCAAAATTGTGGAAAAAATCGGAAATTTTTTTTTGAAAAAAACGGAAAAATAATTTTTTTTTTCGAATCAATGAAAAAGTTGCACATTAGAGAGCAGAATAAGATCAAATTTAAACTTTGAAAATTGAGAGAAACTGGAAAAAATGCTCCAAAAGTAATTCGAATTTTTTCAAAAAGTAAAAAAAAATTATGAAAAATTTTTTCCTCCAAATTTTTGAAAATTAAAAAGCTAAATATACTTTTTTGTTTCAGGAAAATGGCCTTGGACCCGCTGGAAACATGCAAGAACAGGACCATCACTCTTTGCAGGTATGCCCCGCCCCTTTTTCTTTTCTTTTTTCCCTCATTTTTTTTCAAAATTTTAAATTATCTAATCAGTTTCCCAAATTCCATTATCCATAATCATCCGAACTAGACAGCTTTAGTCTTGTAAATTTGCGCGTAAAAACTAATTTTTAATTCATTTTTTTACTTCAATTCCTCAAAAATTGACATCCATCCAAGCCGCTTTTCTCTGTGTGTTTTGTCGAAAAACAGTGAAGGAAGTCTCCACTTCAGCCAACCCGTACCGGATCCGTGCGATCCTCGTCCCTATCATCTTATGTGGCCGGTGGAAAACGCAATTCGTCGGCTTCGGTCATCTCGGCGACGTCAGAAAAGGGGGAGAACGTCGACACGTTCAGCAAGCTTAATGTGAGTGAAAACGCCCCGATTTCTCGGTTTTCCTGCATGCTTTTTGGTTCCTAACGTTTGTTTCTCCCTTTTCTAGACGTTTCTAGATTGTTTCTAGAAATTCGCATGTTTTCCACCCACCACTTCTTCTTCTTCCTGATTCTCACTGTCACTATCACCATTTGTCAACTTTCCTATCAAAAAACAGTTTGAAACTTCAATTCCAGGACCTTTGCCGGATAAACAACCAACTGCTCATCGCACTCGGTGTGGGACACCCGAAAGTCGATCTGATCTGCACGACACTCGCCAGATATGGAATACATCCGAAGATGACGGGAGCAGGAGGAGGAGGATCTGTGTTTGCCTTCTTGAAGCCTAGTGAGTTTGAATTGTTGTGGGATTTGAAAATTGGGGGNNNNGGGGTTTTGAGTCTGCTAACTATCGTATTGATACGATCACAGCAATAGCAAACCATCTAGACAACAAGTTTCGAGAAAAACAGTTGGATAAGTAGCAGTTTGGAGTAGCTGAATGTCTGTGATAAGCAGATTATTTCTTTGGTCAGATATGGTCGGGGACGAGACCCTAAACTATCCCACGAGCACAAATAGGCTAGAAATAATTAGAAAATCTATATCTGATTGAGAAGACTGCCTTAAAACATCCCAAGGGCACAGAAAGGCCAGTTATTATTAGAAAATCTATATCTTATTGAGACGATGACCTTTTAACACACAATCAGACCAATTATTGTTATAAAATCTACATCTAGTCAAAAAGGAGACCCTCAAACATCCCATGAGCACAATTAGACTAGTTTCTGTTAGAAAGTATATATCTAGTAGAATACACGACCCTTAGACATCCCACAGGCACAGAATGGTCAGTTATAGTTAAGAAATCTATATCTAGTAGAGGATCGGACTCGTAGACATCCTACGGGCACAGTTTGTCTCGTTTTGTTGGAAAATCTATAACTAGACATCCCACGAGCACAGGATTGGCTAGAAATCATTAGAAAATCCATATCTAGACAATGGGAGGACTCTCTAACATCCCACGAGAACAGTTTGGCTGAATTCCATCAGAAAATCTATACCTACAAGGAATGCTATCGAAGTGCCTCGCGGCTCATGAATCGGGACCTAGTGCAAATTGTGACCCACCAAGGGGTCATAAACCACCTGGGGGGAAATTTGTCAAAACTCGGTATTTTCCGAGTTTTGACCGGAAATCCAATTTTTTGAAAAATTTCAAAAACTCAACTTTGAAAAATCATAGCTTGGTCTAGAATGTGTTTTGTTGTTTGGTTTTGGTATCAAACGGTAGACAAAATATTCAGCTTTCTTCACAAAAATTATCAATTGTTCTGAAAATTTTTGAGCTTTCCATTTTGACCAAACACTAAAAACGTCCAAGTGACACCTTTATCAAAAGTCCAAACTTTTACCGTAGAATCTTCTCCAAACTATGTTTATCGTGTTTAGCAACGTTTTTAACAATTGTATGCAAAAATTCACCCGTGAGAAAAAAGCAAAAACGGAGAAAAAAATCTTTGAAAAAAAGCAACATTTCACTTTTCTGTGATTTTTTGTGGATTTTCGATTTCTGATAATTTGGTTTTAGTTCAAACGCATTAGACGGTAAGTGCAAAGGTTTGAAGCGTCAAAAAAAAACTTAACTCATAAAAGTTTGTTCAAAAATAAGCTTTCTATGAAGCCCTAAACGAAACAGTTGAAAAAACGTTTTGAACTCGTTCTCAAAATTTGACGCTTAACTTTTTTTCTAGATAGCCCTATCATGTTTAGCGCACGTTTTTTAACATATTTCAAAGAGGAATACCCCGGGGGGATTGAATATGAACCGGTCAAAAACATCATTTTAGATTTTGAAAATCGGAAAATTTTTACTAATTTTTCTCCAGCAGCTCGGAGAATTTTTCATTCTAGCTCAAACTTCACAAAAACATAGTCCAATACCTGATTTATCTGTTCCTAGTTTTTTTAGACCAAGTCCAGTACAAAGTTTTCGAGTTACAGGTTGCTGAACTTGATGCAACTTCATGACCAATTTTCGACCATTTAGAGTAGATGGGGTCAGTAGTGATGTACTGATGTTTTGTAGGTCTAATATCCCTCTAAACACTCCTACTTTACTTTGGAATCCATCTTTCAAAACTGCTCAAAATTTCCCATTTTTGTCATTTCGGTCACTTTTTTCACTGACCCACGTACCCCTATACGTGGTGTTTTTCAGCTCAAAAGCCCGATTTTTCAGCACGTATCCCTACATGGATTGGTGAAAAAAGGGACCAAAATGACAAAAATAGAAAATTTTGAGCAGTTTTGAAAGATGGATTCCAAAGTAAAGTGGGACTATTCAGAGGAATATTAGACCTACAAAACATCAGTACATCACTACTGACCCCATCTACTCTAAAAGGTCGAAAATTGGTCATGAAGTTGCATCAAGTTCAGCAACCTGTAACTCGAAAACTTTGTACTGGACTTGGTCTGGGAATACTAGGAACAGATAAATCAGGTATTGGACTATGTTTTTGTGAAGTTTGAGCTAGAATGAAAAATTCTCCGAGCTGCTGGAGAAAAATTAGTAAAAATTTTCCGATTTTCAAAATCTAAAATGATGTTTTTGACCGGTTCATATTCAATCCCCCCGGGGTATTCCTCTTTGAAATATGTTAAAAAACGTGCGCTAAACATGATAGGGCTATCTAGAAAAAAAGTTAAGCGTCAAATTTTGAGAACGAGTTCAAAACGTTTTTTCAACTGTTTCGTTTAGGGCTTCATAGAAAGCTTATTTTTGAACAAACTTTTATGAGTTAAGTTTTTTTTTGACGCTTCAAACCTTTGCACTTACCGTCTAATGCGTTTGAACTAAAACCAAATTATCAGAAATCGAAAATCCACAAAAAATCACAGAAAAGTGAAATGTTGCTTTTTTTCAAAGATTTTTTTCTCCGTTTTTGCTTTTTTCTCACGGGTGAATTTTTGCATACAATTGTTAAAAACGTTGCTAAACACGATAAACATAGTTTGGAGAAGATTCTACGGTAAAAGTTTGGACTTTTGATAAAGGTGTCACTTGGACGTTTTTAGTGTTTGGTCAAAATGGAAAGCTCAAAAATTTTCAGAACAATTGATAATTTTTGTGAAGAAAGCTGAATATTTTGTCTACCGTTTGATACCAAAACCAAACAACAAAACACATTCTAGACCAAGCTATGATTTTTCAAAGTTGAGTTTTTGAAATTTTTCAAAAAATTGGATTTCCGGTCAAAACTCGGAAAATACCGAGTTTTGACAAATTTCCCCCCAGGTGGTTTATGACCCCTTGGTGGGTCACAATTTGCACTAGGTCCCGATTCATGAGCCGCGAGGCACTTCGATAGCATTCCTTGCTAGTCGATGGCCAGACCTATTAGGAAAATCTACGGCAAATCACCTTGAGCTGATCAATCTAGATAGTCAGATTTGGGAAAAACAGCTGAACGTCCACTAGAGATTCACTGAAAAGAGGATTTGGAGCCTAGAAACAGTCAAATTGACCAGAAGTATTGAGTTTTTCAAAGCGAAATTTCAGGTTTTGTGTTTGTTGAAAAACATCGCAAAAAGGGTTACTCGCAATGAAAAACTCACAAACTCTGGTAAAACTTGCAATTTCTAGTTTCCAAATCTTCTAGACAGCGAAATTCGAAAAAGCTGCATAACTAGCAGTTCCCAGACCAAAAACGCTCTTCTCTCACCAATTCCCATTTCCAGCCACCCCTCAAAGCCTGCTGGACATGATCGACGGTGAACTGCGAGGCCTCGGATTCGAAGTGTGGCAGCCACCACTCGGCGGACCCGGAGTCGTCGAACACCAGCAACGACCGGAACTCTTCCAAACGCCCGTCTCCTCATCACAATCGTCGACGCCGGCGTCGAAACACAAGTGATTCCGAGTCAAAGCTATCTTTTAGTCATTTGGGTAGTATGAGTGTTGATTTACAGTAAGCCAGAGACCTACAGTAACCCTGTTTGTTATCTTGTTTCCCTTCTCCCCCGCGAATTCATTCATTCTCATTCGTTCGTTTATCCTGGAATTTTTGATTTTTTTCTAAAGATTTTTTCATTTTTTTTTCAAATTTTTGAAACCTAGCATACCTCTCCCGCCCCTCTCCCAGTTTTTCTTTTTCGTGTGCGTTGTAGGAAAATTTATTGATTTTATTATGTCTATTTTAAGTATTCTAATTGCCCCCCTGATCCCCCCTAAATGGTCCCATTCCTTATTGATTTTTGATTTTCGAAAAAATTTGGAAATTTTGAAAAAAAAAATTTTTTTCGAAAAATTTTCAAATTTTATTTTTTTCATTTTTCTCATTTCCACCCAAATTATTCCGAAAGCTATAATTGTTAGAGTCTTAGCACCTAGTCCCCCATATTTTTATCGTCCATTTTTTAATTCAAACACACACACAAATTTCTTTCATTTTTCACGATTTTCGCCACCTAAAAGTAACTTTCAGCACCCAGAATTTTGGGAAAATCGTTTGTAATTTTTCGAATTTCTCTTACTCCCCATATGTTTGCTCACAAAATAAAGAAAGTCCTTGTGAAAAATTGAAAATCAACAATTTTTTTTTCTTGATATTGAGCCGATTTTTTAAAAATATTTTTTTTGAGAGGGGGAAATATGTATATATAAAATATTAGATCCGAATATGATATATATAAATATTTGGTTGGCTTTTCCTTTCGTTTTCGCCGTTTTTCTTGCGAAAAATTAGAGCACCGATGGATTTTTCGAAAATTTCTCAATAGAGCGCATTTGCATATTGCACGAAATGAGAGGATTAGCCGTTTTTCGGGGTTTGCAATGGGGTTTCGTATCACAGAGAAAGAGAATAAGGTATTAGGATAAAGGAAAAGGACATGGAAGCAATTCGAAGAGAAAAGAGCAAGAAAACCGTATGAAATCAGGCGAAATTAGGAGAGTTATCAATGGAGCGCGTTTACATAGCCAATTGAATCGTTGAGCCATTTCCATTTCCACCGGCACTTCGACTCGTCGATGAGCCCGTTCTGACGAAATGATTCTCGAGTCGATGACGTTCTCCACTGTGTCGATCACGGATTTGTTCCTTTTTCAGACGCCGCAGATTTGTCATGTCTTCGCGTTCCTCACGGATTCGTTGTTCGAGAAGCGCGCGGCGGGCTCCGATTCGCTCTTCAAGGGTTGTTCGTTCCTGGAAAACAGGGGGAATTGGGAGAAATTTAAAAAAAATTTGAAAAAAAAATTTTTTTTGACAAATTTTTTTTTGAAATTTGGGCACGATTTTTTGATGTTTTCAAGTTTTAAACCGATTTATTATTATTTTTTTAAATAAAAGTTGGTAGAAACAAATTCGCACTCGCTTTCCTCTTCATTTTTCAGTTTTTTAAAGAAAAATGTTTAAAGAAAAAAAAATTTCTGAATTTTTTTTTTCAATTTTTTGAAAATTGAAATCTGTATGAATCAGCTGAAAAACAACAATTTGCAAGTTTCTAACCTATATTTCTATCTTTTTTTTCACAAAACAACATTCGAAAAGTTCGATTTGACCGAAATCATAGAGTTTTCATAGCAAATTACTCAAATTTTCGCCGAAAACACGGAATCTGGAATTTTTTCATGAAAAACTCAATAACTTAGGTCTAATTGACCATTTCTAGGTTCCAAAAGTTCTTTTCTACTAGTTTTCACTAAAAAATTCAGGAAAATCCGTTTAGAAACAAAAAATGAGAAAAGCTGCGCTAAAAAATTTATTACAGTATTCCAACTAACTTAAAGGCGCATGACACAAAACGTTATGCGGGTCTCGCCACGAAATCCTCGATTTCGCATTTTTACCGGTTTTGGAGCGATTTTTCAATGGTTTTCGCTGATTTTAGCCCTCTCACCTTCTTAATCTGCTCATCCAACATGCCCTTCTGCTTCTTCTGATACGCAATCAACTCCTCCAACTCTTTCTCCAACTTCTCACTCAACACTCGTTGCTCGTCTTCCTGCCACGACTCCAACTTCACCGTCTTATCCTGCACCATCTTCTTGATCTGACTCTCGTATTGCGACGCCAGCAGTGCCACTTTCTGCATTTGGTCTTGTTTCAACCGTGAGGACAGCTCTTTTTGCTCGTCTTTCGGCACAACTTGAACCATTTGGGTCAGGTAGAGTTTGAATTGACGGGTTTGAGTTTTGACGACGGCACGGTATTGTTTCCGGATTTGTGCTTCTTGGAGCTGCAAGAAATGATGGTTTTTAGGTTTTTACTCAAATTTACAAAATTATAAGTTTTGAAATCGTGAAAAATCGGCGCTAATTTTTGGAATCTCGTTTGGTTTTGGGAGCCGTTTTTGGTGTCGATTTACGGGAGTGACTTTTTTTTTGAAAACTGTGAAAATTCATAAAAAAATTCCCGTAAATCGACACCAAAAACGACTCCCAAATTCAAACAAGGCCCAAATACTGAGAAAAACGCCAATTTTCACAATTCTTGATTGAAAATGACTAAAAACGCACCTTCAACTCCCTGGGCTGTTGCCTGCTCTGCATCGCATGCTTCTTCCTCAACTCATCCTGTTGCCGTGTCGTATACTCATTCTGACTCGCCGATTCCGCTTCATGTTGAGTCTCGAGATGTCTCTTTTTCATTGCGTGAAGCTCGTTTAGATGTTGGATCTCAATCTCTCTCGTCATCTCGTGTTGTTTCATTAGGAGTCCGTGACGGGTTTCCATTTGACGTTCTTGCACGTTTACATCCTGAAAATCATTCTGTTTTCTATTTATTTTTATCAAAAACCTCACCTCATCATCAAGCCTTTCCTCCAATTGATGCAAATTGTTCAACTGCTGCCTCCGATACCTGACAATCTCCTCTTCCATCTCTGCTCTGAGTTTCTCATCGAATTCGTTTTCACGCGCGTCTTTCACTCGATTCAGGTCCAGTTTCACCTCTTTTATAGCGTTTTCGTAGGCGTTTCGAGGCATGTTCAGGTTTCGAAGGCGAGCTTTGTGCACCTCCTTGTTGTGCTTGTACTCCTTCAACTGCTGTCCACTGTACAACTTCAACTGCTGTTGATTCTGCCCGACTTTCGTCTTCTTCAACTTCCTCTCCCCATCCTCAATCTCCTTCTTCCTCTTATCCAACTCGTTATTCTGCGAACACCGCACCCGCATCTTCTCCTTCGAGTACGTCGAGTTCAACTGCTCCAGTTCCCTGTCCATCTTCACCCGCAACTGCTCTCTTTCCACCGAACATCGCTCGTCGAACTGTTGCAGTTCTTTGTGATGTCCTTGCCGCAGATGTTTGTACTTGCTCATCTGCTCGTACATGTTGTTCTCCTTCGTGTACTCCTCCTGCTCTTGATTGATGAGTCTTTGGGAGCGTAGCGTCGCGAATTTGTGATTCTGAAGCGTCGCAATCCTCTCTTTAACCTCGCGATTCGGCATATGCAGATCTTTCACGGGTGCCACACGAATCGACGTGTCATTGAGGCCAGGAAGGATGTCCGGAAGCTCGGGGACAGCGAATCCAGAAGAATCTCGTCCTGATGAAGCTCCAATTCCAGAATCCCGGGCACCAGCGGCTCTGACCTCTTCTGAAGCACTTGGATGATTGGGATCCACTGAAATCGCAGTGATTCCTGCAGAATTCGTGGTTGCTGTTGATCCATGAGTCGGCATAGTGCCTAGACCAGATGTAGACGTGGAGGAGACCATCATTTGGAACGGGATCGGAGGACGACGACGTACAGAACTCGCAGTGGAGCTGCTTCCGTTTCCGTAACCGGAGGAACCTGGAAATCGTTGGTTTCTAAGGTTCAAGAGGATAAAAAGCAGTATTCATAACAAAACAAAACAAAGCTAACCATGCACATGATCCATAGCTCCGGTGGTGTTCGTCGAGACTATCAGACCGACGCCTCCACTGCTTTGCATTGATCGGAATGATGTTAGAGAGGCACTTCGGGAAGAGGCAGAGTCTCCTGCTAAAAGAAAGCGGAAATGAACTAAATTATAGAGAAAAGAACTGAGAATCAGCAGATTTTAGTTAATTGGCTAAACAAGAACGAAAAAACTCACTTCTCTCAATAGAATGTGCATCATTGCCATGAAAATCGAGATCATCCGACGCGGCTCCTCCATTACTCTCACTGCCCTCTTTCCCCTCCGTTTCATCCAAATACATCAACTTTCGCATCTTCTTGTACTGAAAGTTGTCCAACTCCATCACCATCGTCTTCGTCCTCGTAATCAACTCCTGTATCGTGTCCGCAGGTCGTTTCCGTTGAATGAAAGGGTGTCGGAAGCACTCTTCAGCTGACATTCGTTCCTCGGCGGGTTTTCGGAGGCATTTGTCAATGAATTGCACGAATTCCGGTGACCATTCTGCTTGTTCTGATGAGTCGATGATTGGGGAGAGAGTGGGAGGATCGTTTTGAGCAATGTGGTACAAGGCGGACATGGCGTTCATGCTGAAGAGCGGGGGACGACGTTCGGCTGAAAAATTTGGCATTTTTGCTGTTTTTGAATCAAAAACTCACCCAATTCTATACAAGTGATGCCCAACGACCAGATATCTGCTCTATCCGTGTAGTGTCCCTCATCCATCGCCAAAATCACCTCTGGAGCCATGAAAAACGGAGTTCCAATGAATGTTTGAGCGGGATCCGTTAGTGACGCTGATCCAAAGTCTGCTAATTTGACAATGGCTTGATCGGATAGGAGAATGTTTCCAGCTTTGATGTCTCTGTGTATCCTTTTCAGAGAGTGCAGATACCGTAGAGCTTCGAGTGTCTGACAGCAAATCGCGGCGATTTCCACTTCACGCATTCCTTTTCGAAGCACATCGACTATATCGGCTGCAGATCCAATACAGTACTCCATTACAAGCCAACAGGTGGTTTCTTTGAGGAAACAAGCCTTGTAGTCGACGATATGTGGATGGATGACGGTTTTGAGGAAGGAGACCTCTTTGAGGATGTCATTCCACTTCTCCGTCGCCTGTTTCCCACTGAAATTCATCTTCTTGATCGCCACAGTCTGCTCGTTTTCCTTGTCATAGGCCTGGAAGAGTGATAAGGTGATTTAGAACTAGAAAAAGACGATAAACTCACGAAATACACGGCGCCAAACGATCCATGACCAATTTCCCTCAAATCTTGATATCTCTGCTCGGGATCCTTATTACTGAATAATGCGGCGATTGCAGGATCCTGAAATTTCAATGTTTCATTGATTTGAACTTTTGAATCTCGAAAACTCACCTTGATAACACCGGGTTTTTGTAGAACAGCAGGAGCCATCCTAATAGTTTTTACACAAATAATATATGAAGCTTATTAATTTTTTAAATTAATTCTGATGAGTATGACGACTACGACGTTCGATTTGCGCTTCTCCTTCTGGACACGACAATGAACGGGATTTCAGAAGAGGCGACGATGGGGAATAATGGGTGGAGAAGACGTCGGTGGTGGTGGAGCACATCGGCCGACTTTCCCGGTGGAATTTTTGAGAGAGAACGCCGTATAGTGTGGGGGTGATGGCTCTGGAAAATGAAATATAGGAAAAGATAAGGGAAATGAGCGAGAAAAGTGCGTAAATTGGAAGAATTGGAAGAGAAATCAGACATTTCAAAATTTCAGTTCGAAATTCTAATTGATAAACAACACTACGTACGACACTCCGGCGCTTCCGGGTCTCGCAGCGCGCCACCAAATTTTGCGATTTTACCGATGCGCCTTTAAAGTTGGAGGTACTGTAGTTTTGTTGATTATTCGAAGTTTTTTGCTTTTTTTCTGGTGATTTTTTTAGGAAATTGTTGGAAAATTAACGCTGTTTTAGTTCTTGATATGTATTAATAACAAAAAAATTGAAATTTTGCTGATAATTTGCTGAAAAAACGCAGAAATCATGGAAAAACAGACGTAACCACAGTAACCCTGGATTTAAAGGCGCATGACTGAAATTGCTGAAAAATTAGTTTATTGAATCATTTTCACCAAGTTTAGCGTTTCAAATGGAAAGTATTCTAAAGGAGAAGAGCAAGAAAGATGCGAAAAATCGAAAGAAAAAAAAAATTGAATTTTTTAAAATTTTTAATTCAAAAAAAATGATTTTTTTCATTTTTTCCACCGCGGAAAGTGGGGAAAAAAGTGAAAACATGAGAAAAATAAGTGCGACGATGGCGGATTATCGTCTGCGATGCGGCAGTGGTGGAAAATAGGAAAATAGTGAAACAGTGGGTGAAAAAAATATTGGAAAACAACTGATTTTTTCAGAATTTTTAAAAAATTTTTTGCTTTTTTAAAAATGCTGAAATTTGATAAAGTTGGTTGGAAATTGGAATTAGAATTGGAATTGCAAGTTGAAATTGAAGAAAGACAAAGAAAGTGAAAGTAATAAAATAAAAAGGTAAATACATATAAAATGAGGTGATAAGGAATTGAGTGATAAGCGCGAAATGTGGTGGTGATGACTGGGTTTGAGCATTTTTAATTATTCATTTATTGTTCACCGGAAATATTAGGGGTTTTGATTTCGTGCCGGGACCCAAAATTTGAATTTTTGAAAAAAAATTTCTAAATTTTTTTTCGAAAATCGGGAAAAACTTCAGAAAAAATCCGGAAAATTTAGACAATAATTTTTATAATTTTCGCTATTCCTAGTTAATTTTTACAGTAAAAATAGAATTAAAATTTCCAACTTTTTTTTCAAAAATTAAGAACAAAAAAAATTTTTTTTTTGAAACCCGTAGTTTCAAAGTGCCTCGGGGTGTGTCACCGGGAAGCGAAAGGATGCTCTTTTACTTCTATCGCTTTTTCCTTCTTCTCCTCCAATTCTCTCCGGCCGTCTCTTCGTTTTTCACAAATGCAAACACACATTCCACCGACCGATCGGAAGGGGAAACCGAGAGAAATCACTGGGAAGCGAGAGAAGCAGACAGCGATAAAAGAGGGTGTATCGGGCGAAAGGGGACTGTTATTTGGCACCAAATTGGGAGAAAAGCCCGAGAGAAACGTTCCGGAATATATAGGAAATAGAATTTGCAAAAAAAAATTTTTTTCAAAATTTTTCAAAAATTGGCAAAAAAAATTTTTTAACAGGAACTTCAAAACTTCACCATCTCTACCAAAACCAGATCCTCACTATGACATCAATATTATTTATTTATTTATTCAGTCTGCTATATAACTCTTTATCACCAAAATGGGGTCAATGACTCAACACTGTTTGCACAAAGTTTTGCTTCTAAAAATCGGAAAAAATCGGAAAAAATCAGAAAAAATTGTAGAAAGACCGTGAACCACTGCAGATTCATCTGTTAATCAATAAATATAGATTAGAATTGGAATAAATTTTCAAAAAAATTCTAAATTAAAAAATCACAGACCCGCTTTCAATCGATCTAGCATCGCCGGTACAACAGAATTTTCTGCATTTTCCTATCAACTATGACTTCTTATCACACTCAACACCTCTAGAAACCGGAAAACTAGCTGGAAAAGCTTAGAAAACTTTGAAAAATCAAGAAAAAAAATCAGGAAAAGCTGAAAAAACATGATAAAACAGTAATCCGTGATTTGTCGTGAAATCTGACGCCTACCGTAACCCAAAAAGTTACATAACGAGAAATCAGTGATTAACTGATAATTTTCAACCAATTATCAAGTCACACAGGCCACGAATTGATAGTGTCGGGAAAGACCAAAGTGGAAAATATGTCGAGTGAGAGAGTGGGTAAAACAGGGAGAAGCAGGAACTGTCGTCAGTTCGGGTGCCGGAAGTGTGAACACCGCCACGACAAAATGCACACATTGGTGATAGAATTTTCGGCGCGGTTTGGAAACCGAAACTTTAGATTTTCACCCGGTTTCTTCCTCATTTTCCCAATTTTTTTGTGCAAATCATGATTTTAAAATTTGCTTATTCTGTTTTATCACTTTATTGCAAAGCGAAATTCCCGCATTGCGTTCTGAAATCCACTAAAACTTAGGCAACGTCAAATTCTTCAGAAAAACTTGAAAACTCGACCATGTCGCACGGCCATAGCCACGGTGGAGCTCCGTGCTCGGGACATCACGGCGACGATGGCGCCGGTGGAAGCCGTATGCCGCATTCGGACGTTAACGCGGTAAGTCCCCCAAAACACGGATCCTCCTGATCCTCCAGAGAGCTCAGCTTGTCGAACAACTCCGATTGGCCGGTGTTGACGTCGCGAACATGCCGAATGTTCCGTCGGCTCCACGCGACTTGGAAGAGGCTAGAAACAAGAGTTTCCAGTTCTGGAGCACTCAGCCCGTGCCGCAGATGGGTTCGTTCATGATGCCTGAAAAACTTTTTCAATAAATCGAATTTTCCAGACGAAACGGTGCCAACCGACGTGAACTGTGCCATCGAGGAGAACATCCCGCTCGACAAGGTCCGCGCGGAGCCCTACTCTCTGCCGCAAGGCTTCCGTTGGGCCAACGTGGATCTGAACGACGCTACCCAGCTCAACGAGCTCTACACTCTGCTCACCAAGAACTACGTGGAGGACGACGACTCGATGTTCCGCTTCGACTACTCTCCCGAGTTCCTCAAGTGGGCTCTCCAAGTCCCCGGCTACATGGCCGAGTGGCACTGCGGAGTTCGTGCCGAGACCAGCAACAGACTGTTGGCGTTCATTGGAGCCGTCCCACAAACGGTTCGAGTCTACGACAAGACTGTCAAGATGGTCGAGATCAACTTCCTGTGCGTCCACAAGAACCTCCGTTCCCGTCGTGTCGCCCCGGTGCTCATTCGTGAGATCACTCGTCGTGTCAACCAGCAAGGCATCTTCCAAGCCGCCTTCACCGCCGGAATCGTCATCCCGAAGCCCGTCTCAGTCTGCCGCTACTACCATCGTTCGCTGAACCCACGCAAGCTCATCGACGTTCGTTTCTCGCATCTGTCCGCCAAGATGACCATGGCGCGGACCATCAAGCTCTACAAACTCCCCGAGGTGACTGCGACGAAGAATCTGCGACCAATGAAAGCGGAGGATGTTCCGCAAGTGTTCAAGCTGCTTTCTAACAGCTTGAAGCAGTACGATTTGGCTCCGGTGTACAATGATGAGAAGGAGTTGGCTCATGCGCTGGTTCCGGTCAAGGATGTCGTTTTCTCCTATGTTGCGACGGTATCTTTCAATTCTCTTCAAAATCTTTATTCTACGTTTTCCAGAACTCGTCAAACAAAGTCACCGACCTGGTCTCCTTCTACTCGCTGCCATCCACCGTTATGGGCAACGCCACCCACAAGTCCATCAACGCGGCCTACCTCTTCTACTACGTGGCCACCACAGTTCCAGTCAAACAACTCCTCAACGACGCGCTGATCCTCGCCAACCAGGAGAAGTTCGACGTGTTCAACGCGCTGGACCTGATGCAAAACGAGAAGGTGTTCGCTGATCTGAAATTCGGCAAAGGAGACGGCAACCTTCAGTACTACCTGTACAACTGGAAGTGCGCCGACATGAAGCCACACCAGATTGGACTGGTTCTTCAGTAATTTCTTGCTCCCCGAATCGATTGCCACCTCTTTATCTACCCTATATATTATTTTTAAGTATTTTTCTCTCTATTTTTCTGCTGAATTTGTGCTCTCCTCCCCCCGTTCGTTCCGCGTCTTTTTTCCTGTAATTCGGTGTTTTCTCAAGCTCTCTCCCTCTCTTTTCCAATAATTATTTTATTTATACTTTGAACAACCATCCCGATCAATAGTCACACCATAGATCAGTGCCCAAGTCCTATCACTCTGTGATAAACACTGATAACAACCCCATGGCCAACAGCCAACGACTCGTCGACGACTGACCTCGATTTGTTACACTAATCATTCGCATTCTGGCTCCGACGCATTGTGCCGAGCACATTTCGACTCTTTTTCTATCAAACTAGACACTTTTCTCCACATTTTTCAAGGTTTTTCATAGATTTTTCAAAAATTTTTAGCTTGAACATGCCCTTCGAAGTACCCCAAGACGTCTCCGGCGGTCTCTACTTTCTCAATGGAAAACGGACTACTGTCGAGTCCACCGAGGACTCTTTTGATGTTATTGAGCCGAGAAGTGGTTAGTTTTGCAAGGAAACTGGAGGGATTTATTGAGTAGCAGATTTTGAGTGTGTTTGTAGTCGAATTTTGAGGGTTTAGAAAAATGGGTCATATCTGGGTTATTGTAAGAGATAGCAAAACGTTGTCAGCTAAAAAGTTGTAGAGAATTTTGTGTAGATCATTTTGTTAGTTGAGCATTTCTTCATATCTCTTATCATTGTTGAGATATCAAGGGATTCCGAGCACCCACTGCCATTTTGTTGAGAACTTCATCCTTTGAAGCAGTTAGAAATCCACTGATATCTGGGTTACTGTAAGAGATAGCAAAAAGTTGTCCACTAAAAAGTTATAGAGCAGATTACGATGATCATTTTGTTAGTTGACAATTTTTTAATAGCTCTTATCAGTCTTGAAATATGACTTGATTTCTGAACACTCACCACCTCTTTCCTAAGCACCAGCTCCTTCAAGCAGTTAGAAATCTGTTGATATCTGGGTTACGGTGGGAGATAGTAAAACGTTGTCAACTAAAAAGTTATAGAGAAGGTTATGGATATCATTTTATTAGTTGACCGTTTTTTGTTAGCTCTTATCATTGCTGAGATATTGAGTGATTTCTAACACCCGCTGCCCTTTGTTCTGAACCTCGTCCCATCAAGCGGTTAGAAATCGGCCAATATCTGGGTTACGGTAGGAGATATTGAAAAGATGTCAACTGAAAAAGTATAGAGAAAGTTATGGAGATCATTTTAGCAGTTGACAGCTTTTCGATCACTTTTATCATTCCCGAGATATGGACTGATTTCTAACACCCGCTGCCAGTTTGTTGTGAACCTCGTCGCTTCGAGCGGCTAGAAATCATCTGATACCTGGGTTACGGTAAGAGATAGAAAAAAGTTGTCAACTAGAGAGTTATAGAGAATAACATGGAGATCATTTTATCAGTTGACCATTTTTGGATAGCTCTTATCATTGTTGAGATATGAACCGTCGATTTGCAATGTGTTTGCCACTTCGCTTGATAGGTTCGTGCCGCCCGTCTCCACCTCCTCGTAGAGAGGGGTGAGGAGTGTCGGAACCCGCGAGGTGTCGGTCGCTAGGGAGAGGGGGCCTATATAACCGAGCCGTTAATTGTTCTCGCGCGAGGATCCGGTCCTGTTATCGGAACTCAGAGGACCCTGTCTTGTTATAGGGACTCACCCGAGGGGAGGATCCAGTCTTGTTATTGGAACTCAACTCACCCGAGGATCCGGTCCTGTTATCGGAACTCGGCTGAGGCGTCTCGTTGTCTCAAACCTTTTTCCCTTTTCTTGTTTCCAAGTTGTATCGGAAAGGGAAGCAGCTTCGTCCAAGTCTGACTACTGTTCTGGATTACTGACACCCTGATTAGTCTTCAGTAGACATCCGATCCGTTTTTGAGAACGTGAAGCCAATCTTCAAGACATCCCGGAGCTAATGCAAGATCCCCAAAAGTCCTCCTCGTTGTCCCTTTCGCTCTCCTCATGTCAACTTCCACTCGGTTATAACCCTTCGGCTACGGCTAGAGTTCAAGATATCCCACATTTCAAGTGTTTCCACTTTCGGATGGGTGGATTCTTACATTAGGTTACGGAACAAGTATGAGTGTGTATCACATTGTTGTCTATATTTTTGTAGTTGATCACTTTTTGTTATCTTTTATCAGTCCTGAGATATGATCAATGGAACATTAGGCACCAACTTTTCTCGACGTGTTCAACTTTATTCAATCTTATCAGGATAACGGTTGGAGTTATCAGAATTGCCTCTACGAGAAAGTTGAAGATCTAACATATCTTTATCAATATCAATTGATATCTTCAGGCCAAGTAATCGCCAAGTGCCCAAAAGCCTCCACCGCAGTGGTCGATCAATTTGTTACCGCTGCCGCCGAGGCGCACTCGAAATGGTCGGAGATGACTGCTTTGGATCGTGGAAAGATCCTTCATAAGGTTGCGGATCTTATCAGGGTCTGTTTGAAAGCTTCAAAACCATCAAAACAATGTAAAATCTGTTTAGGACAACCTCGAAGCAATCGCTATTGCCGAGGTGAAAACTAACGGCAAGCCAATCTACGAAGCTCGCTGCGATATCGCTTCTTCTGCTGACTCTTTCGATTTCTTCGGAGGAATCGCTACTGCAGCCCTTCAAGGAGACTCCCTAGAACTCCCCGGAGGCCCCTCCCAACGCATCTGCTACACCCGTCGTGAGCCATACGGAGTCGTCGGTTGCATCGGCGCCTGGAACTATCCCTTCCAGACCTGTGTCTGGAAAGTTGCTCCTGCTCTTGCAGCTGGAAATTCTGTGGTTTATAAGCCATCTCCCTTTGCTCCAGGATCTCCAGTTCTTCTTGGAGAGATTCTTACCGCTGCTGGGGTTCCTGATGGTGTCTACCAGGTGGTTCAAGGAGATCATGTTGCTGGAACTGCACTTTGTGAGCATTCAAAGGTGTCTAAAGTCTCGTTTACTGGAAGTGTCGCGGGAGGAGAAGCAGTGCAGAGACAATGCGCAACGAAGAATGTAAAACCTGTGACTTTGGAGCTCGGAGGAAAGTCGGAAATCATCATTTTCGGCGACTCCAACATCCAATCTGCGGTGGCTGCAGCAATGCTAGCCAACTTCCTCAATCAAGGACAGGTTTGCACGAATGCCACGAGAGTCTTTGTGCAGAAAGACATCCTGGAGAAGTTTGTAGAGGAAGTTGTAAAGGAGGCCAACCTCAAGCTCAAGGTGGGAGACCCACTTCTCGAAGACACTAGAGTTGGAGCCAATATCAATGAGCAACACCTCCAGAGAATCCTTTCTTACGTTGAGAGTGCTAAGGAAGAGGGAGGAAAGATCCTCCGTGGTGGAGTTCGTGTCCATCCTGAAGGTCTGGAAGGTGGAGCATACTTTGATCCAGCTATTATCATTGGATTGGATGACAATGCAAAGGCGGTTCGGGAGGAAATCTTCGGAGCTGTCATGCTAATCCTTCCTTTTGAAACTGAAGAGGAGGTTATCAAAAGAGCCAACGACACCACGTTCGGTCTAGCTGCTGGTGTCTTTTCTGGGTAAGAAAAGGAAGGAAAGATTGATTTCAACTCAACCTAATCATTCCAGAAACCTCGCCCGTGGCCATCGTGTCGCTGCGCAACTCCAAGCCGGAACCGTCTTCATCAACACTTACAATGACACAGAAGTGAACGTTCCATTCGGAGGATTCAAGAATTCCGGGCATGGTCGTGAGAACTGCGTGGACACGTTGAAGGCGTACACTCAGATCAAGGCAATCTATGTCAATGTTCAGGATACCACTGAGCATTGCTTCTAATTGTAATGCTTACCACTGTATTACTGTAGATTCGGTAAATGAATGAATTGAACATTGGCAATCTCTCCGCTAGGTGTCTGGCTTCGAATCCTAGGTGTCTGGCTTCGAATCCTAGGTGTCTGGCTTTGAATCCTAGG
>LR538431.1:180654-257222 GCA_900883565.2 Caenorhabditis panamensis | reverse complement strand
TCCGGCTTCGAATCCTAGGTGTCTGGCTTCGAATCCTAGGTGTCCGGCTTCGAATCCTAGGTGTCCGGATTCAAATCCTAGGTGTCCGGCTTCGAATCCTAGGTGTCTGGCTTCGAATCCTAGGTGTCCGGCTTCGAATCCTAGGTGTCCGGCTTCGAATCCTAGGCCATGCCTCGAACTCACGGAACAATCGATATGCAAATATCACCAAAAACACGTTGCAAACAGTCCTTCTTTCTCTGTGTCTCTCCCCTGTTCCCTGGCGCTTTTAGTTTGCTTTCCGGCCTCATTCTCCCCTGTTTTGGGAGCTTGGAACCTCTGGCGAGGTTCGAAAAACACCTATTTTTCCGAATGTTTCTTCTTATTCTGATTTCTGTGATATGGTTTGATGTTCGGGAAGGAAGAAACAATCTACACAAGTGAGATTTCGCTCTGATTTTGATAGGTTTCACGAAGATTGCTGTTTTTAGAGCGGTTCGGTGGCTCTACTAGGAGCGAGCGATTCCTGTTGAAAAAAAAGCCGAAATCCCGTTCTGCTATCCTCCAAGAGATGTTCTACTTTTTTTTCGATTATTACCGCACCATCAAGTGAGTTTTTCTCTATACAAAAATGGAATAAAACTTCAAATTTTGCAGACTCGATGATGACTCGGTTTCGGACCAAAAAAGTGGAGAGTGCAAGTTTCAAAGTAAGTCTATATAGAAATATTCACTGATTACCAATCAATTCTAATCACTCTCTAATCAATTTTCTTACAAATCTATGAACATTTCAGTCTCGCAAAAACAAGTCGGAGGCTCGACAGGACAAACAGAACAATTCAAAGGACAAAAAGAAGTAAAACGGAAATTGTCACTCTTCTCCATTTTTGATGTTGAATAAAAAAGTAAAAACCTATTCTTTTTGTTCCACTCGTTTTTTTCAGATATGTATATCGGTTTCCAATGACAAAAACACCAACACAGTTTGAGAATTATTATTCGCTTTATTTAGGTGGTATAATAGGTAAACAAAATACAGAAAAATAACACAAAGATTAGAGAATCACAGGAAATAGAAAATACAGAGCAATGTACAACTATTAGAAGGAAAAATAGGGTAACAAGACAGAAAGAGAAGAGAAATTAAGGAAGTGGTCCTCCTGCATGAAGGCAGGAAATGGGGAATTCCCAGCAGAACTCGCGGTGGCCAATGATCTCCTCGATGGTCTTCTTGGGCTCCGGTTCCTCTTTCTTCTGCTCAGGTTGTTCAGCATACTCCTTCTCCATTTCCTCGGCCCAATCCAGTTGCATGAAGTCGTCGATTGGCTGCAGCAGTGGAGTAGATGGAAGAGACTCTTCGACCGGCAGAAAACCACCACGGAATTTGTGATGATTGGCAACGACACGGGTGATCCAGCTGAGGTCTGGTTTCTGTGGCTTCTCGGCGATCTTAGGGTTCCAGAAAATCTCCTCGAAACTGGAAGACTGGTCCATTGGGATAATTGGAGTGCTGGATCGAATGAATGGCTCCGGTTGATCCTCGGCAGGCTTGACGACTGACTGCTTGGTCTTCTGGAATCGTCTACGATGGTAGACCGGCATGGAGAGAAGGGCAGGATTGATGGCGGCAGACATGTTGACAGCAATTGAAAAAAGAAGAGAGTGAAAGATAGGTCACCTTCCAGTAGCACACAAAATGGTACGAATGAGGAGGGGGAGGGCAGGTGGGTCGATAAACAAGTGGGTCAATAAAGGGGGAGAACGCAGCGTACGCTGCGCTGGGACACCCCTTATTGACTGTTATCGAACATTATCGACTAACCTGTCCTCCCCCTCCTCATTCGTACCATTTTGCGTGCTACTGGAAGGTGACCTCTCTCTCACCCTCTCCAATTCGTCAATTGCTGCCAATATGTCGTCTACTATCAACCCTGCTCTTCTCTCCATGCCAGTCTACCACCGCCGTCGCTTCCAGAACTCCAAGAAACCTGTCGTCGAACCCGTTCCAGAGCAGTTTTTGAGGTCTAGCACCCCAAAGATTCCAATGGACAAGTCTTCCAGTTTCGAGGAGGTTTTCTGGAACCCGAAAGAAGTCAAGCCACAGCCGCAGAAACCAGACCTCAGCTGGATCACCCGTGTCGTTGCCAATCATCACAAGTTCCGTGGTGGTTTTCTGCCAGTCACTGCTGAAAAAACCGAAGTTTCTCTCCCATCTACTCAAATGCTGCAGCCAATCAACGACTTCATGGAACTGAACTGGGCCGAGGAAATGGAGAAGGAGTATGCTGAACAACCTGAGCAGAAGAAGGAGCAACCAAAGCCGAAGAAGACCATCGAGGAGATCATTGGCCACCGCGAGTTCTGCTGGGAATTCCCCATTTCCTGCCTTCATGCAGGAGGACCACTTCCTTAATTTATCTTTTTTCTGTTTTGTTTTCCTGTGATTCTCTATTACTTGTACCATTTTTCTGTATTTGTTTACCTATTTTTCATTGAATAAAATAATTGTAAAACCCTAAACCATTGTTTTTATCTGCGTCTCTCCCTCTCTCCAAAAGAAAGTAAAGCCTAGAAAAAATTGTAGAAAATAATCAAGGCCGTCACTTTTCTGTGTACACAATCTATCTCTCACAGCTTCTGACCCTCCCGCCCACTCCCTTCCCCCTGTAACTTTTCCCCTCATTCTTCTCCCTTTTCTTCCCTTCCTTCGGGAGCTTGGAATCTCTGGCGAGGTTCGATTGCTATTGATTTTTCTGAGTGTTTGACTGTTTTTTGTATTTTGTGCAGTTTGGATGGATTGATGAAGATGAAACCAAGATGAATCCAGTTCACGAAGTGAGTGTTAGAATGACTAGAAGGAATCACTTATTGTATTCACATTCAAATTTTCAGAAGAAAATGACCATCCATAGAGGTACGATCGTCGTCTTCTTTGTATCAGTCAGCGATATCCAGAAGATTCCAATCGAAGTATCTCAAACACTTCAATCTCTGAACGGTATCCAATGATGAAAATATTCTTTCAATTAATTTTTAGGTACATGTTTGAAGTGCATATTTTTAATTGTATTCTAACTTTCCAGAAAAAAAGATCAACTGGACAAAACGTTTCCAATATTGAAAAACGGTTAGAGACAAGAGGATCAGTTATTTTTATTTTACCCAAGTTTAGTTATCACTTCCCAGATTCTCAACAAAGTATTGTAAAATGTATTACAGTGATTCTCTATAATTTGTACTGTTTTCTGTTCTTGTTAACCCATTGAATAAATCCCTTATAAAACTCTGAACCATTGTTGTTTATTGGTTGCTTTCCATTGCAACTAGAGAGCACAAAAAGTCGATATTCACCCACAAAACAGTATCTCTTTCTCTGCGTCTCTCGCTCTGTTTCTTCTCTCTGTTTCGGTTCATCTTTTCTGCATTCTTCTCCTCTTTTTTGAAGTGCTTGGAACCTCTGGTGAGGTTCGAAAAACACCTATTTTTCTGAATGTCAATTGTTTTTTTTCTGATTTCTATGATATCTATGGTGATTCTAATAAGAAACCGAAGCGAAAAGGTGAGAATTTCATCGATTTACTAGTGTCCAGAAAAGTTGTAAAAAATGTAGAAAATTTCCACGTTTTTTTAAATCCATTTTCAGATCTGGATTTTCTGATCAAGACAAGATTGTCGAGTTTGAAGTTCGACCTGACCAATCTGAAAATCAACATGTTCCTGATTGTCAAAACCTGGATTGTTAGATGGAAATGCTCGAATCATAGACGTCCAGCGATTGACGCCGAGAAATTCATCCACCTCAACGGATATCTCGATGGAGAAGCCAAACAGGTTATTGCTGGAATGACATAACCGACAAGAACTATCCAATAACCATCAAGAAACTGGAGGAGAAGTACTCAAGATGACTATCGCAGATTTGTACGAGAAGTATGATAGATATTTGAAGAAAAAATGATAAATTTTTGATTGAAAAAAGTAATAAAAATTGTGAAGCAACCGTACCGTACTTTAACTTCTTGCTAGCTCCTAAGCAAACAGTGAATCACAAAAGTGTAAAAAATGACCAAGGCCGTCACTTTTCTGTGTACACAATCTATCTCTCACAGCTTCTGACCCTCCCTCTCCATTCCCTTCTCCCTGTTCCTTTTCCCCTCATTCATTCTTTTTCCCCTGTCCTTCGGGGCTTGGAACCTCTGGTGAGGTTCGATTTTTTCTGATTTTTCTGAATGTTTTGCTGTTTTTCTTTGTATTTTGTGCAATTTGGAAGAATTTGATGAAGATGAAATCAAGAAAATGAAAGGTGAGTGTTAGAACAAAGTTTCTTTGAAAGGAATTTGAAAACAACTTGAAGTCAACGCGATGGCGGGTCAAGATGGATAACTATAAGCCGATGCTCTCTGAAAATGAAAATTTCTATTATGGTGAGTAGCTTTTTTTCTTTTTTTCTCGAAGACTACAGTAGCGGTCAAAAGTAAATACCCCTAACTTTGAACAAGCATAACTCAGCTCAGAATAGCCCGTTCGAGCCCATCTTTGGATATGTTATAGCCTAATCCTTCCTGTACACGCTGAAGTTTTTCTGAGATGACACATTGAGATCCCAAAGTAGGGCGTGACCTAAACTTTTTTCCGCCAGATTTTCAAAATTGAAAAATCGCGGCTAAATTTTTCTGGAACTTCCGACTTTGCCAGAATGTGCGCAAAAGTGCCTAGAAACATATCCCAAAGTTTCAGAATTTTTCAAAAACTTTCTGATTTTTTATGGTCATTTGAATCTGAATGGCCTGTAACTTTGGCTCGGTGCCACGGGGTGCACAGTGCTCTGATTGGGCTAGAAATTTGTTAGAGCATGCACCAACTTAACCTTAATCCACCGTTGATTTTTTCAGTTAAAATCCAACTTTTCATTTTTTCGTTTTTTAGTGCTACTGATACCCAGTGCTTGTGGAAGTACTGAAAAGTCGAAAAACGAAAATTTGAACTCCGCGAAAAAAAATTAACGGTGGATTGAGGTCAAGTTGGCGCATGCTCTCACGAATTTCTAGCCCAATCAGAGCAATGTGCGCCCCGTGGCACCGAGCCAAAGTTACAGGCCATTCAGATTCAAATGACCATAAAAAATCAGAAAGTTTTCGAAAAATTCTGAAACTTCGGAATATGTTTCTAAGCACTTTTGCGCACATTCTGGCAAAGTCGGAAGTTCCAGAAAAATTTAGCCGCGATTTTTCAAATTTGAAAATCTGGCAGAAAAAAGTTTAGGTCACGCCCTACTTTGGGATCTCAATGTGTCATCTCAGAAAAACTTCAGCGTGTACAGGAAGGATTAGGCTATAACATATCCAAAGATGGGCTCGAACGGGCTATTCTGAGCTGAGTTATGCTTGTTCAAAGTTAGGGGTATTTACTTTTGACCGCTACTGTACATTATATGTGAACTTTTCAGATTTCATACATGCAAAAGCACCGACTTGCAAGGACAATAAGTTCACCGTTGTGACCGAAGCTGATCTTCGAGTTTCCTACTTATCCATTCTCTACTCCAGTGCCAAGCTCAAATCGGTTGGAATTCCTCCTAGATCACACTTTGAACAGCCATATCTCAAGAATCAGAAAAGCTATAAAAAAGTTGGCGACTAAAGAATTGTAGGAAATTTCCTGTAGATAATTTTGTTAGTTGACTACTTTTAAAAATCTCGTTTGGCTCCAGAGATACAGCGCAAAACGTGAAACCCAATTTTTGGGGCTGCTATGACTACAAACTACAAAGTCCCTAAGCAGCCCCAAAGTCAGAAAAACATCTAAAAAAAGCCTTTTTTAGAGAATCAAATTTGAAATGACCGGTGCCTAGAAGATTGTTTCTTACCATATTCTTGTTAGTAAGCGATGTAAGTTCTAGTCCCATCTTCTCATGATAATTTGAAAATTACAGTTGAAATGTTATCGATTCCAATGGAACTGCTCAGAATCCTCGAAAGAAGATAAGATTTTTGAAAATTTGATACCGTATTATTAATAAAACATTCAAGAAACCAGCTAACGGAATGAAATGAGCGAAACATTAAAAGCGAGGTTACATGAAACAAGAGGGCAATTTTTGGGGTAAAAATCACAGAATTTGGGCAGTTTGCTTTCATCGATGTCGTCTATCCCTTCGATCTCTGTCCTTGTCACGACGATCCCTGTCACGATCTCTGTCCCTGGAACGGTCACGATCCCTTGAACGATCTCTCGAACGATCCCGACGACTGCGATCTCTGTCTCGGTCTCTGGATCGGCTTCTGGAATTTTAAAACTAAATTTTCAGTTTTCAATGAAATTCTCACCTCTTCTTATCTTTCTTCTTCTCCTTTCTATCCTTTTCATTCTCTCCTCCTCCATTTCTCAAGGTCCTCTCCACCTTCTCCATCTCCACCTTCCTGAACTCTTCGACCTTCCTTCTCGCCTCGGGGTCCCCTTCCAGATCATCCTGCATCGCCACAACTCGCACTTCCACATCTCTAATTAACTTCCTTCTCTTTTCATCATCCAACGACGATTCCTTGATCTCTCCGGGCGACAGACCATCTTCTCGACGTTCTTCGGATCGCGATTCGATGATCTCCACACCGTCAATGTCTTCATCGTCGGAGTCGTTGGATTTCCGGGCATCTTCGTCCCATTTCGATGAGAATATCGGCGAGTTTCGGCGATTTTGGGTCTGAAAAAAGGGAAAATGAGGTGATTTTCTGGATTCGTGGAGGCTCGAAATCGGCTGTTGAGGACCAACTTGAAGGGAGATCTGGTGTTTTAGAAGATTGAAACAGTGCTAATACGTTTCCAAAAATTTTTTGAAAATTTTTTAAAAAATTCATTTTTTACGAAACTTTTTTTTTTCAAATTTTTAAAAATCTGATCAGGACTGGTAGCAAAATTTTTGGATTAATTTTAGCACTATTTTGTTTTTCTGTAAATTACCAGAAATCCTTTGCATCCGCAAAAAAATCGATTTTTCAGTTTTTCGAAAAAAAAACTGATTTTTTTTCACCAATTTTTTTTTGCTTTTGAAAATTTTGAAAGTTGTTTTTTTTGCACTGCTAGAATTTTTAGAAATTACCGGGAACTCATATGAATCCCCTAACAACAGATTTTGGCGTTTTTTGAAAAAAAAATTATTTTATTTTTTGTTCTAAAATTTTTTTTTCAAAATTTTCTAGAATCTCAATACTCACCGGTATCGGATTGAACCTCGTTATCGCTGAACTCTTCTCATTCTTCTCCTCTTTTCTCCCCATTGAAAACGAGCTGCTCATCGGTACCTCATCCAGCGGAACTCCATCTAGATCCTCATCCACGTCTGGCTTTTCTCCAATCGGAATTCCATCGAGGTCTTCATCCGACTCATCTTTCACCTCTTCTTTCCAATCTCTCCGTTCCTTCTCCTTTTCGACCTCTATCAACCCCAAAAACACATTTTGGTTGTGAATGAGCTTATCAACAGGGTACAGTGCCATCTCTTCAAAATTCCTAAAAACACCCATGACTCGTTGCTTGAACTGCTCCTGTTTCATTCGGGAAGGAATCGATCTGTAGGTCTTGCCGACTGCGATGAAGATCTTCTCGAGAAGCGCTTCAAAGTGGGATCTGTAGAGGAAGACGTCACGGATGTTGCGTTGGAGGCAGTTGGATAGAATGTCGTTGATCAGGTAGAGTCTGGAGATCTTCTTGAAGAGCGGGGTTTCGTCAATGGTGAGAGATTCATAGATGCATTGACAGATCTCCGCTGCATACGTGGCATTCTCAATGCACCACACCATCGCCGCACCGATTGATGTCTTCTCTGGTGTCAATTCTCTGATAAGTCCCTCCAACTTGTCTCGTCTTCTATCTGACATCATTCTATTGTTCTTCTTCCTCTTTTTCTCCAGTTTCTTCTCCTCCTTCCTCCTTTTCCTTCTCTCTTCCTCAGTCTCCTCTTCTTCCTTTTCTTCGAGTTTTCCCTTCCTTGGTTTCTCTCCTCCCCGTCTTTGTCCTCCAGTCCCATCCTTCACTTTCATCCATTTCTCCGGATAAGTCTTCAGGCAATTCATATGATACAATTCTGACGGCATAGCTTCACAAAGGTCCTTTAACGGGTACGGAGGGATCCACCAAGGTCCATTCTTGAACATTCTGAACGGCGTACGTCTCCATTCCTTGATACTGTCGCCTTGGAGCAAAGAGTAGATCCTCCAGCGATAATAGACATGCGCTGCACTCATATTATCCCAGAGGAACTGGAAGATTTGGGTTTGGAACTCTTGGGAGCAAACCATGGCTTCGAATTGTGGTCCTTCGGTGACAACTGCGATTGCCAATCTGTCCATGAGCTTTTGCAACTTTCGATCTGGAGGGATCAAGACTCGAATTACAGAGTTTTTGAGGAGCTCTGTGTAGTCTTCATATCCATACATTCCCTTCATAGGTAGAGACGCCATCGGAGGGAACGATTTGTACTGTTCCAGAAACTTCTGTGCCTCAGCGCGAACTGGTTGGGCGTTGAAAGGAAGACCAGATTGAGGATCGGGGTTCTGGAGTTCCTGGAGAGCCGGTGGAGTGTAATAAGGCACTTGGGGGATGGTGACAGGTCGAGCGAATGCAAATCGGATTGGTTCGTTTCGAATGATGATTATACGAACTTCAGACATGAAGCGATCGACGTCGGCGCGGGACCTGAAGCAAAAAGTTGATTTTTAAGCCATTTTACCTTGAAAAACTTACATAAACGCCACGAAAGCACAAATATGAGGTCTTCTTCTCTCTTCCTCATTCCTCGGATACAAAATCTTCAAAGCCGCCAATGGACCAAACGAGCCGAATGTGAAGAGCAAGTCGTCTTCCGTAACAGAGTGTGGGATATTTGAAACGTAGACGTTTGTGGTGTATGGATCATCGTCAAACTCGCTGGTTCCCTGGAATCCTCGTTCCACTGTCGGCGCCAGACGCTCTACCACTGAATGATCCATTCCAACTTTTTCAAGATGGTGGCGGAGATCTTTCCGTTTTTCACGGTCTTCTTGGACTCTGAAACATGGAAATTGAATGCTTCTCATCAAACACTAAGTGTTACCTCTGCAACTCCAACTTGAACTGTTCCATCTGACTAATCTTCGGTCTGTCTTGTTTCGCCTTCGAACTCCCAGGCTTCGGGGGTCTTTGCTGCGGTCTAGTTGGTGGAGCCACAACTTTCGGGACCACTGCGATGTTCTTGGCGCGAGCTGCATCTTCCAACATTCTCCTAGCCTGAAAATCCTGATTTTTTGTGAAAATCTCGTGAAAAAAGGAAATTTACCTTGGCAGCGGCGATTTTCTTCGCTTCATCGAAATCTTTGGACCCGACGTTGGAGGTTTTTGAAGCAATGCTCATGGAGAATTTAGGAGCGTAAACGCCACCTTCTGCACCGGTACTTGCTGGAAAATCGGGATTTCGTTTCAATTTCTAAAGATTTTGAATTTCAGCTAGTTTTTTCAAATTTTCAGAGAAATTTTTGATTTTTTTTGATAAAAACTCACAACTCTTATTGCCCTCCACCACATTTCCTCTCAAAAACGTTTTCGGTTGATTGGAACTCGACGATTGACCGAAATCCGCTTGGAATTCCAGGAGAGCATCGTTCAATTTGGCCTCTTCATCGTCAGTTGGCTGAAAAATTAATGTTAAAGTAATGAAAAAGGATGATAAACTCACTTTTTTTCGTTTTTTGGCCCAATCCATGCTCATTCCGCTCGAAAAATCAGAAAATTAATGTGTTTTTTGAACGAATTTATTGAATTGACAAAGCACGAGAAACGCGTCAGCAAAAAACAAGAAATGCGTCAGTGAAGATTGCTGGCGCGTTTCTCGATGTTTGCAAGAAACGGGAGATGTTGTTCTGTTGTGGAAGTATTCTGAGAATACGGTGAAAGATAATTGGAAATAGTTTACAAACGAAATAAAATAAAAGAAATGGTCTATCGGTTGCATTGTTTTCTAGATTTTCAAAGCGCAAATTGATATTTCAACAGGCATTCGAATTCGATGGCAATCTTGTGGAAGTCGTTCTAGAACCCAGATCAAGAAAATATGCAGTGTTCAAAGTGAAAAAGTATTTAACTGCTTGAGAATAGCCTGAAAGTGTTGAAGATGTGGTAGAATGTTTGTAGTTTGTAGTCGTAGAAGCTCCGAAACCCTGCACCGTGTATTTCAATCTGTATCTCCAGAACCAACGGAGAAATCAAAAAGTTTTTCACTAACTAAATATTCTACAGGAAATTCCCTACAACTTATTAGTTTACAACTTTTAATGATCTCCAACCGTTTTCCTGTTATCAATACTCGAAGGTAGCGCGCGTTTTGGGGCTGCTTAGCAACTTTGTAGTTTGTAGTCTAAGCAGCCCCAAACCGTTCAAGCATCCCGAACACCTCACAAAACGCGTGAAACCCATCACGATTTCATTCATCCAAAACTTGACTTGTATTGCCGAAACGAACCGATTACTAAGGCGTCGACAAAGTGAGTGGCGGAGGTTGGCATCATCCAATTTACTGCCTTCCGCATCGCATCATTGCGGATCCGCACCCGTCCATACCGCGCGGGGCAGAATATTAGTTGATATTGCGGGAAGGTCGGGCCAGACGACACGACACCAGATACCATTCATTCAATTATTATTCATCCCCTTCCCTTCCTCTCTCTCCCCGTTCGTTTCATCCGGTCATTTCACATTGGAATTCTGAATTCCTTCTTCGCCTTCCTTCTGAAGCTTCTTCCCTGTCTTTATGCAAATGTTAACATGCCGAATCCGATGATTTCGTCGGCGGAGGCTCGAACCGGTCTGTCTGTGTGGAATCAAAGTGAATGGCCAGAATGGCAAAGCAGCTGGAGACAGTGAGACACTCCTATTCACATCACATCACCTTTCTCTAGTGAAATTTTGCAAACTTTCCAATCTGAATGGAACGGTTTGAGTCTAGTAAGCTTTTTGGGGCTATGGGGCTGCTTAAAAGTAGAGACTACAAACTACAAAGTTGCTAAGCAGCCCCAAAACCCCAAAATGTGCTCTCTGATACTAAGCAAACTTTGAGCATTGATAACTAGAAACTGAAAGAAGATATCAAAAAGTTGTCAACTAATAACTTGTTGGAAATTTTCTGGGCTTCATTTTGTTAGTTCACAACTTTTTGATATCTCTTATCAGTTCTGAGATATAGTGCAAAATGTCCAGCGCACGTTTTGGGGCTGCTAAGACTACAAACTACAAAATTGCTAAGCAGCCCCAAAATTTCTAGGCGAACTTTGAGCATTGATAACTAGAAATCGGTTTAAGATATCAAAATGTTGCCAACTGACAACTTGTAGGAAATTTTCTGAACTTTATTTTGTTAGTTTTAACTTTTCAAAATCTCTCTTCATTTTCAAGTTATACTGCAAAACACCCAATGCCTCCATTTTTTGCTCTTTCCTGTCCAATTATCGAATTTACCAGTTCACGATTTGGTCCAATTGAACTGTAATCGTTGCAAAACCCTTTTTTCCTGTAAAATTCAAAATTTGTAACTTCGCAAGTGAAATGAAGTCTTGTGGAAGAAAATTGAGGAGACAATTTTCCTTTTTTTTCTTGCAAAATGGTCATAATTGCCAATCTGTCCATTTTGTCCATTTTGACAGTAATTTTTACTTCCTTGATGTCTAAATTATGGGTTTACAAGAAATATTGTTGATTTCAAAAGTGCAGATGTTTCTGAAGCTTGAAGAAAACTTTGGGGCTGCTTAGACTACAAACTACAAAGTTCCTACGCAGCCCCAAAACATATCTTCCTTGTTTTGACGCGTAACTTTAGAATGCGCAAAAGAATCAAAAAGTTGTCAATTAACAAAATATACTAGAGAAAATTTGCTACAATTTATTAGTTGGCAACTTTTCAATATCTCTCATGCTCTTCTAGATATGAAGGTTTCAAAATGAGCTTTGGTTTTTTAGTTTTGGGGCTGCTTTGCAAAGTTGTAGTTTGTAGTCTCGTCTTCCAGTACTGATTGATTGGTTTTTACTATCACTATCACTTCCCAACCCTCAAAACTTTCTTTTCCACCTTCCCAACAGTGAAACCAGAATAAAAACAGTTCGAATTCCACCTCCCATCGAAACGCTTCTTGTGTCCTTCTCATCAGTGTCTGCGTCTCTCACCCTATAGTTCTCTCTTGTTTCGATGACCACTTGGGCCAATGAAATGTTTCAAAAAACTTAAAAGAAGAGAGGTTTTGGTTTCAAATTGGCAATACGACGGAAAAGTGACACTTTTCTATTGAAGTCCATTCAGAATCTTGAAGAACAAAATGAAGAAACGGTTGCGTTATTTTTGGATTCACTTTTTTTCTTGGATTTTTCAATCTTTAGACTATGTTTTGGACATTTTTAATTGTATTTTACATTGTTTATCATATCCGTATTCCTTCGGAACTTACTGATTGTATCTTTCTTTCAATCTGAAGATAAACGGAAGAGGTGAAAGAGAGAGTAGTAAAGATACAAGGGATTAGAGAAAAAGACATAAAGATACAAGTTATTAAGTGTTCCGCAATGTTTCAAAAGTGAAAGTAACTTTTTCAAGGCTTAGGGGCTGCTTAGAAGTGAGAGACTACAAACTACAACATTTCTAAGCAGCTCCAAAAACTTGTTGTTACGTTTTGACGCGTAACTCAAAAACTAAAAGAGATATCAAAAAGTTGTCAACTAACAAAATAAAGTACGCAAAATTTTCTACAATTTATTAGTTGACAACTTTTTATTATCTTTTCTAGTTTTCTAGATAAAGCAGTTCGAAAAGCACACTAGGGCTGCTTAGCAACTTTGTAGTTTGTAGTCTCGCTTTCCTAAGCAGCCCCAAACTTTTCCGCATGCCAAAAGCACTCTGGGAGTAACCTCCCAGGTATAATTGGCGCGTGTTGCAACTCTCATTCCCCCTATATTCCGGTTCCACGGCGTCTCGTCAAAATGGTCATTCAATGGACCTAATGTCATTTTGGCACCCGTCTCGTCTCGGCGGGTACACTTTCTTTGTGTTGTTGTCATGGTTTTACCACCTTTGTATGGGCAGAAAATGTCTGGAAGTAAGGAGAAATTGCGGTGTTTCTTTCTGTTTTTCTTTTGTTTTTGAGTCTTCTCATGTTTTTGAGAATTTGGGGCTGCTAAGACTACAAACTACAAAGTCTCTAAGCAGCCCCAAAACGCAGTCCCATTTTTTAAACCTTTGTTTCTCAAATAGTTTGAAAGATTTTCAAATTGTGGTAACTAATAGTTTGTAGCAAATTTCCCGTAGTTCATTTTATTAGTTGACAACTTTTCAATAACTTCACTAGTTTTTGAGATATAGAGCATTCTCTAAGGAGCGCGCACTTTGGGGCTGCTAAGACTACAAACTACAAAATTTCTAAGCAGCCCCAAAACGCAAAGTAATTTTTAAACCATTGTATTTTTGGTGTTTTGAAAGATAGAAAAAGGTTCAAAGTGTCAAAATGTAGCATTTTTTGGTTCTCAAAATAGGTAAACTACAACTTTCCTAGCCCCTTGCAATAAAATATATCATTCTAAACATTCCTCTCCCTCCATTTTATCTATCACCTTACAAATCCACTTCTATACAAATCCAAATCCCTGCGTGCCTCCCAGTAAATGTGTTCGTTAATCATTACGAAATGATTGCGCAATGCCTCCCCCCCTTTCCGCGCGGAACTCCACTGATATCCGATATTCCGGCTTCTGCCCCCCTCAAAAATCATGTTTCCTTTCTTTCCTTTGTTGCCAATAGTCGGATGATACGAATGGCAAGTCAGTTAACAGGTCTGTCTTCCTTTTCTTCTGATTAATTTGTCGTTTCTTTTCACTTTTATGAGGACGCCTAGGTGAAACGATTTATCACTTTTGGCGGCTGGTGTTCAGCTTCTTCTGCTTCGTAGACTTTTGATTGTGTGGGCGGGGTTAGGGATTCTGACTTCTGAATCAATTTAGAGGTCGGATTCAGGGTCAACCTTAATGGATTTTTTGTTTTATCAGCTTTTTTCATCTAGGAAATGACTAATTTACATTCTCGGAGATTTACCTGTTCTATTTCGACTAGTATCTCAGAAACTAGAAAAGATATCGAGAAGTTGTTAATTAACAAAATAAAGTTCAGAAAATTTTCTACAAATTATTAGTTGGCAACTTTTTGAAAAACGTTGTGGTTCTCTAGATATAAAGGTTTCAAAATGCGGTCCTGTTTTGGGGCTGCTTAGAACCGGCAGACTACAAACTACAACATTTCTAAGCAGCCCCAAAAATTTGCTTTTATGTTTTGACGCATATCTCAAAAACGAGAAGAGATATCGAAAAATTGTTAACTAACAAAATAATCTACGTAAAATTTCCTACAAGTTAGCAGTTGACAACTTTTAAAAAAATTTTATGGTTCTTCAGAAAAAAACGGTTTCAAAAAAGCGCTCTAATTTTTGGGCTGCGTAGCAACTTTGTAGTTTGTAGTCTTAGCAGCCCCAAAGCGCGCGCTTTTTTGCAGAACGCGTATCTCAAAATCCAGTAAAGTTATTGAAAAGTTGTCAACTAACAAAATAATCTACACAAAATTACCTACAAGTTTGCAGTTAACAACGTTTTGCTAGCCCTTATGGATCTCTAGATACAAAGAGTCAAAGATTAGTCATTTTGCACTTCTATCTAACCCAATATTGCGCAACCCATTGGTCACCGATCCCCCACACCCATCCTTCCCCAAACACCATTCCATTCCAAGTGTAACATAAACTAACAGCTCGTCTCCCCCTCTAATCAATCAAGGTCTCTTCTCCTCCCCAGGTCCACACCCAAATGCCACGCCTTGGTCTTCTGAAGGCCAGAAGGCAAGCAGGCAATTATACAGTTGTCGGTGTGTTCTCATGAAGGCTGGACGGACGGACACACGACACCTTCTCTCCGAAACTTGAAATCCTTTCCGTTTAGCCAATCAACCGGCCGATTATGTTCGGCGTGCGTGTTGCCATCGTTTCGAACTTTCTTCTTCTTCTTCTTCTTCTGCCTCCAGATTCTTTTTCTCCTCCTCCTCCTCCTCTTTTTCCTTTGAACCGGTGTTTGTGACAGTGTTACGCAATGATAATGATAAGAAAAGACTTGATACGGTCACTTTTGCTTTTTGGAAGGAAGACGGGGGGAAGCAGACAAGTGTCCTTTCTTTTGTCGTCCAAAACACTTTCCTTTTTGCAACTGATAGAGGGTTGATTTACGGGCTGCCACGTAACTGAAAGATGGATATGGTTATGAAACAGACAGTTTACTTCATTCTATCAGTTCCTGATTTGGCGCTGCTTAGAAACTTTGTAGTTTGTAGTCCCCGCCTCTTAGCAGCCCCAAAGTTCGGGCTTCGCATTTTGCTCTGTATCTCCAAAATCACGATAGGTATTGAAAAGTTATTAACTAACGAAATGATCTAGAGAAAATTTCCTACATTTTATTAATAGAAAACTTTTCAATAAATGTGTTGGTTCTTGAAATATAGCTGGTCAAAGTTAGCTACTGTGTTTTGGGGCTGCTTAGCCGCTTTGTAGTTTGTAGTCGCTGAGCAGCCCCAAAATGCGGGCTTTGGGGTTTTGCGCTATATCTCAGAAACCATGATAAATATTAAAAAGTTGTCAACTAACAAATTAATCTACAGAAAATTTGCTACAAATCATTAGTTGACAACTTTTCCATATCTCTTTTTGTTCTCTAGATATCAAGGCTCAAAATCAGCTATCCCGTTTTGGGGCTGCTAAGCAGCTTTGTAGTTTGTAGTGTCCGTTTCTAAGCAGCCCCAAAGAAAGGAAAGCTAGATTTATAATTTCCAAACAATTCCTCTTATCAATCCCACTCCTTATCACCTCAAATTCAATCCGCAAAACACAACACCCCGACTCTTCTTTTTCAAAACCAGCCTATCCTTGCTTGTATCATCTTTCCCCCACACTATTTCTCCGATGACACACCTTCCAGATATATTCTGTTTGTTTCATCGTGTCCCCTTCTCTTCTGAATTCTCCTGTCTGCCAACGCCTTCTTCTCCTTTTTCTTTCTGTTTCATTTGATATCTATCTGATCGGGGCCAACTGATGTTGTCAACTATCTACTGATCAAACCAGTTCGTTTACTTCCTTCTGAAAATTTTTAATGTTTTTCAGGGGTTTTTCAACGATGAGGTGGGTGCCGTTAGTGCTCCTGCCACTCATCGTCTCGGCAGGATCTACATATCAACATAGGCAAACTTATTGTGAGTTCGGGTGTTTTTGTTTATATCTCTAGAACCAAAACAGATATTAAAAATCTGTCAACTAACAAAATAAAGTACACAAAATTTGCTACATTTCATTAGTTGACAGTTTTTTGTTATCTTTTTTGGTTTTCTAGAAAAATGGGCTCAAAGTTAGCCTAGTTTTGGGGCTGCTTAGCCGTTTTGTAGTTTGTAGTCTGCCACTTCTAAGCAGCCCCAAAAACCAGGTGTTGGTTTTTAGCGCATATCTCAAGATCTTTGACAGATATTGAAAAACTGTCAACTAACAAAATAAACTAGAGAAAATTTCCTACAATTTTGTAGTTAAAGCATTTTTGCTATCTATCATGGTTCCTGAGATATGAGCGTTTGAAATCCGGTGTAGCTTCATTCCAACTTTGACCTAACCTACAGTACCCCTCTCCTTCAGTACAATGTTTTTCCCACAGTTTCACTCCTTTGAACCAAACCGCACAGTGTAATATTCCATTTGTCCCTTCTTTCCTTCCCCCCTTTCTCATCACATCTTCTCATCCGTTAGCCCCCGCCACTTTTCCGATGGCATTTTCATTATCATTTGGCAGCGAAATAGTGTTGGAAAAGAGGAGGTTTAGAGAGGGCGTGGTAGGGACACGCCTAGAGGGTGACCTTGGGAGAAACAACACAAATAGAGATGATTGTGGGAAGATTGGGAAACGGGGAAAAGTTGGAAAGAAGGGTTTTGAAGGGTTCGATGGGAAAATGAGACCCAGAAACATGCTTTGTTAATTTTCAGCCAGTCTACAATGCCGAGTCAACGACCCGTTATCATGTAATCAAGCAAAGAGTGAGGTATGTCTCAAATGAAGTGTGTTGGGGCTGCGTAGAAGGGCAAGACTACAAACTACAAGTTTCTAAGCAGCTCCAAAACCAAAGTGCATTCTTGAAACCCTTATATCTAGAGAATCAGAGGAGATAACAAAAAGTTGTCAACTAGTGAAATGTAGGGAATTTTCTGTAGATCATTTTGTTAGTTGACAGTTTTTTGTTATCTATGCTAGATTTTGAGATACAGAGCAAAAACCAATAGTGCGCGTTTTGGGGCTGGGGCTGCGTGGAAGGGCGAGACTACAAACTACAAAGCTTCTAAGCAGCCCCAAAAACTCAAAAACAAGTGCATTTTTGAAACGAATGTATCTAGAGAAGCAAAGCAGATAGAAAAAAGTTGTGAACTAATAAAATGTAGGAAATTTTACGTAGATTATTTTGTTAGTTAACAACATTTTGACACCTCCATTCATTCTAAAGTTACAGTCAAAATAGGCAAGGCTATTTCAGGTATGCGTCTTTGTAAACGGTCAATACCGTTGCGAGTGTCCTGTCGGTGTCTCCCGTCTCCCCGATGGTCGCTGTTTAGTTGTCAACGAATGCGCAAGAGTCTCCCTAAACGCGTGCCACAAAGATGCTCAATGCATCGACCTCGCCGAGGGATACACCTGCAGATGCAACTCCGGATTCGCCGATACCTCCCCGGATAAGGTGAACAAGCCAGGAAGGATGTGTCAGAAGACTGCAAATGAGTGTGGAGCAAAGAGCACTTATGGAGTTGATTGTGATGAGAATGCGGCTTGTGTTGACACCCCAGAAGGTTTCCAATGTGTCTGCCAACCTGGCTACGTGGATGTCTCTACCTCCATCTCAAAACTCCCTGGAAGAAAGTGTGTGGAGTCTGTGAATGAGTGTACCAATGGAGAAGCAGACTGTTCTAACAACGCAGATTGCTTCGATAGAGCCGATGGATACGAATGCAAGTGTCGTCCAGGATTCGTAGACGCCTCCCCGAACGTCGACAAGTACCCAGGAAGAGTTTGCAACAAACCAAAGGCTCCAGAATACTACGGACAACAGAGCAGACAACCACAATGCTCGGATGGGGGATGCGGACCAAATGAGGAGTGCAGATTCAATACTGCAGGAGAGAAAGTTTGTCAGTGCAGAAGAGGAAGTGTACAGCAGTCCAATGGAGTTTGCAAGGTGTTCAGTCAATGTGAACAGGCGAATGAGTGTGATAAGAATGCATTCTGCTCGAATACTTATGATGGACCAAAGTGTCAGTGCAAGGCTGGATTCTTGGATGTTTCCCCGGATCCGGTTAAGCTGCCAGGAAGGAAGTGCCAACAAGGTTAGTCTAGACTACAAACTACAAAGATTCTAAGCAGCCCAAAAATACGCTTCAAAAATTGTGTGCTTTTGAAGCGCCTGTATCTAGAGAAGCATGAGAGATGTTGGAGGGTTGTCAATTGATACTTTGTAGCAAATTTTGTGTAGATCATTTTGTTAGTTGACAACTTTCGAATACAGGCACTAGTTTTCAAGATACAAGGCTTCAAAGAGTTTGGGGCTGCTAAGACTACAAACTACAAAGTTGCTAAGCAGCCCCAAAACGAGTGGGCTAACTTTGAGCGTTGATAACACGAGAATCAAAGAAGATAACAAAACGTTGTCAACTACAAAGTTGTAGGAAATTTTATCAACTTTGTTTTGTTAGTTGACAACTTTTTGATAACTCTAACCATGTTCTTTCTATGTTCATTAGAACGCACTTACTCCTCAACTTAGGTATCCTAACTTCAAATGCCCTTAACTTCATTCAAAATCCTCATTTCAAACTGTTTTCTCCTTCAATCAATAGAAAATCGTTCAATTTACCTATTCCTTAACATTCCAGTCCGCAACGAATGCGCCGACGGCTCTCACGACTGTTCCCATCAAGCAGACTGCCAAGACACCCCAACTGGCTACATCTGTACTTGCAAGTCAAACTGTATTGATGTTTCTTCCCGTTATAATCTTCCACCAGGAAGAAAGTGTAGTGTTGGTGAGTCATAGAAAGAGAAAGGGTTTTAACTTTGTAAAAATTGAAAACAAAAACGTTCAGAAAGCCATCATGATCCGGGTAAGTAAGTAGAAGGATGCATGGTAATCCATTCCCGGGCCGATTTTTTTTGGTTTGCGTTGCATTGCATTGTGCATGAAAGCTTATACTCTTTTAAGACCTCTACTATAAGCCCTAAGCCACCCTATTCCAGCCGCCAATCAATGCTCCGACAAGTCTCTAAACTCCTGCGACGAAAACGCCGACTGTGTCCAACTCCCCGATGGATACACATGCAAGTGCTTCTCTGGATACGTGGATGTCTCCTCCAACGCTAATCTCCCACCAGGACGAGTCTGCACCCTATCTACTGCCTGCCCAGCTCAACCCACTGACCTGGTCTTCCTGATCGATGGTTCCGGATCCATTGGATCCTATGTCTTCCAAACAGAAGTCCTCCGATTCTTGGCAGAGTTCACTGAACTTTTCGATGTCTCCCCACAAAAAACCAGGGTGTCAGTGGTTCAATACTCTGATCAAATCCGTCACGAGTTCGGATTAGACAACTACTCGGACCGAAAATCTTTGCAAACTGCTATCAGAAACATTGACTATCTGACGGGATTGACTAGGACTGGAGCTGCGATTGAGCATGTTGCCAACGAGGCATTCAGTGAGAGAAGAGGAGCAAGACCAGTTGGACAAGTTTCGAGGGTTGCTATTGTGATTACCGATGGTAGAAGTCAGGTGGGTGAATTTTGCTTACAAGCGGTAGACTACGAACTACGACAGAGTAGAAGGGGAGAAACCAACTCACTTTCAATTCTCGACTCCTGGCTGCTGTAGTCGTTGTTTTTCCAATCCGGGACGTAGTTCCTTGATGTTTTCTCCATTTGTTATAGATCGGCGCATCCTCCTTATCATTCCATGCAGAGATCCAGATCTATCTGAAAACACATGAATTTAAAATCATAGCAAAGAAAAGGAGTCAACTCACCTCCAAGGTTCCACTTTTGAGACCAGGAGAGAATAGGAGAAGGGTTATATGACTCAAAGAGTCCTAATTGAAGTCCAACTGAATCCTCTCAGCCTCGAAACGTCCCCGAATCCTGGGGGTCAGGGGCCTAAGCGACGACGCGAAAGCGATGCTGAGGGATTCAGTGGCTTCCTACTGTAACAAGTGCCTCCTCCTATTCTGTACCTTCCTCCATCTTGTTGTCGTCGTTTTGCGGTTCCGTAGGGTCCAAAGCGCAGATGATGATTCCAGTGAAGACGTGGATCCAGTCTCTACATCTTTCTGTTATTGTAGTCGTTGCTTTTTCAATCCGGGACTCCGTTCCTTGTTATTTGCTCCATTGGTTGTAGATCGGTGCATCCTCCTTGTCACTGTCCTTCCATCCAGTGATCCAGATCCATCTAGAAACACACGAGACTAGAATAACACCAAAGAAAATGAGTCAACTCACCTCCACGTTCCAATTTTGAGACTAGGAGAGAATAGGAGAAGGCTTATATGACTCAAAGAGTCCTAACTGAAGTCCAACTGAATCCTCTCAACCTCGAAACATCCCCAAACTCGGGGGTACAGAGCACCAGGCAAAGACGCGAAAGCGACGCTGAGGGATCCAGTGGCTTCCTACTGTAACAAGTGCCTTCTCCTATTCTCTACCTTTCTCCATTTCGTTGCAGTCGTTTTGAGGTTCCGTGGGGTTGAGAGAAGAGCCAGAGAGCGAACGATGATTCCAGTGGAGACGACGTGGATCCAGTAGTCCTTTCCTTGTCGACCGCACATCCCTCAGCATCGAATCCTTGTCTTGTCGGCGCTCCTAGATTCCCTGCTTTATCTGAAAACACACAAAACTAGAAGAAAGAAAAAGAAAACAGTCAACTAACCTTCATTTTCCAACTCCTAGTCCAGAAGCGAGGTTTGTGAAAGGTCCGCTCTTCGAGATCCAGTTCAAGGTAGTAAGGGATCCATTTGGTTCCAAAGTAGTGATGGAAGACGCTTTGGCGTTAGACTTCGGAGTGATAAGATGATTGAGAATTGGAGGAGGTTCCTCTGACTTTAAGAGTCCTACTTGAAGACTAACTGGGTCCATTCAGCATTTACACATCCCCACAACCCGGGGGTCGGAGCACCAGGCGTAGACGCAAAAGGGGCGCTGAGACGACCCAGTGGTTTCCTACTGTAACAAGTGCCTCCTCCTATTCTCTACATCTTTCTGCTGTTGTCGTCGTTGCTTTTCCAATCCGGGACTCCGTTCCTTGTCGTCTTCCTAGTAGATCGGCGCATCCTCCTTGTCCTTCCATCCAGGGATCCTGATCCATCTGAAAACACAAGATACTAGAATAACACCAAAGAAAATGAGTCAACTCACCTCCACGTTCCAATTTCGAGACCAGGAGAGAAAAGGAGGAGGGTTATGTGACCCAAAGAGTCCTAATTGAAGTCCAACTGAATCCTCTCAGCCTCGAAACATCCCCAGGACGCGAGGGTCACAGCACCAGGCGTAGACGCGAAAGCGAGTCTGAGGGATCCAGTGGCTTCCTACTGTAATAAGTATCTCCTCCTATTCTCTACCTTTCTCCAACTCGTTGTCGTCGTCCATACGATTCCGTAGGGTCCAGAGAAGAGCCAGAGAGTGAACGACGATTCCAGTGAAGACGTGGAGTTGAGAGAGACGTCTTGTTGCTTCTTATCAATCATTGAAATGTTTGTCGGCGCATCATCCAGCAATGGGGGATTGATTGGTGTAGATCGGTGCATCCTCCTTCCATGCAGAGATCCAGATCCATCTAGAAACACACGAGACTAGAATAACACCAAAGCAAATCAGTCAACTCACCTCCACATTCCAATTTCGGGACAAGGAGAGAATAGGAGGAGGTTGATATGACTCAAAGAGTCCTAATTGAAATCCAACTGGATCCCCTCAGCCTCGAAACATCCCCACATCACGGGGGTCAGGGCCCAGGCGAAGACGCGAAAGCGAGTCTGAGGGATTCAGTGGCTTCCTACTGTAACAAGTATCTCCTCCTATTCTCTACCTTTCTCCAACTCGTCGTCGTTGTCGTTTTGAGATTCCAGTGGAGGTGTGGTGTAGGTTGAAGAGAGACTGTCGTGATGCGAAGATCTGGAACAGAAAAGTTCATAGATTGAAAGAAAGAAAGGAGAAAGAAAGAAGGGAGAGAACAAGATTAGAAAATCAATACACACAAGAACAAACGGACTGAAAAGAGAGGGACGACCCTTCACCAATGATCTGCACAGCGAGGGAGGGACGCACACAAAGAGGGGGGGATCAATAGCGGTGTAGAGCAAATGGTCTAGGCGCGCGCTAAATAACGAGATCAAACAAATATTAGCAAGTCTATAATTGCAGGACAACGTCACGCGTCCATCTGACAATGCCCGTCGTCAAGACATCCAACTCTTCGCCGTCGGAGTCACTAATCACGTTCTCGACACTGAACTCGAAGAGATCTCCGGTTCCAAAGACCGCACATTCCATGTTTCTGGTTTTGAAGACCTAAACACCCGTCTCCGTAGTGCAATTCAACGTGTCGCTTGTCCCCACCAAAACAACGAAGACACTTATAACAAGGGACCATGCGACCCATCGAATCACAACGGATGTGACAGATCATTGAACCAAGTGTGCATGATAAAGGATGGAAAGTCTGTGTGCGTCTGTCCAGCTGGTTTCGACATCCACCCTGTCACCAAGGTCTGTGGAGGAGACGTCTGTAACCCGGAAATCGCTACCAGTTGCCCTGACCCGGAAATCTGTGAAAAGACGCCTTTTGGAAACTGGAGATGCACCTGCCCACCGGATTTGGGATGGAGGGATAGACTCACGGGGGTTTGCAGTAAGTACCTTATTCTTTGACCTAGAGAATCCAGGAATTGCAGAGATCGGAGAAAAGCCCACAGAAGTGTCCGAGTCGACCGATGAATGCCATCCAAATGACATCCACAGCTGCCCACCAAACTCTAAATGCGAGAAGGGAGCAGGTGGAGAGTTCATTTGCAAGTGTGATGCAGGATTCCAAAGAAACGGACGTACCAACAAATGCGAGGCTCCAGGAACATGCGACCCAAGAATGCCGGATACATGTGATGCGAGAAAGAAGGAGAAGTGTCTTCCGGATGGACGCGGAGCTTTTGCTTGCATGTGTGATAGACATCATAAAAGACATCCAGTTACTGATATTTGCTGTAAGCTTGATGTTTCAGTGACAAAACTCTTCCCAAAAACATGTTTTTCAGTGATCGATGAATGCGCGGCTGGAGTTGCAGACTGTGATCCGAATGCCAAGTGTACTGACACTGATGAGTCCTTCATTTGTACTTGTAACGAAGGATTCTTGGACAAGTCACCGGAACAGAACAAGAAGCCAGGAAGGATTTGCTCGAAGCGTGAGTTTGTAGTTTGTAGTCTACATTTTGCTCTGTATCTCAGAAACCAAGATAGATAGCAAAAAATTGTCAACTAACAAAAGAAAGCTTATAAAATTTACTACAAATTATTAATTGACAACTTCTTGATATCTCTTATCGCTTTTCTGTTATCAGTGAACAAAAATTGCCTAGCATGAGAGCGCACGCTTTGGGGCTGCTAAGCAACTTTGTAGTTTGTAGTCTGCAGTTTCTACGCAGCCCCAAAAACGCGCTTTAGACGTTTTGCCCTGTATCTCAGAAACCAAGATAGATAGCAAAAAGTTGTCAACTAACAAAATACTCTTCATAAAACACGCTACAAATTGTTAGTTGACAACTTTTTGATATCTCCTGTAGTTTTCTAGTTATCAATGCTCAAAACTGACCTATTTCAAAATACCCTTGCAGAACGCAACGAATGCCTCACCGGAACCCACAACTGCTCCATGAACGCTGAATGCATCGACCTTCCCGACGGATTCCTCTGCAGATGCAAAGAAGACTTTGTTGATATCTCCCCGAATCCACACGCTTTCGGAGGAATCGATTGTAGGGCTCTGGTTAACGAATGTCTTATTCCTGGGGGTTCTAACTGTCATGAACATGCTATTTGCATTGGTAAGTTGTCTAAAAGAAGCTCTACTATCAATTCAATGGTTTCTAGACACCCGTGACAGCTACAAATGCCAATGCAAAGAGGGATATGTTGATCACGATGAGCTCCGGAATCCTGGAAGGAATTGTAAGAAATGTGAGTTTTCTAGTTTTCTGAAGGCTGTGGGGTTTTAAAAAAGACTTATTACATTCCAGTGAACCAAATCTGTGAATCTGGAAAGCACGACTGCGACAAGAGCGCCAGATGCGTCGAGAAAGGAGCCAATGACTACGAATGTGTCTGTAACGCCGGATTCCTCGACAAGAGTCCCTTGGCTCACAGGCCTGGAAGAAAGTGTGTAGAGCCTATCTGCTCGGATGAGACTAAACATGACTGTCACTCTGCTGCAATTTGTGAGGAGAATGATTCAGTGCTAGAGAAATACACTTGCAAGTGCCGGGATGGGTACATTGATGTTGGAAGTGATGGAGGAAAGAAGGGTGAGTTAATGGGGCTGTATCTTTGAAGCGAGTAGATATAGCAAAAAGTTGTCAACTAGTAAAATAATCTTCAAAAGTTTTGCTACAAGTTTGCAGTTTATAACTTTTTACTATCTTGCATGGTTTTCTAGATACAACGCGTTAAAGTTTAGCTATCCGGTTTGGGGCTGCTTAGCAATTTTGTAGTTTGTAGTCTAAGCAGCCCTAAACCCTTTGAAGCTCTGTATCTTCTAAACCAGTAGAGATTTCAAAAAGTTGCCAATTAGTAAAATGATCTTTAGAACTTTTTCTACAATTTTGTAGTTAACAACTTTTTGATATCTTGCATTCTTCACAAGATACAACGCGTCAAAGTTAAGCTACCGTATTTATTCTAATAGAAGGACATGTCCTTCTATTTTTCAACACCCCGCTCGGCTGCCCTTCTATTAGAGGTGTCCTTCTAATGGAGGCTGTCCTTCTATTTTTCAAACTCATGTTTCTCGAGAAATGCGACCATGTTTTCATGAAAACACTGTGAAAAATGAGCATAAAAGGAGCGAATCGGTCGATTTGAGGGGTCCTAGTACTGGGGGTGTCCTTCTATTAGAGGCTGTCCTTCTATTTTTCAAAGCGGGTTTCAGCCGCCCTTCTATTGGAGGTGTACTTCTATTAGGGGTGTCCTTCTATTAGAATAAATACGGTATCCAATTTGGGGCTGCTTAGAAAGTTGTAGTTTGTAGTCTCGTGTTTCTAAGCAGCCCCAAATTTCCTTCTCGCTCAAATAAACTTATTTTTTCTAAATTATGGTTTTTAAAGGTCGTGAATGCAAAGAAATGATCAACGAATGCCTCGACGCCTCTCTAAACTCATGTGACGCCGCTGCTACCTGCATCGACTTGGAAGACGGCTACACCTGCAAGTGCCCACTTGGATCCAAGGATGAGTCTCCAGATGAGAAACTTCCGGGTAGACAGTGCAAGGGACTTGTCAATGAGTGCAACATTCCACATTTGAACAACTGCTCTCATTTCGCAACTTGCATTGATTTGGAAGAGAGATATGAGTGCAAGTGCAAGCCAGAGTACCACGATCAGAAGCCAGAGGAGCCTGGAACTCAGTGCAAATTTAGTGAGTTGGGAACTCTAGGAAATTGGCTACAATTTGCAGTAAAAAACTCCTTAATATCTGTTTTGGTTCTTGAGATATAAGCGTTTCAAGTTTTGGGGCTGCTTAGAAAGTTGTAGTTTGTAGTCTGCGGCTCCTAAGCAGCCCAAAAAACTGCCGATGGCGTTTGGGCTTATATCTTAAGAATCAAAATAGATATCAAAAAATTGTTAACTAACAAAATTTTGCCCTCAATCAGGGCTACAATTTTGTAGTTGACACTTTCTTGACATCTCTTTCCATTACAAAGTTACACCCCTCCAAATTTTCAGTCATCAACGAATGCCTCGCCGAGAATCTCAACGACTGCAGTCCAAACGCCATGTGCATCGACAAGATTGATGGTTACGAATGCCAATGCAAGGCTCCATACCAAGATGAAATGCCTTCAAATGCCGGAAGAATCTGCAGATTCAACGAATGTGCCAATGAGAGGGATAATGACTGTGATAAGCATGCACAGTGCATTGATACTGATGACAGTTACACTTGTCAGTGCAAGGAAGGATTCTTTGATGAGATCTCGGATCCTAAGAAGCCTGGAAGAGTGTGCATTGGTGAGTGGAATTTAGAAATTTGGTTAACTGACCCCTGCGCAACTTCCTGCATAATCTCCCTGAATCCGAAAAGCGCTCTTTGAATTTTGCGATGTATCTCCAGAACCATTAAAGATTTCAAAAAGTTGTCAACTAACAAAACAAAGCGTACAAAATGTCCTACAACATATTAGTTGACAACTTTTTGCTATCACTTTTCATTTTCCTGTTGTCAATGCTCAAAGTTTGGGGCTGCTTAGCAACTTTGTAGTTTGTAGTCTCGACCTTCTAAGCAGCCCCAAAGCGCGCGCCTAGTGTTTTGACCTGTATTTCGGGAACCAAAAGATGTAACAAAAAAGTTGTCAACTAACAAAATAAAGCCCAGGAAATTTCCTACAACTTATTAGTTGACAACTTCTTGATATCTCTTATCGTTCTCCTGTTATCAATGCTGAAACTTTGCCTAGAATCAAACCGCGCGTTTTGGGGCTTTGGGGCTGCTTAGAAACTTTGTAGTTTGTAGTCTAAGCAGCCCCAAACTCCCTCATTGCTTTTTAACCCCATACAACCCGCGTGTTACACTAGCACCTTCCCTTTCCAGTCCTCCGGGACCCTTATCTACCACGTAATAATGTTGAAGAAGTAGGTCTGGTCATCGAGCCCCAAACTCATCAAGAGGACCCAACAACCCCTGACCCGAACTTGATCAAGTGTGGAAATGGACTGTGCCGTCTAAACCTAGGAGAAGTTTGTGTGGGAGGATCCACGTGTTCCTGCAGACCAGGAGAGTCTAGGGACAATGAGAAGGAAAAGTGTGTGCCGGTGACATCTGTAAGGATTTTGATACGAAAACGATTCAAAATTGATGTTTTTGCAGATCCCACTTGTCGTTCGAGTAATGGAGTATGACAACGAGCCAATCCAATACCGTACAGACTACTCGAAGCCGGATACTCCAGCGCATGTGGAAATTGTGGATGCTGTGAAGAAGAGTGTTGGAAAGATCATTGCCAAGACTGATATCGCCCCGAGATTTGTGACAACTGATGTAAACTACATTACCAATCCAAAGGTTCAAAATAGTGAATGGGATCATGGACTTCTCGGAAACCTTACCTTGAAACTAGCTGGAAATGAGGAAGTCGATAAATGCAGGATCTACGAGCAGTTTGCAGAGGTTGTCCGTGAGATGGGTGGTAGAGTGGATAGAATCAAGTTCTCCGATGATTCCGAGCTGGATCCATGTAGAAAGGAAGATGAGAAGAAGGGAATTCCATGTGGAAACACGTTCTGTTCAATTGAGCTTGGAGAGGAGTGTGTTGCTGGAAAGATCTGTGGATGCCCGAAGGGACAGAAGAGAAAGGATGCATCTAGCCCGTGTAGAGCTGTAGAGTCATGGAATCTACCGCTTTATGTCATTCGTGATGGACATGAGAAGATTACTTACTCGCCAAACCTCGCGAATCCGTTGAACGATGAGCATAAGGATCTGGTGTCTAGATTTGAGTCAGGAGTCTCGCAGAGTTACGATAAGACCCCACTCAAATCCGCTTTCGTTACTGCGGAAGTCAATGAGATCGAGAACCCAGAAACTAGAAAGAAGAGTTGGGACACTGGAATTCTTTACAACTTCACTTCTCACTTTGTCAAGGGAAGTGTCGCGGAGCCAAGCGCAGTGTTCACCGATTTGATTGATTATATTCAGAAGAGGAATAACTTTGAGGTATGTTGAATTGTTTGGTTAGATAGAACTTTTTATGCTCTACAATTTTGTAGTTAATTGTTTTTGAATAGCTTTATTGGTTTTTGAGAAAACACTCAATTTGCAAAATCACCCTCAAAAAATTGTTTGAAAAAAATTTTTGAAACTTTTTTTGAAAAATCGTAAAAAATTTCAAATTTAGCAAAAAAGCAAGGTAAACACAGTATTCAATAGATAATTTTATGTTTTACAAACTTGTGGTTAACAATTTTTGATTAACTTTATTGGTTTCTGAGAAAACAATCCATTCGCAAAGCCACCCAGAAAAATTTTTCAATATTTTTTGCAAATTTTCGAACTACTGTAAAAAATTCAAAATTAATGAAAACATTTGGACAAACATAGCAATCGATAGATAATTTTCTGTTCTATACTTCATTAGTTGATTGTTTTTTGTTATCTGCTACCGTAATCCCAGAACAATTCAAAATGCGCCGCGTGCCACTTTCAGTGGTGGCGCCTGGGCCCTGCGCCCACCGGTCAGTTGGGGCGAGCATAGTTTTTGAATTTTATCTCAAAAACCAAAAAAGCGATCAAAAAACCGTCAACTACAAAGTTGTAGAGCACAAAATTATCTATCTAACAAGACAAAATTCATACTTTTTCAACCCCTAACCATGCAAAAATTCAGGTTGGAAAGTCCAAGTTGTTCATCTCACCAGAACAACTGAACCCATTCTCCAATTGCTATCACTCTGATTGTCATCCAGATGCAATTTGCAAAGAAGTTGGAAAGGGATACACATGTGCCTGCCCCGACGGTTTCCGTGACCTCAACCCATCGCGTCCTGGCCGTAACTGTCTGTCCTATCGTGGAGTCAACGAGTGCGAGAAACCAGAGCTGAATGAATGCTCTCCACATGCGCGTTGTATCGACTTGGACTATTTGTACAAGTGTGAATGCATTAAGCCATATGTGAACTCTGCGTTGGGAGATGCTCTTCCTGGAAGTGTCTGCTCCATCGATTACTGCCAAGATGTCAACTACTGCCCTCTCAACTCCACTTGCCATAACGTTGAGGAACAGGTAATACTAAAAACTATATAGAGGGCTATTGGTGAGGCTACTAGAGTTAAGTTTCAACCCGATAAACCTATTAGACTCCTACAGTAACCTAGTATTTCCTTACTAACCCCTAAACCCCTAGTAATAAGAACATTCGACCTACCCCCGTTCAAAGACTTATGATGGACAGGCGCGATGCGACTGCAAGCCAGGATTCGTGGATCTCCGTAAATCTGGACACCTCTCGGAAGCAGGATTGGGAGATACCATTTGCTTGAGACAATCTGATATCGATGAGTGTGCCCTGGGACTTCACAACTGCTCAGCTGCCGCTATGTGCATTGATAAGAAGATTGGTTATGAGTGCAAGTGTCAGGATGGGTGAGTTTGAAAATTTTGTAGATTGAGAAGGAAAAGAGATTGAGAAAAGTTGTCAATTGCAAAGTTGTAGGAAATTTTGTTAAGTTCATTTTGTTAGTTGACAACTTTTTGATACCTTTACTCCTTACGGAGACACAAAGCTCCAAAGATTTGGGGCTGCTTAGACTACAAACTACAAGTTAGCAGCCCCAAATCGGGAGTGAGACTTTGACGCTCTGGATTTCAAAAACCACAGCAGATATCTAAAAACGGTCAACTACAAAATTGTAGAACATAAAAAGAGCTTTATTGTGTTAGTTGACAACTTTTTGAAATCTCTTCTTGTTTCCGAGATACAAGGCTCCAAAGATTTGGGGCTGCTTTGACTACAAACTACAAAGTTGCTAAGCAGCCCCAAATCGGGAGCTAGCCTTTGACGCTCTGGATCTCAAAAGCAAAAAGAGATACGATACTAAAAAGTTGTCAACTACAAAGTTTTAGAATTCAAAAAGAGTTTTATTTTGTTAGTTCACAACTTTTTCCTATCTCCACTAATTCCCAAGATACATTCAAAACCTCACACCCATTTTTCCAGCTACGAAGATGGAAACCCATCCCAACCTGGTCGTATCTGTGCTGCATCTCTCTGCGGTCTTTGCAATGGTCATGGAGATTGTATCCACGACGCCCTGTCCTCCAATGTCACCTGTGCTTGCCTTGACGGGTACACTGGCCAGTTCTGCGAGACTGCTCCATCAAACCTTCCACTGATCCTCATGACCCTCCTGGCCCTTCTCTTCTTGCTCCTTACCCTCCTCTGCTGCCTCTACATGTGTGCTAGATGCCGTTGCTTCGGAGCCCGTGGTCGTAGTGAAGGATCTGCAAGTGGTCAAGAGATTCTGGGATCTGATTACTATACAATTCCACGTCCTAAACTGACCCGTCCCTTGTATGACATGGATGATAATAATGCTGGAGCTCTGGCTGCTTATCTGGATGACGGAGCATCAATTTCTTCTGGAGACAGTGTAGAGGAGATTGAGAGACGAGTCACTACTGATGTGACGACGAGAGAAGTCAGAACTACGATTGTTAGAGATGAAGATGGAAATGTGATTAGTCAGAGCCAGGTATTGCTTTTTTGAATCATCTGATGGTCAAGTAACAATGTTTAGACTGTATCTCACGGAAACCCGCATGAAACCGACACAGAACAATACGGAATCATCACCTCTGACCACTACAAAACCTCTGCTTCCGAAGCCATGGATGCCGCGATGTCCGCTTCGGCCTCAGGAGCATATGCTTCGTCTGCAGCCATGCACAGGTCTTCTGGAGCCGCTGCATCTTCTGGATACAACCAGGGATACGCTTCGGATTCAGAAGATTCCGATGCGGGACATGCGGTGTATGATAGGACCACTAGGACTAATCAGGTGAGCTTGGAAAATGAGTGATTTTCGAGAGGTTGTAGGAAATTTAGTTTTGCTCAGAAAAATAGGGTAAACATAGCAATCGATAGGTAATTTGTAGTTCTACAAGTTATTAGTTAACAAAAATTGTTTATCTATTACCGTAACCCTAGAAAAATTCAAAATGCGCGCGCCACTTTCAATGGTGACGCCGCACCCCGCCCCTGGCGGGTTTTTGAATTTTATCTCACGACTCATTAAAGATATCAAAAAACGTTCAACTACAAACTTGTACCCCTTAAAATCCTCTATCTATTCATATTTTTATTTTATTTTTAAACCCTTTCTACACTGCAAAATTCCACTTTTCAGTCCCACGACTTCGAGCCAGGAGTGGACCCAAGAACCGGTGTGGAGCGATCAAAGCGGGAATTTGTGACGACGACAAAAGCCGAAGAAGTCAATTATTTCTAGTTTAAAACGTTTATAATATTGGATTAATTGCTCAATATTTGCCGTGTACATACTCATATTCCATAGAAAAATACGAAGTAGCCAAAATTTTTTTTTGAAAATTTTGAAAAAATTTTTTTTCCAAATTAATTTTTTTTGCATTTTTAAAAAATCACTCACTTACCCAAATTTGCAATCAATCCCCGTGCTCATTTTCTCAATGTCCCCTCTAATTATTCCAATTTTCCTGCCATTTTCCCATCCTCTTTCCCCCACACATTTCTGCCACAATTTCAATTTCTCGAATATTTTTCATTTTTTTCAAAAAAAAAATTTTTTTTTCCATTTTTTCTTTTTCTCTTCAAATCCAATAAAATGATATTATTTTCTGACACACACAAGACAAGAAAAACGAATGATAAGACGGAGATGAGAATGATAAGACACACGTCAGGGTATCGTTAAAAATCGCACCTTTTGTCGGGAAAAAATTGAAAAAAACTGTTGTTTTATGAATCATCTGGCATTTTTAAAAACAATTTTACTGTTTCTCACACGTTTATTGATTTTTTATAGCTCCTAGAATCCGGTTAGTCATTTTTTATAAAGTATACATATTTCCTATAGGAGCCAATTTTTGTCCCATTGGTTTTTATCAATTTAGCATTTTATCACTTGCTTTTTTGATTGGAACACAGTCGTAAAACACACCTGCATTCCATTTTCATTTTCAGTTTTTGCCATTTGTTTCTATTTTTATCATTAGTTGTTGGTTTTTTGAGTTTCAAAATTTTACCGGATCCGGTTTTTATTTTCTGTTACTCTAACTTTGATAGGCCCTATCACAAAAACGGTTAGCTTTAAAATTATGATAAATATAGCATTCAATAGAAAATTTTAAGGGCTACAATTTTGTAATTGACCGTTTTTCATTATCTGTCTTGGTTTTTGAGATAAAATTCAAAAACCACCGCTACCACCAACCTGGCGCCGCCATCAAAAAAACTTACTTGCATATTTTGAATTTTCCTAGCTTTCCATTAAAAGATAGTAAAAAACTGTCAACTACAAAATTGTAGTCCTTAAAATGCTCTATCAATTGATATGTTTAACTTTATTTTTCAATGCAAATTAAGCAAACTACACCTCTTTCAAAAAATGCGTAGTTCCGCCTTGAACTCATCCTGTTTGCTTATCTCCCTCCCCTTCCCAGGTCATATTTTCTACGAATTTCATAATTTTTTAAGCCGATTATTGATTGATAAGTCTTAATTTGTCTCTAATTTTTGCGGTTTTTCGTGATTTTTTGCGAATTCCATCGCGGAACTTTCAATGATCACAAATTGCTTTTGACATTTTTTTGAAAAAAAAATTTTTTCCAAATTTTTTTTTAATTTTAAAAAATTCCAAAAAATTCCAGATTGCAAAATGGAAATTGCCCAGTTATTCTGCGGTATCCTTTTCTTTATCACTATATCAATTTTTCTAAAATCCCTCTTTTTCCCCGAAAAAAGACCCCAGGATCAGAGGCGAAAAAGTCATCAAATTCAAAAAGTTTTGAGGTGAGTCAAAAAAAATCAGAAAATTTTCTCTATAGCCAAATTTGCATTTATATTACTCTACAAAGCCTAACTAACTTTTTTCAGGACCCAAGACCCTCCAAAACCCTCAATCCCCAAACCAGAAATGCATGATGTCGAGGAGTTACGGTACCTGTCAATGGTGGAATTGCAAAATTTCAATGGGCAGTTTGGCAAGTATTCTGATCGATATTGGAGGGAGATTTTTAGAAGACAGTTAGTTATTTTATTAGAGAAAGTTTGCGGCGAGAAATTATAAAAAATTGAAAAAAATTTGAGAAATTTTTTTTTTGAAATTTTTACTTTTCAAAAAAAAAAATTTTTTTTGAATTTTTTTTTGCTTCAAAATTTTCCGATTCCAGAAACGACGCCCATCACCCAGACCACATAAACGTGTCCCGTTTGCAAACCGCTAACATTATAACGGCACTCGACGAACATTTGCCTCAGGGTCCAATTCACGATCTTACCATTACTGGTAGGTACCGTAACCCGCTTCAAAAATTTTAAAAAATTCTGTAAACATACAAATGGATAGCTTATTTTCTGCTCTACAAGTTACTAGTTGACTGTTTTTTACTATCTGTTGTGGTTGCTGAGAAAAAATTCAAAAACCATCCTAACTCCGAAAATCCTGGCGTTGGAAATGGTACCTCTCGTAATTTGAATGTTTTCGGGATTACTGTAGGAGATATCGAAAAGTGATCAACTAGAGAGTTGTAGAGCTCAAAATCGTCTATCGTTTGATATATCAATCAAAATTTTAACGCAAAAATAACCGAGTTACGAGATGAAAAATTGACTCCGCCCATTTTTCGATGGGTCTCGCCACGAAAACCAATTTTCTGAAAATTTTCCGAGTAAATCCATTCAAATCCGTTGCAAGTAGCGGCTGAAACCCTGTCTTTCTTTATTTTTTCTCCAAAAAGTCTCCAAAAACCCATTTTCCAGGCCTCGTCCCAAAACCATTTTCCTCTCGAAAATGCGAAGTGATGCGTTATTTACGAGATCGATTGTCGAGCAGTCCGAATGTCGAATTGACGTTTAAAGGAGACAATTTGAGGATAACAGGACCTTCTAGTTAAATTCTATATCAATTTTCATCTACTTACAATAAAAATAATGCGAGAAAAAGAGAAAAATCGGAAGAATACGGGGAGAATCTCGGGGGACAGGAAGAAAACGGGGAAAGCGGACTAAAAAAGAGGGGGAATCGATGAATCAATGAATTATTTGGGTCCGAGCATGTTCTCTGGCTTGACCCACTGGGCGAACTGCTCTTCGGTTAGGATTCCGAGCTTCACAGCTTCCTGGACGAGGGTGGTTCCGTTCTTGTGAGCGGTCTTGGCAATCTTGGCGGCGTTGTCGTAGCCAATGTGTGGGTTGAGGGCGGTGACGAGCATCAGGGACTCTCTCATGATCTGGAATTTCACTGAATTTACACAAAAATTCAGAAATTTTGAGTTTTTTCAAGTTTTCGCGTTTTTTTGTTTTGGGGCTGCTTAGGAAAGTTGTAGTTTGTAATCTTAGCAGCCCCAAATTTTTGGGGCTGCTAATGAAAATTGTAGTTTGTAGTCTAAGCAGCCCCAATTTTTTTCATCGACTTTTAGCGATTTCTGACCAAATTTCCCGTTATTTTCATTCGAATGTTTCCTACCTTCGCAATATTGTCCTTGTTGGCGACGATTCCATCAACGCAGTGCTCGGTGAAGCTGACAGCGCTGTCAGCGAGAAGACGAGTCGATTGAAGGACGTTTCTGACGATGAGCGGCTTGAACACGTTGAGTTCAAAGTGTCCGTTGGATCCTCCGACGCTCACAGCCACCTGGTTTCCCATGACTTGCGCGGCGACCATCGTGATAGCTTCACACTGCGTCGGGTTCACCTTTCCTGGCATGATCGAGCTTCCTGGCTCGTTCTCCGGCAGCGAGAGCTCTCCGAGTCCGCAACGTGGGCCGGATCCAAGGAATCGAATGTCGTTGCCGATCTTCATGAACGAGACGGCCACCGTGTTCAGGGCTCCGTGGACTTCGACGAGGGCGTCATGGGCAGCAAGGGCTTCAAACTTGTTCGGGGCGGTGACGAATGGAAGTCCGGTGAGATCGGCGACAGTGGAAGCGACCTTCTCGGCGAATCCCTTGCGAGTGTTGAGTCCGGTTCCGACGGCAGTTCCTCCAGCGGCGAGTTGGTAGAGACGTGGAAGAGTGGCCTCGACACGGGCAATCGAGTTGTCGAGTTGCTGAACATAGGCGGAGAACTCCTGACCAAGAGTCAATGGGACGGCATCCTGAGTGTGGGTTCTTCCGATCTTGATGATATCCTTGAACTCCTCAGCCTTGTTGTTCAGGGCGGTACGGAGCTGTTTGAGGGCTGGGAGAAGACGAGCATTGACTTCACGACCAACGGCGATGTGCATGGCAGTTGGGAACGTGTCGTTGGAGGATTGAGACATGTTGACGTGGTCGTTCGGGTGTACTGGCTTCTTCGATCCGAGCTCTCCGCCAAGGATCTCGATGGCGCGATTGGAGATGACCTCGTTGACATTCATGTTCGACTGGGTTCCCGATCCAGTCTGCCAGGTGACAAGTGGGAAGTGCTCATCGAGCTTTCCATCGACAACCTCATCTGAAACACAGAAATCATTCAAGAAAACATGATTTCCACCTACCAGCAGCCTGAGAAATGGCGTCGGCGAGCTTCTTGTCGAGTCCGAACTCAGTGTTGACGATGGCGGCGGCCTTCTTGAGGATTCCGAACGCGTGGATCACCGGGATCGGCATACGCTCTTCGGGTCCTCCGATCTTGAAGTTCATCTGGGAACGGGCGGTCTGGGCTCCATAGTACTTGTCGGCGGGCACTTCGAGCTCTCCGAACGTGTCGCGTTCTTTGCGGATCTGGAAATGGGCCAGTTTTATGAGTAACAGCGACTATTTCGGGAAAACAGCGTTGTTTTTCAGTTCTGACATCTTTTTTTGCCGAAAACATAGACTGCTAACTCCAAAACAAGACGAAAAAATTGAATTTTGATTTTTGCATCATTTTTTACATTTTTCGATGAAAATACAGAATCCACGTGTTTCTAAACCTATTCTAATAGTTTTAACAATTTTCTACTCGTTTAGATGCCCGAAAAACTTACAGCAGCCATTGGAACAGCAGTGCGCGAGAATTGACGGGCAGCGGCGAGCGACGCTCCTCTGGCAATGACGGCGCCTCCACGAGAGAGCATTCTGTAAACGAGAGAGTGAAAAGAGGCAGACGAAAGCGATGAGAGAGTTTAGAAAACGGAGAGACAGCAGATAAGTGAGAGGAAAGTTTCACGTTTCGATGGGCACGGAAACGGCGAAAAAGATGATGATCTGGGGGAAAAAGGTACTTGGATGTTTACCACGTGCCGGGTGACCTTGCAAATAAACAGAAACGATGGTTTATGACCGATGTTCAAGGGAAATAATAGAAAAATCGGTCGAAAATCGCGAAAATTCAGTGCGAATTGGTAGAGAAAATTTGGGGCTGCTAAAACTACAAACTAGAAATTTTCTTAGCAGCCCCAAAATTTTGGGGCTGCTTAGACTACGAACTACAATTTTCCTAAGCAGCCCCAAAATTTAGGGGCTGCTAAAACTACAAACTACAAATTTTTAGCAGCCCCAAAACTGAAAATTTGGGGGAAATCGTCGAAATTTGAGAGAAACAAATAGGAAATAGTGAAAATAACAACTCGGTAATCAGAAACCGACGGAAAAACACAAAATTCAAAAAAAAATCAAAAAAAAAAATTTTTCTTAACATTAAATAAATAAGTGAAAAATCTAAATTATGCAAAGTGAAAGGAATGTGAGACAGGATCGAGGTATTCACAAAAAATAATACATTATATACATCAAAACTCTAATTTTCTACATACTAGCTGCAAAATAAGTGATCAACCGTTGAAAATCGTCCATAACAACGTTCAAGTGTTTGATGACTTCGTCAAGATACGGAAGTTGACATTCTGCCATGAACACTGATAATCCTTGAGGATGAACGGTTTTGGGGACCATTTGGTAGGAAGCGCAGACCAATCGACAACTAGAAATGTAGAAGGAGATGAGCTGGTCTTGAGGAAGTGGCGGAACGAATTTCCGAGTTGGTGGGAAGTAGCAGAGCTCCAGAAGACTTCGCTTCCTCGGCAGCATAATGACATTCCTGGCTAGCGTTATCTCGTTTATCATGACTTTCAGCTCTTCCAGAATCCTCTTTCCAGTTTGCGTCGAGAACTGATCCTGGCCATCGGCGTCCGGGACTTTTAGAATGTTCACTTCTTCCTGCAGATCGCAAACTTGGATTGTGACTCGGGAAATGTGATTTCCAAGGTCTTGAAGTTGCTGGAGCTTCCATTGAACGTCAGGTTGGGCTACTGCTCGATAGTATCCACCACCGGCCTTCGGGTACTTCACGGTGACTTCTGCTTGGATTACATTGTCGTCGAGGAGGGTTACTGCGGCCTGAAATCGAGTTTTCAGCTATATTTACAACGGGAATCCTTTCAACTCACTTTTAGATTATCCGAATTCCCCGTCCGACTCGCCAACTGATACTTCTCGGTCTTTCCGTGACAATACACCAATTTCAGCCGCTCATCAGCCTTCGTCGACAAATTCAGCGCCAAGCAGCACTTTTTCAGACGCTCTTTCACAGTTTTCAGTGTGATCTCGACTTCTTTGCGCTGAATCCATAGATGTTGAGCCAGTCGATTTGCCGCAATTTGATCAATGGCGTCTGAAAAACAAATTTATCAAAATCAGTGTTTTTTAGTGAAAAATCGATACCTTGAGGGTTTGGAGAAGCCGGTGGTGGTGGGTAGTTGGTAACTGTTAACTGATCACTCATTTTCAATCAAATTGATTGAAAATTAGCGAGGAAACGTGAAAAAACGTGAGAAAACTGGTCGGGCGGCGATTTTTTCCAGTGAAGTGCGGTGGAGCGCGTTTGCATTATGAGGGGACGTGCGATTTTGGAGGTTTCGCGGAGGGCCCCCGAGGGGCTTTTTGAGGGGTTTAGAAAGAGAAAAAAAGGGAAAACATTAAAAAACAAAATGTGTTGCTTTGGAGCTGCTTAGAATGTTGTAGTTTGTAGTCGAGCGCCTGTAGGAAGCTCCAAAACAGCTAAAACAAGAGGGACTTTCAAATCGGTATATCTAGAGAACCAAAAAAGATATTGAAAAATTGTCAACTACAAACTTACAGGAAATTGTAAATATAATATTTTGTTAGTTGACAGCTTTTTGCTATCTCCACTGGTTTTTGAGTTATGCGTTAAAATATAAGGGCTGCTTTTTGGGGCTGCTTAGAAAAGTGTAGTTTGTAGTCTAAGCAGCCCCAATTTTTGCAATCGCCATATCTAGAGAACCACAAAAGATTTTGGAAAATTGTCAACTACAAAGTTGTAGGAAATGTTAAGAAGATCATTTTATCAGTTGACAACTTTTCAGAATCTCTTCTGGTTTTTGAGTAATAAGGCAAAGTGTAAGGGCAGGTTTTTGGCTATAACAAACTGAACAAAAAGTGAGTAAAACTCATAATTTATTACAAAATAACTTAATTTAGAGAAAAGTCAATGCATTATCACTTCTGGGCCCCTAGAATTCTATCAACTTTTGATTGCAAGAGCACCAAATGATCCAACTTCTCATCGGCTCTCTCGACGAACTCCATCATGTAATCCAGGAACCCTCCCTTCTCCCGAATTCTCTTTTCCGAGTATCCAGGCATTCCAACAAGTCGTAGACGATGGAATCTACAGTTTTCCTTGGCTCCTTTTACCAGTTGCTTCAGTTCTTCTTGACTTTTGAGAAGTTGTGAGTGCGTCATTCTATGGAATGGGATTCCTGACCAAAGAGTCATTGGGAGCGTGCTGTCTAAAGCCTCCAGCTGTTTGATAAACTCCTTTCTAGCCTGTTCCTCAGCCTCTTTAACCCCCTTTATCTCATTTTCCTTCCAATCCTTCACTTCCTTCGAATCATCTTCTTCAACTCTATGCCACTTTGCAATGTCCAATTTCACAAACGCTTTGGTATTTTCACTTCCAAATTTCAAATGACACATTTGATTCTCACAAAGACACATTGCACTTGTGTCAAAATCAACTGTATTTGCTTCCCGGTCCCATGTGATCTTTTGAGTTGGAATGACGGGTTGAGGCTTGTGAATCACACTGTGAAGGAGTCCAAAAAGCTGCTCTTGGTTGACATTGGAGGCTTCTTCGTAGAGTTCGCGGAGTTGTCGTTGGAATGATAAAATATCATCTGCAGAATAGTCAAACCGATCCATTATCTCTTCAGTGACACTCGGAGAAGCTGATGCTTGACTTCCTCCACTTCCAAATGTCGCATCGGCTTCTGAATCCTCTTCTTGGTACTCCTCATCAGAATCATTGATGTATTCCATGAAATTCTGAGACCCAGATTCCTCAAAATCGGCGACATCTTGGTTCAAGGAATCGGAAGCTTCTTTCTCATCTTTTGATGGGTTAACACAGCTAAAAAGGGAACGGAAAGTTCTGCGAAGAGTGCTGAGAAAGCCTGGCATTTCGATTATGATGAATATCTGTCTGAAAAAAAAAAGAAAATTGAATTTTTGAAAAAATCTAGAAAATTGAGTTTTGACTCAAAAAATACAGTAAAGCTACCGATGGATAGAGAATTTTAAGGGCTATAAATTGTTAGTTGACAACTTTTTGCTATCTTTACTGGTTATTGAGGTAAAGTGTAGATTTTCAGAAAAAAATTTTTTTGGAAAAATTCCAAAAATTCAAAATTTCCTCGAATAGCTAAATTAAAAACAACAATCGATAGAAAATTTTAAGCTCTAAAACTTTGTAATTGACTGCTTTTTTCTATCTTCACTGGTTATTGAGATAAAACCCAATTTCCCTAGCAACCCCCAGATCTCACAGGTCCGAGGTTTAAAAAATCCCAAAAATCTCAATTTTTATTCAAAATTCGAAGCAAAAACACTATTCGATAGCTAATTTCATGCGCTACAATGTCAAAACCAATTCATTGTCAATCGTCAACCTATTGAGCCAAAAAAATCGAACACAAAAAACAAACCTACCCTGACTGTCCAAGACAAGACGAATGAGGAGACGAGAAGAGGGTAAATGTCTGTTTTCCAAAAATTCGATATTGTATTTATGTGTGCTAATAATTTATTGACGTTCATAAATATTTACAAAAAACGATTTGAATTAATTAAAACACATTCCGTATAGTAATCAGGTGTCATTATCAGAAATGGGCATGGTACAATTTGAGTTTTGGAAATTGGGAAGATCACAGAATTTCTTGGGTTTTTGGTGGAATTTCAGGCTCTTTTTCGTCGCTACTGCTGCTCAGGGTGGTTGGAAGTTCACTGCGTTTTTTGCGACGGTCACATCTGGAAAAATAGAGGATTTGAAGGAATCTGCTTATTGGTTTTTTCTGTTTCTAACCGATTTTTTGTTCAATATTTGCACATAAAAACAGATGGAAGAAAAGATTTGGATTTTAGAAATAGTCCATTTGAGCAAAATCGTCGATTTTTTTGTAGAAAAAAAAATTCAGATTTCCTGTTTTTGGAAAAAATTACAAAAATGGGTTTGAAAAATTCCAGTGAAAAACTTCCGGATTTCGGTCAAATTGATTATTTCTAGGTGTCAAATGCTCTTTTTTTGAATCATATTTTGCCAAAAAATGTAAAAGAATCAGTCCAGAAAAAAGAAAACACTGAAAAACTGATTTCGCGGCGAGACCACCGAATCAGTTTTTTGGCGTTTTTTTTTCGATTCCGGATTAATTTTTTTCGATTTTTTTTGAAAAAAAGAATAGAAAAACGAATTTAGAACTTAGAAGTAGTCATTTAGACTGGAATTTTCGAGTTGTTCATATTGAAAAAGCAAATTTTCAGATTTCGTGTTAGAAAAAAATGGAATTCGCTACGAGACCAGCAAATTGGGGTTTTGCTGTTTTCTTGTTTCTGGATCAAATTTTTCTAATTTTGCTGATGAAACCAGATCGAAAAGACAATTTGTTGTCTGGTAATAGTCAATTAGACCAGAATCCAAACAGCAAATTTTCAAATTTCGTTTTTTTGACGGAGATTTCACCAGAAACACTCCAAAAATTGCTTACCTCGGACAATTGAGACTCTTCCTCTCAAAACACTTCTTATGATACACCGCAAGACACGTGGCACATGATCGTGTGTTCTCCGTAAATGGATAGAGTATCTTGTCCTTTTGCTCAACACTCGACTCATCACAAAGCTCACAAAAGAATCCATTGCCTGCACAAGTCTCGCATTCCTCCTCGATATGCTTCCGAAACACTCCATGAATCTGTTCGAGTTCCGGCAGCAGAGTTCCTTCACACAGTTCTCGAAGTTCTTTCAATGAGTACATCACAGATGAATCGACGAAATGAGAATGGGTTTGAAGGTATTGGAGGATTCGAATGCGGCGGGCGGTTCGGCAACTGACAAAGTAGCATTTCATGAGCAGGAAATTGCGACGGAGTTCGTTGACTCGACGCAGTTCTTTGTGGAATTTGATGAGGGAGAGTGTGGATTCATTGATGTCGATTAGAGGGCGATGATCGACGATGGAGAGGAGCTGTTTGACAGCTCGGCAGACTGGACGGGCGGTCGCGTCGAGGTTGTGGATGATTCTGGAAACATCGGAAATTCCTATTAGATATGGAGGGGTTAGAACGAAGGATGCGGGATTTTGAATTTTTATATTAAAAAAATGCAAAAAATCGCTGTTCCAGTTCAATTCTCAGCGAAAAGTTAGGTTTTTTGAAAAATTTTCGAAGGAAAAAAATTGTTTTTTTCGAATTTTTTTTCGCAAATTTTTTAAAATTTGAATTTCACCTCAACAACCACAAATTTTTAAAACTTAGAATTCGCTTTTTCGATTGCGATTTGCAGATTTGAACAAAACATTTTTTTGAAAAATTTTCGAAAAAAATGTTGAAATTTTTTTCCCAAAAATCGGATTTGATTTTTTTACAAGAACAGTTCAGATATCACAAAATGATGTATAAACACATTTTTTGAAATTTTAAATTTGATTTTGATTGCTGTTTTATTTTAAATTCAATAAGAAAAAAAAGTTTTTGAAAAATTTTCGAAATCTTTTTTTTTTAATTTGAATTTTTTTTCTTTAAACAAAACATTGCAAAATGCTGTAAACTAACTATTTGTAGTTTTTAAAATTTGTCAATTCACTGCTAGTTTTGCTGTAATTTTTGAGTCAAAACTAAATTTTCTAGAATTTTCCAAAAAATAAAATTTTACTTTTTTCAAAAATTAAATTTTTTTAAATATTTTTTCCCCGCTTTTCCAACTGTCTAGGTGCTTTTAAAACTTCAAAAATCTTTTCTTACCTCGCCGGAATGCTCCACGTGTCATTCCAATGACAATTCGGACAGAACAACTCTCCACTGTAGTCACAAAGTCTGGCCTCTTGATCCGCTGCTCCATCGAAAGAAATCGGAGCCGAGCATTCTGCACATTGATATTCCTGTTCTACCAGGGACCTTTCCTCACAAAGTAGAGTGTTCAATTCGAATCGGGAACGAGTTGCGAGGACACCAGCACACACTCGTTTCACATCTTCGGCGCATTTGTCATGGGCACGCATTCCGCAGACTGAAATAAACGTTTTGAGTTTTTTTGGCAGTTTAAAAGTACAGTAACCTTAAAAAGTTACTGTAGAAGTTTGAAATTTCGAAAAAAAATTATTAAAAAATTTTTGAAAAAAAAAATTTTTTTTCAAAATAATTTTTTTTCTAAAATTTTATTTTTTTCGAAAAAAATTTTCAGTTGTTTTTAAAAAACACCATACCTCTACACCGTCTCCACCACTGCACAAGTCTCCAAATCGTGTGCATACACACCTCACAACACGGATTGTGCCCTCCGCGAACTGGCTGCATTACGAATTCGTGTCCCTCTGATCTCAAAATCACCTCTTCTTCTCCAGAATCACCTGCGGCTTCGTCCTAAACGAAATATCAGTTTCAAAATTTTCATGACAACATTAAAAACTACCTGAAGAGCCTGAAGTTCCAATCCGAGCTGTACAATTTTGTCAAAGAACATCTGCTTTCTGGCGGCTTTCTGTTCTCGATTGATAAAGTTTGGCAGGTTTCCAAGGCCATCACGGGTCTCATCGTCGGCGGATGGGATGGATACTGTAAATAAAAAATGTTGGGAAATTTGAAAAAAAAGTTTCCAAAAAAATTCAACTAAAAAATTTTGTAACTTTTTTTTCTCGAAATTTTAGATTTTATCCTAACTTTTTAGGGTTACTGTAATCAGGAGATTACTGTAATTAAAATAATATTGCTGAATGTTTGAGTACCGTAATTAGAAAAAAAATCCAAAATATTTTTTTGAAAAAATTTTTTTTTTCGAAATTTTTGCAAATTTTCTTTGAAAACTCTAGATTTTTTTTCGTAACTTTGCAGGGTTACTGTATTTTATTAAACCTACAGTTATAAAATTTTTCAAGTAAGATGATGAGAAAAAAAAGTCCAAACAATTTTTCTAAAACTTTTTTTTTTTAAATTTTAATTTTTTTTTGCAATTTTTTCAAAAATAAAAAAAAAATCTCAAGGGTACTGTATGTATCTAAAGGAATACTGTACTTGTTAGAAACTACAGAAAGAAAAAAAAACTACAGTCTAGTTTTTCGATCACGGTAATGAGCAAAAAGAGCTGCAAAACAAATTTGAAATTTTTGAAAAAAAAAAAAATTTAATTTTTAGAGTTTTTTTTTTTTTAATTTTAAATTTTTCCAATATTTTTTTACGGTTACTGTACTCATCAAAACTCTCTACAGTAACCCTGAAAAGCTTCAAAAAACTCACTCGGCTTGCTTTTCCCCTGTTTTTCCTTGTCTCCCTCTTCTATCATCTCTCCATCCTCCTCACTCAACAACTCCTTCAACTGTCCTCTACAGTAATCCAGAGCTGCTTGTGCACATGCCACGTGTCCCTCCGTCTTCTCTCTTCGTCTCCACTCTTCCATCCAGTCTTCCACCTCCGCATCCACTTCATTCCGGTCGATTTTCGCGATGAGCCAAGAGTTTTTTCGTTGTGGGGTGCCGTCTGACGAGCAGATTGATGACATTCTGGAATTATGTGGGTTACTGTAGGAATACTGTAGTTTTCGTGGTAGAACGAAAACTTTTTCGAAAATTGGAAGATTTTGAAACAATTTTTTGATGGAAAAAAATAAATTTTTTTATACTTTTTCAGGAATTTGTTTTCAAATTTTTTAAAATCTACACTAATTTTTTTGGATTACGGTACTTGTGAACAACATACAGTAATTTTTGAGTACGGTGATGAGTCAAAACAAGTCTGGAAAAAATTTTGCAATTTTTGAAAAAAAAAACAATTTTTCTTTTTTTCAGATTTTTTTTCAAAATTTTAAAATTTTTTTCAGTAATTTTGTAAGTTACTGTACTTGTCAAAACTCTACAGTAACCTTTCTGAAAGGTAATGAATCAAAACAAGTCTAGAAAAAAATTTGCAATTTTTGAAATTTTTTTTTTGCATTTTTGAAAAATTTTCAAATTTTACAGTAATTTTCAAAGATTACTGTACTTTTTTGAAACCTACAGTAACCTTTCTAAGTACGATAATAAGCCTAAACAAGTCTAGGAAAAATTTAAAATTTTTGAACAAAAAAAAAATTTTTTTCGAATTTTTTTTGAAATTTTTGAAAAAAAAAATTCTATTTTTCTAAAGACCCAAAAATATCTCAAATTGCATATAAACAATCTGCTCATCAATTGTTCATCAACAATTCATTTTATTACACGTTTTAATAACACAAAAACTTCCGAGAGACAGAGAGAGAATGGATCGAGAAGAGAGGAGAGAGACGAAATGAGCGATGCCTCGTTTTTCAGGTCAAAATGGTCATTAAACAGGGCTGATTGGGGATGGTTGGTTTGGGGTGATAACAGGTGATAACAAGGGACAAATAGGGGCGGAGCCTCTTTTTTCCTACTTGTTATCAAAGAAAAAAATAGAGAAAACCGAGAGAGAGAGACAAAAATTGTTAAAGCTAGTGAACTCAAAATTGTTCAAAAATCGATGTTTCCCGCCAAAAAAATTTGAGCGGGAAATCGAAAAAGAATAAAGAATGATGAATAAAATCAAATTAATACAATTAGAAAAAGTTAAACATGATTTAGATTTTTTTGTGTGTGATTTGGGGGGTTTTAGGGGAAGAAAAAGAATTTTAAAAAATTCAGAAAAATTCAAAAATTTCAACAAATAGTGTCAGAGACAGAGAAAATGAATAACAACAAAAGAACGATGGGAAAAAAGAAAAAAAAGGTCTATGGATCCGTCTTGACAATACTGCGACCGCAGTGCGTCTCGAGCTGTTGGACCAGATTGCGTACGTGTGTTGGAAGGACGAGCAGACCTGAAGAAATCATCGATTTTTGTATTAAAAAAATGTCGTTTCGAGACCCAGAACATCCCATTCCTCTCTTTTATGACTCATATCTTATCAGTTGAAGGCTAAAATCTCTAGTTTTCTTGATTTTTTTGGACCTATTTCCGTAATTTTTTGGTAAAATCTGAAAGAAACTGGGATTTGATGCCTAGAAATAGCCGATTCGACCAAAATTAGTGAGTTTTTCATAGCGAATTACTTAAATTTGTATGTTTTTCCGTAAAAACACGAAACCTGAAAATTTGCAATGAAAAACGCATGATTTCTAACCGTTTTCATCATAAGAGTTTGAGAAAATCGGTCCAGTAACTAGGAAACACCGAAAACCCAATTTCGCAGTACTATCTTATCAGGAAAAGGCTAAATTTTTGATTGAAGAACCGCTCTAGTTTGGAAATTTACAACGAAACACAGAATTTCTCATCACTATCAATCTTATCAGTGATTGACCAAGACCAATGTTTTACGATCTTCCATTAGATTTTCAATGAGAACTTTGACCTCTAGCAACGACTCACCAACAATCTTCTGATCCTGTTCCGTTCGTACTCGAATCACCTGCATTCGCGACGACTTGCGATCAGTTCCAGCGAGTACTTCCTCGACGATTGGCCATACGGAGAGGACCTGTAACACATTGTGTTGCCAATTTCTCGCTCAAAAAAGAACTTACCGATCCAGAGAGCACAAAATAGGTTCTGGTGCGTCTGCCGACTTCACAGTACGTTCCACTCGTCTCCGTCCGACACTTGTTGTACACGTAGCTGTGCTGACACATGTTCGCCGCACAATCGTACTGCGTCTTCCAAATCTCCTTGGCCTCCTCTGCAGTGACTTTGCTGAATCGTTTGCTGAGATCCGTCATCGTCATGAGCTTCGGAGAGCGTCCAGTTGATGGCCGGGTTATTGCGTAGAGTCGGGCGCCATTGTCGAGACGAGTCTTGCCGATTCCATAGACCAGGGCAGCCACTTTTCGAGTGTTCGCCGTGTTGGCACCTCCTGGATGACACAGATAGAAACCATCGTCATCGTTAGTATGCTCCTTGTGCAGCTCCAACGCCTCCTCCCAACTCACTCCTCTCTCCACACCAATCTTGTGCATCTCCACACGGAAACTTCCATTGTCGACGCGTCCCAGGAAGATGCGAGTCTCGAGCTTCCTAACCTGATCATCTCCAGTTCCCAGATCCATGATACCAGAATCGTAGGTTCCGTCGTGTTTCGATTGGGCTATGAGCTCGGCGACAATTTCGGAAAAGTAGAGGAACAGAGCGTTCTGGGCGTGAACCGGAAGTCCGAGTATTCTGTTGAGGAACTTTGGAATCGTCGCTGCCTCCTTTTCAATGGTGTACTGTCCGTTCTTGTTCTTGGCGAGCAGACCGACTCCTTCCATGTAGAGGCGCATGTCTGAAAGGATCAGAAGTTCGGAGAATGCTCAATTATTAAAATACTCACCCTCAAAGAAATTTCCAGCCTTATAGTCCTTCGGCGGCTCAATAAGCGGTGGATTCGCCTGTCCAATGACCGTCTTCAACAAAGTATCCAACGCAACACGTCCGTACTTGTTATCCATGTTGAACTGCGACAAGTCCCTCGTCTCAGTGGCTCTTCGATCTCCATGAGTCAACGCGCCAAGAGATTCGAGACGTTTCGCGACAACCGAAGCGAATCGCTTCTCTCCAGCCAACTCGGAAATGAGGAAAACGTATTCTGGTCCGGATACTTGGTTAGATCGATGGGTTCTTCCAAACTGTTGAATTGCCTTGTCAGCGGACCATGGAAGCTCCAGAGTGATATGAACACGACGACGTTTGTTGACTGCACGACGATCAGATTGAAGAGAGATTCCAGAAGAAGCCGCTTCAGAGATAATCGCAATGAGTTTCTCTCCCCGCATAAACTTCTCCTTCTCCTCCATGTTGATCAGCTCCAGAGACACTTCTGCGTTGGCGTTTCTTCGTTGATACATCACATCTCCAGCATCCGTCGTCACCATGTGTCCCCTTCTTCCAGTCATCTCTGCAACATACTCCGGACCTCCCATCTCATCGATAAGTTGATCCAGGGTGTTCGCAGGAAGCGCTGGAGCCAGTCTTTCTACCGCGGCGAGTAGTTCCGTTTTGATGAGCATCGGATTTATGTCCTCCTTCTCTCCAGATCCACAGATTCTCGAGGAAGTGATAAAATCAGTGGCAGAACCTCTGGCTTGCAGGACCTCATTCCTCCGCTTCTTCTCCCGTTCAGCCTTCCGAATCGCACGTCGTCGCTTCTTCTCCCGACGTTCCTCGCGTTTCCGAACTTTCTCCTTCATCCGTTCAGCCTCCTCTTCATCCCGCTTCCTTTTCTTGGTCTTTCGCTCCTTTGCCGGTTTGTCTTCAACGATTTGCTGATTGTGCGCCCATGGATCTATAAAACCAATAATTTTCTAAAGTTTTTAACTTTCAAATACTCACCATCACTGGTAAAATCGCACATGAACGGGTTGAACTCCTCCTCGGGCTCCTGTCTCGGACTATCAGGCTCCTCCTCCTCTTCTTCCTCTTCCTCCACCTTCGCCTCCTCATCACTATCATCACTCGACGATTCGGCTTCTGCCAACAACGCCTTCACCCATTCGTCCTGCTCACAATCGTCCAAAGTCCTGGCTCCTTCTGCTTCCTCTCGGGCACTATCCCACGACTTTGCTCGCTCCGATTTTCGATCGCCGTCTCCTGATGTTCCTGCGCCTTCGGCATCCTCATCCGAGTCATCTCCATCATCAGAACTCTCACTGGTCGTCGAGTTTTCCTCGTTTCCGTTTCTGCTTCCTGATGCTCGAGATGCTCGTGATCCACCTCCACCCATCGACAACTTCTTCGTGACACCTTCACCAACTCGTCCACCCATTCCTGTCGTCACACCGGTCCACGTGTCAAATCCAACATCGCCAAGGAAGCTGAGAGTCTCCCGAGTCTTCCTGCGCTTCGCCGGTCGATCAAAGTCATCAAAGTCCTTGAAAATGTCGCGATCTCCAACTCCCGCAGAGACATCCGTCGGGAAATGCTTGTCAATGAGTCCATACAACACCGTCTTCGCAGTCGACACAAACTCATTCAACTCACCGCCCATCTCCTCCAAAGTCTCCAAAGTTGCAGATTCTCCGGTGGATTGGAGTCCGATAACCACACACTTCTTCGCCTTGATTGCATCTCGAGAGAGCTGAACACAAGTGTCCACCTTGGCGGCAATGCACAGATACTTGAAGAATCGCTGATGACACGCCCAAAACTGTCCCCAGATCGTCTTGCAAGTGGATCGTTCCTCCTCGTCCATCGCTTCAATGACAGTTTGAAACTGACGCCTGGCTTCCATCCACAACTTCACAGCATCGTCGTACATCTTGACAAACTCCCCAGACAGTTGAACCTCTTGAACCGAGAATGAGACTCCTCGGAAAGAGAGTTGTCTAGCCAGGTAGAGTCCTCTCTGCTTCATATCCATCGCCACTATCTCCATCGCCCCGACTCCTCGACGCTCCACTGCACTGATAAAGTCGTGAAACTCCGGAAACGCTTGTCTCTCGCCCCAAAGCCCCAATCGTGTCATGTAGGCCATGTTTCGAGGTTCCGTGGCTCCCGTAGCAGACGCGTAGACGACTCGAGCATTCGGCAACGCCTTCTGAAGCTCCAACACCATTCTTCCCGTCTTTGTGGGTTTCGCTCCGGCAGTCGGGACCAAGTTCTTGGCACGATGGCACTCGTCAAGGATGATGACTCCATCGTAATCCGGTCCGAACCATTGGATCAGTTGACTGATACGACTGCGATACTTCCGAGACTTGGCTCCACGGCACTCTCCGATCAGTGAGGTGTACGTGGCGAAAATCACACCCTTTTTGATGCTTCCATTCTCCTTTCCCGAAATCTTCGCGTACTTCATCTTGTTCAAGGCGAAAACTGGAATGTTTGGGGCTCCACAATCACGAAGATCTCGTTCAGCGTCAAACTTCAAATCAGACGACACCGACAACCAAATGGATCGTTTCCGGCCTTGAAGGTAGTTCTCGAAGATGATGCAGGCTACTGTTCGTCCTTTTCCGACTCCAGCACCATCTCCAATCAAATATCCATATCTCTCGCCAGACGGCATTCGTCGATCGTGCATCTGACACGCGTAGATCACAGCTTCCAGTTGCAACGCCGAAATGTGACCCATATCGATCAGCTGGAATGAAAAGTTCGGGGGAATCTTTGAAAATGAAGCTTACATATTCAGGAATGGAAATCTGATACTTGACGTCGGGTGGAGAGACACTGGAGAGCGAGGCTGATTCGACGACACTATCAGGATGTGCCATTCCGGATCGCAGCTTCGCCGGCGTGTACTCTGCGTAGGTTTCAGCGTAGCCAAGATTCTCTTCCTGCAAAAAACCCTCTTTATCTCAGTTTCAACTCTAAAAACACTCACATCATCCTCCAAATCATTCCTTCTCTGCTGCATCGCCTCCTCTCTTCCCATCTGATACGCCATCCTCATCTCATCCTTCGCCTTCTGCGACTTTGTCTGTGGTGCCGGTGCAACCGGAAGTCTCGGTGATCCGAGTCCTCCTGGATTCGCTCGTACAGAGTTCGTCGCAATCATCATTCGCCCTCCTGGATACGACGGCCCCACTGCTCCCTGCTGCTCGTAGCCTCCAACCATCCTCGAGAGCCCTCCGTTCGTTGAAGATCTCCCAAGTAGCACTCTTGCGGGTGCGCCAATGGTTCCATTCGGTGGATAGCTCTGTTGGTGTTGCATGTGTCGAGCTTGAATGATTCCTGAGCCAGGAGTCTTTGCATGTGTGATCCCCGGGGACGCGTTCTGATTCTGCTGATCCTCCAGATAGTGGAATGCCGGAGTTGAGGTGGAGACGTGAAGTTGATTAGATCGAACACCACCTCTTCCAACAATCCTTCCAATCGGAGCACCTCTTCCAGCAAGCCTCGCAGCATTGAGTGGTTGATGATGAACCATTGTAGATCCTCCGGTACCTCTACCAACCAAATTCACTCGATATCCACCGGTTCCATAGGCTGTTCCAGGTCTCACTGCATGTCGTACAACCATTCCACCCCTCACAGCTTGTCCGGTTGTCGTTCTTCGTATCAAATGTGTTCCATCAACCGTCCGAAACACCTGTCCACCTTCTCCATTACTCGAAACAATCCTTCCCGCAGATCCAACTGCTCCGGATCCTCCAACAGCTCTTCCGTTCGGTGTCACCAATCTCTTGACGATCACCGTGTTGTTGGTTCCCGGTTGATTCCGCACCACCATCAATCGTTCTCCCTTGTTGTTAACCATCGTGTTCGTCACCCGATGCGCTCCACCTCGTCCCAACGGCAAAGATCCTCGTTGCACCGAGTTCGGGGTCGTTGTCACTGGACTCAGCAGTCGATAGATCTTCTCGCCGTTCTCATTGACGAATGCTTTAAGGTACTGCGTCTGGAGCCCGGCTTTCGTCTGCACCGTTCGTTTCACAATAGTTCCCGGTGGTCCTGTCACTGACATCTTCCTGGTGGGCGCGACGACGATATCAGAGACAGTAGAGGCTGGAGAGGCCGTGTGAGAGCGTTGAGTGATGACTCGAGGAGAGACTGTTGTAGAGGTGCATGGAGAGTTGAGGTGGCTGCTGAAAAGAGTTGGAATGAGTCAAAAAACACATTTTCTAGCAAAAAAACTCACTCAGTAGACCTGGCCGTCTGCACATACATCGGTTGCTCCATCTTCACCATCGGCTTCTGATCCTCATCCCCCAACTCTGAAGTAGGCGTGGTCTCTTCTGTCGTGGTCCCACCCTCCTCTCCTTCCTCTTTTATCTCTTCCTTTTTGGGCACCATTTGAGCTTCAGGAGGCCTCGGTTTTCTCGGTATTATCTGTGCTTTCGGGTAGTATGACTGTTGTTGTTGTTGTTGCTGCTGAAACTGGGAATTGATTAGTAAATTGTCTAAAAACCAAAGACTTACATAATCTCCACCATCCGCCGTCACAATCGTACATCCTCCGTCGATTTCGTCCATTCCAAAGAACGAAGTGGGTGCTCCACCGTCTTCAGAAGCGACGAAAGGCGTCGGCATCGGGGTGTAGTAGGCTGACGAGCTGTGACTGTCATTGGAGGTCTCGTCGAAGAACTGATGGACTGTGCTGGTCGAGGGGCCGGCTGACGAGTTGGTGGTTTCGTCGTGTACGCTGAAAGCACATTTTGGAGTGATTTTCGTTAAGATTTGCGGTAAAACTGATTGGAATAAGGTTTCTGGGCTTGTTTTACAGAATATGGATCGATTTTCTCCGAGTTTCTTGATAGAAACGCATAGAAAAACGATTATGGGCACTTTTTTCAACTCTAGCATTCTGGAGTTCATCAAAATTTCAATTCTAGATCGATTTTTTCAAAGATTTTCGATAGGAACGGATGAAAAACGAGTGCTATAACCGTTTTAGCCCTTCTCAGCACAAAATTTGCAAAAAAACACACCTGCCCGACGTGCTTGGAACAGGTGACGGCTGACAGAGAAACTCCTCGAGACCCGCTTCGGTGAGCGCCGCCGATAGAATGTCGTCCATTCTTCTTCTGGAGATTCACCTTCTTCTTCTTTTTCTCTATCTGGAAAACAGAAAATTTTGCTTATTTGGATGATTTTGAAAGCGAAACTGAGCGATAAAGAAGCGGAAAACAGACGGGAGTCAAAAAATAACAATTTTCGATCAAATTCTCCATCCATTCTCATTCAACCTGTCTGTAACACAAGGTAAAAGAGAAGGAGAAAAAGAGTGGAGAAAAACCGAAAAGATAACAATCGAGAGACGGCCGTCGTTGTGTCGCGCCAAAAAGAGATCGAAATGGGTGAAAAAGGGCAGGAGCGAGAGAAAAAGAGGCGCAGATGGTGAGAGAGAAAGGGAATGGTCAGAAGTGATCAATCAATCACTAGATTCTTCAATTCACTTTCTACCCCTCCCAAGTTGTGCTGTAAAGTTTAGAACGTCTAAAATCGCTTCTGTACCCTTCTAAAAGTAACAGAACAATGATCCGAACATGTTGAAGGAAATGGAGAAATGACCGAGGGCCTGTTATCACAATTCCCCTTCGTCATACATAGAAAGAGAGACAAACATTCGAAAAGTGATATATAAATGTGATAATTGTGTAATAAATTGTGTGTCCTCTTTGGATTTGATTAGTTTGATTAGGAAGATGATCAAGTCAAACTGCAATTTGCCAAATTTCCTATCGAAATGGCCAATTTCAAACAAAAATTTGTCTAGAAAGTTCTCTACAGTATGTTTTTTTTCAAAAACAAGCCAAAAAAAGTCCTTGAAAGACTAGAAAAAGTACAAAATTCGGCCTCAACACAATGAAAACACTGACTTTTAGCACCTCTCTATTTCAACCGGTTCTCCCATTGAAAAGGGGTCGGAATCGGATTCGAAAGAACAGATTTTGGACTTTTCCGACTAAAATAACAAATTTTTGACGTGGTTATGAAAGAATCACTGGAAAGACAGTTTTGTCAAAGAATCAAAGCAAACCAAAGAAAACCGATTATGTGGTAGTCGTGTGGAGACCAGATGACCTTCACTTCTTCACAAAAAAGAGTTCCTCGCTGTTCGCCTCCCTGGGAAACAGAAACAAGGCCAGGAAACAAAAACCGGTTTGGCAGGTAGGAGATGTCTGGAGGTGAGATTTGAAGAATTTAGAGCTACAAACCAAGCTACAGTAATCCTTTTTTATTTGATAAAAACTGATGAAAAAAGAGGATTTGAAGCCTAGAAAAAGTCAATTTGACCAAATTTATTGCGATTTTCATAGCAAATTTTCAAATTTCTTTTTTTCGATTGAAAAATTACAAAAAAAAATTCAAATAATTCAAATAAAAAAAATTCAAACGCCGTATCTCCGTTATTTGTGTTTGAACGTCAGAACCTCGTGTCCAGTGACTCACTGGGGTCACACAGACACTCTACGGTAGACAGACAGTGTACGAGAAACCAGACAGAGAGAGGACAAAGAAATAAAAACATTTTTCAAAAAATGTTCGTCCTTGAAAGTGTGAAAATTGAATATGAAAATGTGTGAAAATTGAAAATTGAATTGCAGAAATCGTGGAAATCAGACACCTGAGTGGGTTACTGTATCAGTTTCATAAACAAATTTACGTTTGTTTATCCAGAATTCAACGTCACAGTATCAAATTTTGATCAAATCAACATCTAACAGGATAGAATTCCTCAAAAATTTGAACTTTTGATCTTTGATTCAAGACTTTGAAACACCTGATAACTGATCTTATCACCTTTAGACTATCACAACTTTGATCTAGACTATTCTAGATCATTCCAAACCGTTTCAAAATCCTTGAAATGACCCGAAAACCGCTTCCAAAAAGCCAGAAACCGCCAAGTAAACGAGGAAAATGGAGAAATGGACCGAAAAAAGTGGAAGAATAGAAGAAAAATAGGGGGTAAAAAGAAGAAAAGAGGAGGGGGATGAATGAGAATGAGAATCGACTCATTCTCCTTTCCGAATATGCAGATGCGAATGTGTGCAATTTATATTAGGCTCCGCCTACTTTTTCATTAGGGGTCTGACTCCAGGGCTCAAATTTAGGCCCAAATGTCAACAAACATCCCACCTTCAAGTGTCAAATTCCTATTCAGCAAGGCTTATCCGAGAGATGCGTCAAAAGGGAGAAGGTAATCTGGATTTAACTTGGCGATCTTGATCCAGATCCTAGCTGGAAATCTCGAAAATCTAGGGGGATGAATCTAAAATAGCTTTGAAAGGGTTCTGGATGGAACTCTAAACAGCAAAAATTGTCCAAATCCATGATTTCTAGCGTTAGAAGCTTCAGAAATGCTCCTAAACCACAAAAATCAGCGAGTCTGAAGCCTAGAACGTCGAAAAACACCTGAATCATCAAGTTTGAACACAAAAAACTTAGCTTTGGAAGGGAACGAAAATTATCAGAAAAACCTTCAAACTGACCAAATCATTGATTCCTAGCTTCAGAACAAGATCCAGAATGTTCAATTAAAAAAAAGACGCTTTCAAAATGATTCTACAAGTTCAAAAACTACCAAAACCACCGATTTTCAGGCCTAGAACGTCTAAAAACCCCAAAAACATCAAATTTTCAACACGAAACATTTCACAATTTCCACACTTCCAACTCATAGTCAACGTGTCATTGTGATGTTGAAACCTTCTTTTCCAACACACCCAAAAACAACAAAACGGACGGGGCAAACGAGGAGAACAGAGAAAGGCGGTCAGGAAACACAGATTGGAACACGGAAAGACGGAAAGAGAGAGATGGAGAGAGAGAGAGAGAAGAGAACGGGCGGAACGAGGAAAGGAGAGGGAGAGAGAAGCCGAAATGTCCCGTCGGTGCATCATCATCATCGTTTTTCGGGTGAAAAGAAGCTTCGAAAACCCCATAGAGATGGGCGCCCGGAGCAAATGACACTCGGAAAAGTGAACTTTCAACCCAATGGAACCAAGGAATCGAAAAGAGAAAGAGAAGATCTAAAAGTACAAGGCACAAGATTTATTGCCTTTCTCCATTCTCAATGGGAGAATGATGTGAAAAAGAGAAAAAAGGTTCTCTTTTCTTCAATTTCATTGATAATATGCTGTCAGACGGCCTGCTGATCAGATCATTTTTCAAATCACGGGACCGGACCCTATGACGAAGCCAACTCTCTCCTCTTTTTGATAAAAGTGATAAAAATTGCTATCAGAACAGCTGGAAAACCCTGAAAACTGATGGAAAAAAGGATTTGGAACCTAGGAATGGTCTAATTTTTGGACGGACTCCCGAAATTTAAAAATTTTCTATGAAAAACTAGATGATTCTGGTGAAATTTGCAATTTCCAGGATTCAAATCCTCGTTTCCTATCAGTTTTCAACAACAAAAAACGAGTAGAGCTCCTCCAGACATCAAAATTACCCGCTACAACTTGTTAGAGATGCAAAATTTGCTTCAAGGCAACCTAAAATTACCCAAAAAACGCAAATTTTCAGACCAGACGCCACGAAAAAACGGGAAAAACATCAGGAAACACAGAAAAATCAAAATTTCACAAGTTTTCATTGATAATCCGCTATCGGAACCCCTGGAAAACCCTATAATCATCCATCTAGACCTCTAAATTACACCTTAGTACCCCAAAATTACCCAAAAACTCGAAATTTTAGGCCAAAAACTTTGGAAACCCAGGAAAACTAGGAGAAAAACTTATGAAAAAGCTATCATAACACCAACTTATCTAGAGCTTCAAAATAACTCAAAAAACGTCAAATTTTAGGCCAGACACCTTGGAAAACCGCGGAAAAATCCAAATTGCACAAGAGAGAAAAGAGAAAGAGACTCATTGAGAGGCCCGGAAGAGAGAAAGAGAGCAGACGAAACGAAAAAGGCAGAGCGGGGGTGGCTAATTGATAAGTGTCAACTGTGTAGAGGACGTAGAGGACAGTTGAGGCGATGATGATCATCGAGTCTTTATGATAATGGGCGTGACGCAGAGAGGAGAGTCAATCGATAGGTTCATTGGAATACCAAATTCCCATTCCCCGGGGCCAGTTTCTTGCTTGTTTATTTGTTTTGTACTCTATACTATTCGATTCTCGCATCACGCATAAACATTCAAGAGAGAACCGGATAGTGAATCACTATCACTAGTCAGCAAAAATGAACCCAGGAGCCTTCAAACTGTCTAAATTTTCGATTCCTAGCTCCAAAAGCTTCAAAACCACCTTGTTTATTCCAATCCCCCTTCCCTAAGGGTGTCCAGGTGGTAATTATAACAATACTATTCACTGTTTACTAACACAACCACCCTGGTCTGCTCCAAAATAGCACTGATAAACAACAAATCCGCCTCCAATTCAAGCAATTCTGTCCGGATTATACGAGGCTTCCGGGGTCAGTGAAAAGCGAGAACGCCGAGGGATTATAGCGAGGTGCTAATGAGTGCCAGGCACCTGCTGGCATCAAAATACAACGGAGACGCATTTAGAATTCATATATTTGTACCCCTATACCACCCGTTTCGAGAGCATAACAATGGGGGATTTCGGAATGCGCGCGGGTTTGGAGCAGAATGAAGTGAATCTGGACGGTTTTCGCTTCGATTTGATAGAATTTGAACGGAATTTTAAGTTTTTGAGACTAAACTGACGGAATTTGCACTAGGAACAAGAAAACATGAAAACGCATTTTCAATCTAGACAAAAAATGAGCGATCATGGAATCAAACTAGACAAAAAAGTTCAAAAACCGATGAAAATCAGCGAAAAACTTGCCAGAAACAAAGAGAAAAAGACCGAAAACTCAAGAAACGCGCGGGGTAAATTGGGGGTAGATCAAAACTGTTCAAAAACTTGAAAAGTTCACTCCTCGACCATTTTCCATCACCTGACCGATTTGTCAGCATTCTGAACACAACTAGTCACAAATCGAGTTAGGAGCAGATTTGCAAGCTCAAATTGGCTCAAATTGAGCGAAACTAAGCCAAAACGAGCCAAAAAGTGGGCGGAAGGGAAAGAAATCGTGTGAACTACCCATTTTTCCGTCAATTTTCGGGCAGGTGCCGATTGCGCGAAACTTGTGGAAATTGGACATCTGGCCAGTCTGTCGGCACCATTCAACATTGTCCCGTCCATCTGTCACACACGGGTTTATCGTTTATGGACCTCAAGGATGAGAGTAGCTAGGCGGGAAGAGGGAAGAGGAATAAGAGGCGAAAGAAATTGGAGAGGAAAACACTAATTAGCGACGGATAATACTCGAATCTGCTCGAATTAATGAGGATTCTCTAGAGAAATTAGATATGGAGGGTATTACGATTTGGAGGTGAAATTGAGAAAAACGGTGAGATTTGCAATGTTTCAGAAATTTTTACGCTTCAAACACCTGGAACCCTCATCAAATCACAGGGTACAACAGATAAGTACAGGGTTCAAAAAGTAGAAAATCGCGTAATTCAAAATCATTTCCAGGTGGAAAACATGGAAAACATAGTGAAAATGATGTCAAAAACGCAAAACTTCATTTTTTCCATGGTTTTTCTTGCATTTTGCGTCTATCCCTATCTTTTTCTGGTAGTTTCTACGCCTCTAGTCGTTTCTCCTGTAGAGTTTTTCATGAATAATGCATGAAAACAAGCCCACCACGAGACAAATTTTCGAAAATCAACGATAGAAAGCGATTGAAATTCGAAATTTCGCAATCGACCGGGGCCGTTTCAAAATAAAAATGATCCCCCTTGCCATTTCACTTGAGGGCGCTCGCTGCTGAAGGAGAAGAGAAAAAGAAGAAAAATAGGGGGAAAACGAAGGGGAGGCGAAAAAACCGAAAGAACCAGGGAAAGAGGCCCATGTGGAGACTCAGATGCAACGACGACGAGGCGGCGGGTTCGCGTGTCTGCGTTTCCACGTGGACACTCAGTCAGAGATCGGAGACCCAGAGGATCCACCGATCTTCCGGTTTTTACAAGTTTCTCAAATAAAAATCAGGGTTTGAAGAATATCCGAGACTGTTCAACGGATTATAAACAACACAGACCAGAAAACAAGAGGGTGGGGTGGGGTTTTTCAAAGTTTTATAAATATTGGTATAAACAAACCGGGGGCTGGGGGGCTGTAGTGTTCTGTTTTCCTACTAAACATTTTCAAGAACCGAGAAAAGGAGAGAATTAATCGATAACGGGTAAAGAAAACGGGGCAAAAAGAGAGACTGACTGCGGTAAAATGTAAACAATGGGGGGAGGGGAAAGAGGTAAACGAGGCGAGAGAATGAGGGCCAACAAGAAATGAGCAAACATTTCAGAACTGTTGCTGACTTGGCTCTGCCTGCACACATTCCACTCGTTCGTTCACCTCAAAAACTACAAAAGAATGGGGAGAAGAGTGAGAATCTCTCGTTGATTATACATAGTCCTGGCTATTCATCTGATCTAGTTTCCCTTGACGAAGGCGACTCCCTTGGCGATGTTCTTGTTGAGCTCGGCGACTGAGGCGTCGATGAGCTTCTGCTCGAAGGCCGAGACCTTTCCGACTCCGAGGATCTTCTCAACTCCGTTTGGTCCGAGCTCGACTGGTGTGGAGAAGTACTCGACTCCCTTGACGGCGTTGGAGGCGACGTAGGCGCACTGCACGTTCTTCTCTCCCTTGATTCCGCGGACGAGGGCGTTGGCAAAACGAGCTCCGGCGAGGGCCATCGAGAGGGTGGCAGATCCGGCTCCAGCCTTGGCGTTGACGACTTCAGTTCCAGCGTCCTGAATTCTTGGCGTCAGCTTGGCGATCTCCTCCTCGGAGAACTTGGTGGCTGGGGTGGTTTGGGAGAGAAGCGGGATGATGGTGATTCCGGCGTGTCCTCCGACGACTGGAACGACGGTCTTGCTGGCGTCATGTCCCTGGAAAATGGTTCTTTGATAGGTACTCTAGTCTGTCTCTCTCGCCCTTTACATCTCTTATCATTCGCTGATGTTTGCAGTCTTTTTTCGTTTCTCACGCGTCAAGCGTAGTGAAAGAAAGTGCAGAGAACGATCAATACTCACCTTGAGCTCAGAGACGAAAGCCTGAGATCTGACGACGTCGAGGGTGGTGACTCCGAAGACACGCTTTGGATCGTAGACTCCGGCCTTCTTGAGCACCTCGGAGGCGATTGGGACGGTGGAGTTGACTGGGTTGGTGATGATGGCGATCAGAGCCTTCGGGGAGGCCTTGGCGATGACGGCAGCCAAATCACGGACGATTCCGGCGTTGGTGTTGAACAGATCGTCACGGGTCATTCCTGGCTTGCGTGGAACTCCGGCTGGGATGACGATGACGTCGGCGTTCTCGACGGCAGCGTAAAGCTCCTTTGGTCCGGTGTGAGCGGTGACCTTGGCGTTCGAGTCGATGTGGGAAAGATCGGCGGCAACTCCGGGGGTGTTGACGACATCGTAGAGGGCCAGATGAGCGACGAGTGGGTCCTGCTTGAGAAGGAGACCCAATGGCTGTCCAATTCCTCCGGCGGCTCCGAGAAGAGCGACCTAAATCAATTTTTTACTATTTTTTCAATGAAAATGTCACAAACCTTTGGTGCCTGGCTCGAGTGGCGGACCGAAACGGCGCGGAGGCCAGAGTTGGCGGCTTGGACGAGCGACTTTGCTGGAAGGGCCATTTCTGCAAAACAAAGGAGTTGAGGCGATAAATCAGATGAAGTACACGTTGGAGAAGGACTAAAAGAGGTCAGAGACGATAAAATTGAGTAGAAAATGATAGGAAATGATGGGAAACACAGAGACAACGGCGTATTTACCAGGTCGCCGGCGCCGCGCGCGTAGTGATCGAACTTTGGAGTTTAAAGGCGCACGCTGTTTTCAGGCGGTGAGAACCCATTTCGTGGCGAGACCCGCAGGGGCGGCAGTTTGAATTTGGATTTTTTTCGAGGTTTTCGGATGGGAAATTTTGATCTTTTTAGACTTTTTCCTGGTTTCTTTGGGTTTTTCTTTGATTTTTGCATGAAAAGTAGAAAAACCCAGTTGAAAAGAATAGGAAAGCGTAGAAAAGTACCCAATTGTTCGCAAAAATTCACAACAAAAAACAGAAAAACAAGCTCTCTTCTTAATATATGGGTTTGTTGATCTTTCTGGACTCTTTTGCAATTTTTTCGGCTAGTTTCTTTGATTTTTGCATAACAATCAAGCAAATCGAGTTCAAAAGAATAAGAAATCGTGGGAAAGTAACCACTTTCCTGCAGGAAATTCGCGAAAAAAAGAAAACAAGATTTCTCAAAGAACTTTTTATTCATGCACAATGGGTGTCAGTTCAGACGGCTTTTGGTGGTTCCGACGATCCAAAGACTCCGTAGACGAGCGCCTTCGAGAAGAGGAACGAGCCGACGAGCAGGATTTGGTAGAGGTGAATCTGAAAGTGAAAAATTAGAAATCTAGCTGCAAAAATTAGAAATGCTCACTCTGCTTGGGGCATTGAGGTGTCTGAAGGCGATCTGGAGGAGAGCCGCCGACGAGGCACTGTACAGGGCGGCGAGCAGGAAGTACGAGAACGAGAGGCTGCCAGCGACGAGTCCAAGCACCATCTGCACTCCAAACGCGGCTCCGACGGCTCCACCGAGAAGCGGGGCACGGGCGGTTCCGACTTGTCCGGCGACGAGCGGGTAGGCGAATGCAATGACCAGTGGGGTGATGAATCCGAGCGGTTGGCCAGAGACATACGTGTACGAGATGGCGTGTCCCATCAGAACTCCTTGAGCAAGAGCCACCAGGAGCAGTTGGAAGCGAGTGTCAGCCTGCGATCCGTCGTTTCCGTTCAAGTAGTAAGCGGCAGAAGCCGGGAGGATCAGTGCAGAGAGAAGCGCGGCTCCGGTGCGTCCAATGAAGATTCCAAAGATCGGCGAGAGCACGTAGCCTCCGACGATGCTGGCGAGTCCGGCGGCGAGCAGCAGGATCGACGACCATCCAAAGATCTCAATGACAGAAGACGTCGGCAGTCCGATGGGCGATTGAATCTCCTGGAGAGCCTGCACGAGTTCCTGCGTCTGCGGTTGGATTTGCGACTGAAGCTGTTGCAGCTGGACGGGAGCCTCCTGTTGGAGCACCATAGCACGTTGACGAAGTCCCTCGGCGGCTTGCTGGATGTCGTTGACGTAGTTGGCGTAGGTCTTCGTCACGAATCCGATGGAAGCGTCCTGTTGTCCGGCTCCCGGCGACGATGTCGAGGATGCGGGGGCTCCCGCGCCGGCGTCGGCAGGTGGAGCCTGAGCGATGGAGTCGGCCGGAGCAGCGGGGGCTCCTTCAACTGGTGCAGATTGTTGTCCGTCGGCCATGATGTTCACCGAATGAGCTGTAGGGGGTTGTTGCGACGGCACTGGAGTGCTGAAACGTTGAGGGTCCAGAAGATTCCAGAAGAGTTGCCACGCGTACCTGATGTTTTCCAACTCGCGACGATCCGATCGAGTAAGAAGCAAAGTGAAGCTTATGGGCGGTTTCGGCGGGTTTATATGCACTGAGATCTGGAGCAAAGATAAGGAAAGGTGGCCAACGTGGCAATTCTGCGGGCAAGGTCACGTGGAAAACTGGAGAAATGATGACAAATATGCAAATTTTTGGGGCACGGTCGTTGGGCCGTTTTTATTAACAGTAACAACAGAAAACGAATAATGAGGTCTAGATTGTTCTATTCTTTGTAGTTGTAGAGATTTCTGGATGTCGTCGATGTCGCTTAGAGGAGGATTCCGTCGATTCCGAAGTAGTGGGCGGCGAGGGCGGCTGAAAAACAATATTTTTGAGAAAATCTAGGTGTATCTGGTTAGAGAGACGATATTTACACATCCCACGAGCAAAGATAAGCTAAATATTATTAGAAAATCTATATTTTGTCGGAGAGACAACCCAAAGACATCCCACGAGCACAGCTTTGCCCAATTAGGATGGGGAATTAGAAAATCTATCGAGAAATATTAGTTTTAACCTTTAAAATACTTACCAGCTTCAACCAAGAGTCCAAACGTGATGAAGGTGCCAATGTCCTTCTTCACTTTCTCCGAGGCCATCTTGTCGAGTTCTGGTCCACCGGCTCCAGGGAAGATCATGGTTTCTGCAAGATCTAGGATTATTAAAGGTGAAGAGGAAGAGAAAATTGTAAAACATTGAAAAAATGTTGACGAAACAGAGAGAAAGCAAGAGAAACCTGAAATATGCAAATTTTCCGTTTTTTTTTCCGAAAAAGCTATGAATAACTGGGCAAACCCTGAAAGAATACTGGTTTCTAGACTTTCTAGGCAACCTGAATGCTATTTTTGTATTTTTCTGCTTAAAATACGTGTGAAAAGCTGCAAATTCCTAAAATTACATCACTTTTCCAAAAAAAGGAGAAAAATTTAATTCACAAATTCTGCATTTTGACGTGAGCGTGAACTGCACAACCTCTATCGCACACCGTATCCGCCTCAAAAAATCCGCGTCACTGATAAATATTTTCATTTTCGCCGATCAAAAACTCGATAAAAATAGAGGGAAACGTCATTAAAATTGCCGGAAAAACATCAAAACCAGTCATCAGACACGATGTGTATCACCAAGTTATGCAGTTCTCTTTGAATTCTTTGTTTGATAAGCGTTTCCCATCGATTTTCTCAAGTATCCGCGATTTTTTAGTGGTTTTTCCAGATGGGCAACGATCATAGCAAGAGGAAACCGACGAATGGAAGTTCGGAGCATTTGGAGCAAACGCCCAAGCTAAACCCGACGAACGACGCGTACTTTTTGAGGATTTCCGATCAGGAGGATGGAATTTCCTTTGAGAAACTCACTGTGAGTTGTTTTTCCTCTGGAATTTGTCAAAAAATCCTCGTTTTTAGGAACTATTCGGCGAAGATCTAGCAGAAAGCCTCTTCAAATTCCTCACAGGCTCCCCAGCAGAACATGGAAAAGCTGTGACGAGGCAACAGTTCAGTGACAAGTTCACCCCACTCTACGGCACTTCTCAGGATATTTATGTGAAAAGTAAGTAATTTTTTGTTGTTTTGTAGCTAAAATAAACTCATTTGATCATTTTCCAGTGCTCCAACCCGTTCATCACTTCATAAAAGTGTGCTCCGACTCGGCGGGAGCGTCGGCGATTCAGGGAGATGAGCAGTTTATCAAGCGACTTGTCGAGAACATGGTGAGTTTTTTTTTCAAGCGTTTTCAACATTTTCAAGCTTGAAAAACGAAAAATAAACCTTCAGACCCACGGAAAATCTGGCGTGGAAGCCGAGCAAGCAGTGATTGAGTGGCGGCGGATGGAATGCGAAAAGTTCACCCAGGCAGTCCAAACTCGACTTCTCGCAGTGCTAAGCGGTCAGAGTTTCGTAAGTTTTTCGTGGTTCTTGCTGCTAAACTCTATCCTCCGTCTTTCAGACCCCCACAGACTACTCATCAGACATTCTCACGCCACTCCAAATGTTCTTCCTTCAATCCTCCCTGCCAAATCTCTACTTTCCGAAGCGAGAAGACCCTTCCAGTTCCGCCTGGACCCCTCTGTACACCTCCCTGCAACACGGAATCAGTACGAATCGCTTTGAGACTCTTGTATTTGACTATCGTGGACCCACTGTGACAGTATTTCGACTCAAGGATTCAAGAATCTGTGTCATTGCTGCGGATCAGGAATGGAGGCACTCGGGATCTCGATTCGGTGGATCTTTCACAAGTTTCCTGGAGATCTCCCCAAGGATTCGCAAAATCGATGGCGCCAACTCGATTTATTGCAATCTGAAGCTCCGAACATCGGCGTACGGACTGAATTTCAAGGAGGAACTGAAGATTGGCAAGGATTTCGATGAGGTGCTGGATATCGAAGTCTGGGGATGCGCCGGAACAGGAACCCTCGCAGAGCAGCAGAAACTGAAAAACTGGCAGAAGCAGCAAGCGGAGAAGCATAAGAAGGTTCCGTTGCCAGGAAACTGGGACGATAATCCCGACAAGACGCTTCTCGAAATGGCCGGATTCCAATTCTCAAACGAACGGGCTGCCATGGAGATGGAAGCGAAGCAGAAGGAGCAAAAAGAGCAAGAGAGCTCGATCAGCGAGTCTGAGAAGCAGTAAAATGGTCCTGTAACATGTGTATTTTTAGTCATTATTTCACTCGATTTTCGCTAGATTTTCACTTGATTTTCACTTATTTCAACGAGCTTTTTACTTGTAAATAAATATCTTCCAGCTTAAAAGAATGGATTTGAAAAGGGAAAAGGGGGCTTTTTGGGCTTTTTCAGCAAAACCCCCTGTTTCGAGTCTCTGAATCCGGGGGACCACGCCCCCTCTTCTTTGTGCTCCCTCCTCTCGATGCATCCTGTCGATCCATCCCGTCGCTGCTCCTTCCTCGTCGATCCAACCTTCGTCGTATCGTCGAGTGTCGCTGCTCCGATCTGGCACCAGTTGGCCATCTTTAGGGCTTTGGGACTCCTCCCGCAAGTTCTGATTAGTGGCTCTCCAAGCCGTGCCACCCCAGGACGGAATCGAACCTGGCGTGTGCTGGGGATTGATTCCCAGTCAACCCTCTTATCCGCTAGGCTAATCGGGTGCACGGATGGACCTGTACAAGACGTCCCTTATATATTAGTGCCTCTGGGAACTTGTCAATGGGTTGCAAAAAAGGAGTGGTATTGACTAACAGACAAAAGTGAACCGCCGCCAAATTGCGGTCCGTGAGGTGTCGGCTGCCTGGAATTAGATAAATAAGGGGTCCTGGTTTGATCCCGTCTGTTTTGATTCATATCTCAAGCACCAGCAAAGATATCAAGAAAGTGTCAACTACAAAAATGATCTTCATTTCAAGGGCTACAACTTTGTAATTGTTCACTTTTCCATAGCTCTCACTAGAAAAAAGTTATGCCACCATTTTCAGTAAGCTCTACATATTTCCTCTCAAATTTCGTCAAGGGTTTCCTCCAAAAAACAGTCATCAGAATGTTCTCTCCTTCTCCTTTTCCGCATGTGAACCTGTTAAGACACACACACAGTGACCTTGAGGGTCCTATGGCATCTGCCGACCGGCCGAAACTTTCCATTTCCAACCAAGAGAGACGCAGAAGTGCGCGAGTATTCCGCGCGCGCCCCCCGGCCACCATTTTCACATTTTCGTCAAAAATACATCGTCACAGCCTGTACCCGTAGCCGGTGTCTAAACGGTGTCCAAGTGTCCAAAAACATTTTGCGATTCGGTTTTACATTAGCTGGTTTTTTATTTGAAGGACGCGACACGCAGAAGCGTGCCTTTCATTACTGTTTCTTCGATTTTCTTCCTTCGTCTGCAATTTCTCGTCAATTCTCATGCTTTCCTTTATTCCAGAACCATTCTAAAACCATGGACAAGCCCCAGAAACAACAGAAACCCAAGAAAACGAAGGAAAAAGACGACCAAACCCATTCCGACTCCTCCACCACCCCACCGAAAACCGAGACAGTTGAAAAGCGAGAAACGCGATCTCGTCACGAAAAGAAGCGGAGAGAAGAGATGAATGAAGTTTTGACAGAGATGATGGAGCTTTTACCACAAGAAGTACAGCTAGACGCCTTCAAATTGAGGAGAACGGATCAGAAACCGAAGCGACCTGACAAGTGCTTCATTATTGGAAATGCTGTGGAGTTTATCAAGAAGAATACTAGAAGTAAGCATGGATTTCACTCTTTTTTAACACCAATTAGTGTTTTAGAACCCTCGCTACTCTCCGATTCCTTAGTCCGAGACATTTTCGAAATGTCTAATTGCTTCCTGGTGACCCTTCAAAACTTTGTGATCGCCGGTATCACTGGGGATTATCGATCGATTTTTGATGTTGAAATGGTAAGAGTAAGAAATCTGAGTCTCAAGGTCAAAAAATGGAATGAACACATCACTGGCAAGAGTCAGCTGATTCATTTCTTTCATTCTCAAGGTTACTGGGTCCCAAGTGGGATGAAAAAGAGACAGAGAGAAACAGGATTGTTTCAAGGGCATTCGGCCAAGGGATGTTGCAAGTGACTCGATTTACAGATTCGTATGATTGGAAAGGATATTCGCTGCTTTTTGGACTTTGAATCAGCGACAAAGCTCTCGTTTTTGAACTTCAACCCTTTGTTGCCAGTTCTCCTCCTTCGATCCTTCATGGGGAAGGGAATGACTTGTAGGACAAAAATCAATGAGCAGGTACTAAAATTCACCGTTTTCAATCTAAATAACCTTGATTTATGTTCCAGAACCCTCTAGAACTCTCGCTAATCTGTGTGCCAGATGATATACGGGTCCCACCTATTCTACCACGACCTACAGTTCCGCCTCCTCGCCCGGTTACCTCGAAAGTTGAAATGGATCGACCAATTCTAGCTGCTCTTCTAAGTCGAAAAGACCCTCCAAGAGCTCTTCCAACTCATGAAAAACCGTTTGAAAGACAAGAGATCACTCGGAATTTGGCAGTGACCACTGTGCATGCTGTAAGTAGATTGCTTTGATGAAGTGTAGTGTAACTTGCTAGCCATTGAAGATAGCAAAAAGTTGTCAACTGCAAAAATAACGTCCTTGACGTTATCTACATTTCGTTAGTCAACAACTTTTTTATATATTTTGTGGTTCTCGAGATATTCACTGATAAAGTCCGCCCTCCCTGCATACAGTACCGTAAAGTAGCGGTTGGCTTGACTTTGAGGATGCATAACTCTAAAACGAAAAAAGCTAGAAAAAAGTTGTCAACTAACAAAATGATCTTCATTTTTTCTTCTACAATTTCTTAGTTGACAACTTTTTGCTACCTCCACTACAAAAAAAGTTATCACTCCTTATAACAAAGTTTCTTCCAGACCCCTCCCATGCACTCGGACTCTGCTTCTACCTCCTCTTGCTCCTTCCTTTCCCCATCTTCCACGTCTTCCACATCAATTATTCCAATCCACCCACCAAAACCAGCTCAAAGAAGGCAAAAAGTAGTCCCAGGGAAGAGAAAAAGGCTGCGATCAGTCAATGTGATAGTGGAGAGTTACTCATTGGATGCACCTCCTGAAGCGGAGCCAAAGCCGAAGGTTCCTAGAAAGTCTGGGTATGTTTTAGACGTTTTTTCTTCTGATTTAAGTTGATTTCAGACCCCCAGCAACCCTTCCAACCCTTCTCCCCAGCGCCATCCCAACTCCATTGACCCTTCCAGCCCAGTCCTTCTTGAATTCGATCCCACAAGCCGTAAATCCCTACGATGTCTTGGCTCCAGGTTATAAAGACGTAAGTTAGGAGTAAGGGTGGATCTAGAAACATAAACTTCCAATTCAGATTTGGCTCCGCCTCCAAAGCGAGCGTCTCCTGTTAGAAGAGCGAATCGTTGCGAAAGAGGGAGAATTGAAGAATCTGATGCTAACCGCTCGTTCTCTTCCCCATTATATTGCCCCGTTGAGTCTCCCGCAGTACACATTTACCCCACAGACCACTTTAGACTTGATTACTGCTCAGAATCCTTGAATTCTCCGTTTTATCAGACTGTTTTTTGATCGAAAATCCGGTGCATTGTACATTTTTTTCGGGTTTTGTGGTTTATTCTGTTTATTTATTCAAATTTTTATTGATATTTGATGAAAAGTTTCGAAAAATGATTGAATTTCCTTGATTTCTATGAAAAATCACAAAAATCTGTGAAATTCCAGTTCAAAAACTGAAAATTAAAATTTGAATTCATGCAACTTCGCGCCATTCTCGTTGACTGAGTATTCAACGTTTGCGTGCTAAACGTACGCAGCGAAATGCGGCCGTCGTCGACAGCCCGCTTGGGCCTACTCCGTCGCTCGTTTCCTGCGGCTTCTCTCGCGTCTCTCGTGTCTCCATACTCTCTCGTCACTCCGTTTCGCTGTTCGCCACGTGTTTCTCCGCGTTTTCCACCGTTTTTCACCTAGAAAACTGCAAATTTGAGCGAAAAAATCGCGGTTTTTTGAGATTTTCGATTTTTCAACACTTCCGAATTTTTGACCTGTTGTTTTTCTAAAATTTTGATGAAAATCGGCCAGTTTCTACAGTTTTTCTCAATTTTCTCCGCGTAAAAGCCAACTTTGAGGCGTTTCCCTATCGATTCTTGGATGGCATGCCACCTAAAGTTGAATTTTTTTATCGACTCTCTTGTCTTCTCGCTCTGTCTTCCCTGACTGCATAGGCCTCCCGGTGTTCTATGAGGAGGTTATGGGCGGAGGTTGAGAGAGTGGAGGAGTGTCTATGCGTCTCTCCACACCGAGATGGCCACTCTCCGTTTTTTTTTAACCGTTATCGATCGTGCGCGTATAGTGGCCTGTCGCGAGCAAGCGGGCACCGGCTCCAGAAACATCTGCCCGTTTTGCGCATAATCGATTCAGCTTGCCCGTCGTTCTTGTTTCTCGATAACAATTTATTATTCTGTTGCCCTATTACTAATTCCTTTTGTCTTGCAGATCTCCCAGGAAATCAAACCTACTGCGAATAAAGAAAAATGAGTGGAGCCGAGCTTCAAGTCGTTCCAGCCAACAACGGCGACGAAAACTGGAAGGCGTCCCTCAATCTGCCAGCCAAGGATAGACGCTTCAAGACCGCTGATGTTACCGACACCAAGGGAGTGGAGTTCGAGGACTTCTGTCTCTCGCGCGACCTGCTCATGGGAATTTTCGAGAAAGGATGGGAAAAGCCGAGTCCAATCCAGGAGGCTTCGATCGGAGTTGCACTCACTGGTCAAGACATCCTCGCCAGAGCTAAGAACGGAACCGGAAAGACTGGAGCTTATTGCATCCCCGTCATCGAGAAGATCCAGCCGGCTCTCAAGGCTATCCAAGCTATCGTCATCGTCCCAACTCGTGAATTGGCTCTGCAGACCTCTCAAATTTGTGTCGAGCTCTCCAAGCACATCCAGCTCAAGGTCATGGTCACCACCGGAGGAACCGATCTTCGCGACGACATCATGCGCCTCAACGGAACCGTTCACTTGGTCATTGCCACTCCAGGAAGAATCCTCGATTTGATGGAGAAGGGAGTCGCCAAGATGGACAACTGCAAGACCCTCGTTCTTGACGAGGCCGACAAGCTTCTCAGCCAGGACTTCCAGGTAAGCTACAATTTTGAACCAACTCGTCCTAATTATTGTCTTCCAGGGTATCCTTGACCGTCTGATCAACTTCTTGCCAAAGGAGCGCCAAGTGATGCTGTACTCAGCCACTTTCCCGAACACCGTCACCGCCTTCATGCAGAAGCACATGCACAAGCCGTACGAGATTAACCTCATGGAGGAGCTCACCCTTCTCGGAGTCACCCAGTACTACGCTTTCGTCCAGGAGAAGCAGAAGGTCCACTGCCTCAACACGCTCTTCCGCAAGCTCCAGATCAACCAGTCGATCATCTTCTGTAACTCTACTCAGCGTGTCGAGCTGCTCGCCAAGAAGATCACTGAGATCGGATACTCGTGCTACTACATCCACTCCAAGATGGCCCAGAACCACAGAAACCGCGTTTTCCACGACTTCCGTCAAGGAAACTGCAGAAACTTGGTCTGCTCCGACTTGCTCACTCGTGGTAAGTAGCGGAATTAGTTTATGCGCGATGAAGACCTAACACATACACACATCTGACTTGTTCTGCAGAAAGTAACACATCTGAGCGCTATTCAATTCATTTCAAAGTTCTTTACATCCTAATTATTCCCTTTCTTCCAGGTATCGACATCCAGGCCGTCAACGTTGTCATCAACTTCGACTTCCCGAGAAACGCCGAGACCTACCTTCACAGAATCGGACGTTCTGGACGTTTCGGTCACCTCGGAGTTGCCATCAACCTCATCACCTACGAGGACCGTCACACTCTCCGTCGCATCGAGCAGGAGCTCCGCACTCGCATTGAGCCAATCCCGAAGACGGTCGACCCGAAGCTGTACGTTGCCGATCAGCAACTCGTGGACGCCGCCGACGAGACCACCGCCTAAGCATTTACTTCCACAGTCTCCACCTCTACACCACTGGTCCCCCACTTTTTTTTTCCACTTTAGTGATCTCCTTAAGATTCTGTATGTTCTCTCTCCTCTAATTACACAGTTTGTGTTAATTTTAATATTGTTCAAGCATAAGCATCTTTCATTCCCCCAAACCTCTTCTAAGTAGCCTTTCCCATCACCTCTCCCGGAATCCCGACCCATCCTGTTCTAGATTCATGCGGTGTAAAACTGATTTTCGATCCCCTCTTTTAGTTTGTCCCTTCCTATCCCCGCCATTTGCAGTCCTGGACTGCAACAATCAATTTGTGTTTCACTTAGTCATTTAATTCTCCCTAGATTCCCGAAGTCTCCACAATCCTCTAGGTAATCCTGCTGGCTAGTCCAGACCTTCGTTAATAATGCTTCGGGAAACTAGGGGTTTGTTTATACCACACCCCGGGTTTTGATGACGTGTTCATAATTGGGTAGTCGTCTCGGTGGCTCCTCCAGAGTACTCGAGTCACTCCACATTGATCAATCTTGTAATTTCCCACATCTCATTTCCACACTCCATTGTTTCCCCTCTCCCAAAGCCACAAAATTCCATCACAACATCCCAGCGGTTTTCCCTTGCCCATCTGTAGGGTTTTATGTCCGCTCTTGTGCCTAATTTGAGTTCAACTTGTCATCCCTCCTAATCTGATAGATATTTATTGCAACTATTGTCTCATGTCAAATGGCTCCAAAGACGCTTCAAGTCTCGGAGAGCTCCCGGCTGGCCATGTGTCTCGCTTACAGCTCTCCCAAACCCTCCCAATCCATTTGCCCCAAAATTGCCTTCCCCACCCATCATTCTCTCTCCTCCACCCCCATCCATCTTGTTTATTGTATAATTTGTAGAAGTTGACACTTGAATTTTGCACAAAATCGATTCGAAACAAAAGCCGGTCTATTCTTCGGAATATTCTGGGCCCCAAATAAAATCATCGAATCGAAACATGTTCTTTTTTTCTCGGGGAAAAAACGTGAACTAAGGAAAACATCAGACTTTTCTCAACTTTTTCTTTATTTCGTACAAAATTTCGATAATCAAGTGTTTCCGAAGAAATGGAAAACAACAGCAAGATGGCAGTGTCGGCGGTTCCGAAGACGCCCAACTCGAGAATGGTGAAGAAGAAGGATTTGATGGATGAGAAGGAGAGGGAGAACGAGAAGGCTCGGCTGTATAACAAGAAGGTGCAGGAGACGGATTTGCCAAGATACAAGGACGGGGGAGAGAGCCACGTGGAGACGAAGAAGGGGGTGTATGAGGTGGGGAAAGGAATGGGTTTTTAGAGGTTTTGGACCGGTTTTCTCGGTTTTTATTGATAAAAACTGATAGAAATAGAGATTGGGAACCTGAAAATAGTGAATTTCAAGAGAAAAATCCAGTTTTTCATAGAAAAAAAATCAGAAAAATGGGTCTCGACACGAAATCGGTATCTTGGTTTTTCTCGGTTTTGACCGATTTTCTCGAACGTTTTTGATGAAAACCAATGAAAATAAGGATTGGAACCCTGGGAATTGTCAATTCCACCAGATTTATTCAGTTTTTCATGAAAAAATCTCCGATTTTGGACTTCGTGGCGAGACCCGAAAATCACATTTTCGGGTTTTCTAGGTTTTGGATCAATTTTCCCAACTTTTCTGATATTATTGAAGAGAAAAGAGCATCAGGAACCTAGAAATCGTCAATTTCAACAGAAAAATCCAGTTTTTCATTGCAAAAAACAAAAAAATCGAGTTTCACTAGGAATTTGGTTTTTTTGGTTTTTCTCGGTTCCGGGCTGATTTTCTCAAATTTTCTTGATAAAAACTGATAAAAACAGTAAGATAAACATTTCCAGTTCCGCCAAGAACTCGGTCAAGGCTCGTTCGGCGCCGTCTTCGCAGTGACTCGTCGCAGCGACCATCGTCACTTTGCAATGAAATGCGAGTCAGTGAACATGAAACGGTCGATGCTTCCCCACGAAGCAACTGTTCTCCTTGCCCTAAACCTCCTGAAATCTCCGCATTTCGTGGATTTCATCGACCACGGAATCGTGCCCAATCGGTTTCTGTTCATTGTCATCAAGTTGGTCGGTCTGAATTTGTGGGATGTGCGGGTGAAGTTGAACGAGAGAAGGTACTCGTTGTCGAGTTCGTTGAAGATTGCAGAGCAGACTTTGGCTGGGTTGAGGGATTTGCATAGGGTGAGTGAGTAAAAAATTGGTAGAGTGTTTTTTAATGAATTTTATCTCAAAAACCAGAAAAGATGGTAAAAAGTGATCAACTACAATCTTGTAGAGCGAATCTTTCTCTATAATTTGCATTGTAACATGCATTTTTTGAACCTACACTGATTTTTCAAAATCAGTTTTTCAAAGTAGCTCACGTTCCATCACGTGGGAGATTCTAGTGTTTTGCATTTTGCGTTTTTTCTCAAAAACCAAAAAAGATAACAAAAAGTTGTCAACTACAAAGTTATAGAACTGGAAATCTGCTACAAAATAATGTAAAAATCTTAATTTTTGAGCAAAAATTGAATTTTTTACAAATTTTGCCAAGTAGCGCACTCCCTGTAATGCGAATGTAACACAGACAGCCTAGTGTCTAGCATTTTGCCTTTTTTCTCAAAAACCAGAAAAGATTTCAAAAAGCTGTCAACTACAAAGTTATAGAACTAAAAATAAACTATGCAGCTAAAAATAAACTATGCAAAAGACCATAATTTTTGAGCCAAAACTAAATTTTTTAAAAATTTTCAAACTTCATCTATTTTTTTATGTCACCAACGAAAAGCGTCCTAGGACAACTGATTCTTGAGCTCTGAATTCAGATTTTGCAGCTGTTGAATTATAAATTCAATCAAAAACAGCTGAATTATAAATATTACTTTTCTATTTTTACCCCTGAACTCTAAATTTCAGGTCGGCTACCTGCACCGAGACATCAAGCCCCCAAACTTTGCAATTGGTCGTGAAGAAGACGACAATTACCACATTGTCTACCTCCTGGACTTTGGTATGTGTCGTCGGATTGCTTCAAAAGGACAAGATCTTCGAACTCCACGCAAAGAATGCGCTTTTAGAGGCACTACTCGATATGCGGCCTTGGCTGCTCATGATAATGTTAGTCAAAAGAACCAAAGAACCGGGGAAACTTTGAAATTTAGAAAGAACAATCCCGCAAAGACGATATTGAGTCGTGGTGGTACATGATCGCGGAGATGATCGTCGTCGACATTCCCTGGAAACAGTACAGAGGCACCGATCGAGACAGCGTCCGCAAAGTCAAGCAACGCCTCAGGGATGATGAGACGTTCTTCAAGTTTGTCAGTGAAGCGCATATTCCTATTGGAAACTCGTCAAACGTTTTGAAACTTACAGATGTTCCGCAAATCATGTTACGAGCAGATGAAAGACATTCTGTTCTACCTCGACAAACTCGAGTACTCGAGCATCCCGGACTATGATCATGTGTACAACCATCTTCAGAATGCTGCTATTGTGAGTTTCAAAGGGTTATATCTTTGTTACCGTTGGAGATATTAAAAAGTTGTCAACTACAAAGTTGTAGCTGATTTTAAGAGCTTCATTTTGTTAGTTGACAATTTTTTCATATCTCTACTGATAACAAAGATAAACTGCGTATAAGCACTAGACTACAAAGTACAAGTCCCTACAAGCACTGGACGCTAGACTTTGAAGCGCTGGGTCTCAAAAACGGAAAGAGATTTCAAAAAGTTGTTAACAACAAAAATATAGCCCGTTTTCAGATTTTTATTTTGTTAGTTGACAACTTTTTGATATCTGCCCTGGTAACAGAGATAAACTGCGTAGAAGCGTTAGACTACAAACTACAATTCCGAGTTGAGGGAGCAAGATTTTGAAGCGTTGGATCTCAAAAACGAGAAGAGATATTGAAAAGTAATCAATTACGAACTTATAGCCGACAATAAGATCTTCATTTTGTTTGTTGACAACTTTTTGAAATCTTAACAAATAACAGAGATAAACTGCGTAGAACTGATCGACTATAAACTACAACTCCGAGTTGGGAAGCAAGATTTTGAGGCGCTCTATCTCAAAAACAAAAAAAGATTTCAAAAAGATGCCAACTACAAACTTATAGCCCACTTTTAGATATTTATTTTGTTAGTTGACACCTCATTGATATCTTTATTCCTAGCCATGTTACAGGTCAACGGAATCTCCCCAAAAACGCCATTGGACTGGGACCCCAAGAAAGAGTACAAGGGACCGGTGTACAAACCCGGAGAGAACTACATTGTCAAGGAACTTGAATAAACTTTTGAATTATTTGTGAAATGTTGATTTACAGAGAAAACAAAGGCTGAAAACCTTTATTCACAAAAAATCAAGCATCTGCATCTTCCTGCTCCTTTTCCTCGGCAACCATAGATTTCCGTCTCATTTTCTCATTTTCCTCCACCAATTTTTGAATTTGCTTCTTGATTTCGACATTGTCAGTTGATGAAGACTCTTCCAGCCATTTTTGGACCATAATACTCGTGTTAGCATCGGTGGGTTCCTCTTCTTGCTGAAAGTTCGATTTTGAAAAATTGAAAAAATTGTAGAAGTTTGAAAGATTGTAAAAAATTTAGTTTTGACTCAAAAATTGTGATTTATATAGAATTTTTTAGGGAATTTTGGGCCGTTCAAGTTTGTAGTTAATCATTTTTATCAATCAGTTCTGGTTTTCGAGAAAAAAAATTCAAAAAGCAAAACACTAAAAGGTCTGCATGATAAAAGTGCGCGCAACTTTGCAAGAGTTGTAAAAAAGTTAGTTTTGCTTTTAAAAATGGAATTTGCATTGCAAATTCTTAAAAAAGGTTTGTTTCACAAAATAAAAGTTGATAAGTTTGCAATAACTTTCTTGGTTTTCCAGAAAAAAAATTCCAAAAAAAAACGAAAAAAAAAAATTTTTTTCCAAATTTTCAAAACGTTTCCCCTTTTACCTGCTCCTCTCCCATCATTGCTCCGGCCATTTCTGTTGCAAAATCCACCTTTCTCTTTACATTTTTCAACTTTTTCATCGTTTTCCGAGTCGTTTCGTCATCAGATTCGAAGCCGACGTGGAGCGCCGTACCCAGTTTGCTTTTCACCGAGACCACACTTTCCGAGGACTTGCTTTTGCCGATTTTCTAAAAGAAATTGATAGTTTTCATAAGATTAGTGGTCAGAAAGAATCAAGAATCGGTAAAAACTAACAATCTGTGGCTTGAAATTGATCTGCGGTTTCACCTGAAACGCCCATCCCATCAACCGATCCATCGTCGGAACACCCATAGTGCATTTGAAGATCGATTGGGTCACGAAGAAGTAGGTCAAGTAGATTCCAGCCTAAACATAACATCAATTTGAGTTTGAAATATTGAAAGAACTCTCCCCAGAACATACTTACCTTCTCCTTCAACGCGCCGGTAATCGGTGCAATCCCGGCACCTTTGGTCTTGAAATTCTTGTAAACTGCCAGGGAAACAGAGAAAATGAGGACGTAGAGCAGGTATAAATGGAAGAGGAAGAAAGCGACAAAACAGTCGATGAAGTGCTCGATGGCAGACGGAATCACGAATCGGATGTAGAGAGCGTACAGGGAGAACACTTCCGAGAAGGTGACGCCTGAAAGTTAGAGTGCGATAACTATGTGGGTATTAAAGGTTTTTAAACGTTGTCAACTAAAAAGTTGTAGCAAATTTTATGGGCTACAATATTGTAGTTGACAATTTTTCAATATCTCAATTGATAAAAAAGATAAACTGCGTAAAAGCGTTAGACTACAAGCTACAACTTCTTAGCTCCCAGCAGGAGCAATATTTTGAAGCGCTCTATCTCAAAAACAAAAAAGCTATTAAAAAGTTGTCAATCACAAATTTTAACCCCATAATAAGGATTTCATTTTATTAGTTGACAACTTTTAAAATCTCCACTGGTTACTGAGCTAGGCTGCGTAGAAGCTTTAGGCTACAAACTACAACTTCCTAGCAAGAATTAGGACCAAACCTTTTGAGCGTTGAATCTCAAAAACCAAGCACGGCATCAAAAAGTTGCTAACTACAAACTTGTAGCCTTTGTCAAGGTCTTTATTTTCTTAGTTGACAACTTTTCAAAATCTCAACTGACAACTAAGATAAATTGCGTAGAAGTGTTAGACTACAAACTACAACTTCTAGCAAGCATTGGGAGCAAGACTTTGAAGCGTTGAATTTCAAAAACCGAGCAAGATACCAAAAACGTGTTAACTACAAAGTTGTAGCCCATTTTAAGCTCTTCATTTCATTAGTTGACAATGTTTTGCCATCTATTTTAGTTTCTGAGTTACACCCCCGAACCTACATACCACTGGAAAGAGCCTTTGTACACGAGACCATCACCTCTTTTCCGGTATTCCAAAGGCTACGCGCCTTGAATTGAACGTCCATTTTTGACCAGATGGAACCGAAATAAACAGGGAATCTTGTTTTGGAGTTATTGGTGTTTCATTTTGACACGTAGCATGTAACAAAGGAAGGAAAGGTTCACGTGATTATTGCAACTAGGCCTGTTTTCAAATGCTTGGATACAAAGAAGAAAACGTCAATTTTTGTATCCAGGATCACTATAAGAAGGTTCAATAGAAAAGTAAAAAATTCATCCCCCTGCGGGGACAACAGAACTCTCCGCTGCCCACA
>LR538431.1:0-179634 GCA_900883565.2 Caenorhabditis panamensis | reverse complement strand
CAGGAGGCTGAACTAAGAACTCTCCTAGCCCAGACAGAAATGTTCTCGTAAGAACAAAGCGCTCATTCAACGGCCCGATTATATAGGCCCACCCTCCGTAGCGACCGACATCTTGTGGGTTCCGACAGTCCCCTCCCCCTTGTTAGTGAACGCATGCAGGAGTGAAACACCGCCAAATTGTGGCCCGTGAGGTGTCGGCTGCAACATGTTGGCGTTTTGACACGTTTCTGTCGCCCTGATCTTTAGCGTCTTGTCAGTTTGTGCTGTCCTGTTCTGTTGCAACATCATAAAAAGTGTTGCGTGAAATTGAATTTCCGTTTTTAGTGTTGAAACCATGTGCTCACGGAGCTCTTATCACCGAAACTGTCAGTAATAAAATAAAAAAGATAAAACGACTTTTCCTCTCTTCTTTGATTTTCGTTTTTCTGCAAATTCCAGTTTGTAATTGACAACTTTCTATGTTCCAAACCATTCAAATTCTTCCAGAATGCTCTCCCGAACTTGTCTCCTTCTCTTCTTCGTCTATTCCGCCTGTTTCGCATGTGACATGTGGCCAAATACCACTGAAACCAAGGTCACTTGGTGGCAGTGCTCTACCGGCCCGATTATGGTGACAGATGTGAATCCAACGGATAAAAAAGGAGTGTATGAGTACCCGATTCGACTCACAGAGCCTCTGCTGATCGCCACTACCATTAATAACCCGAAATCCACGTATGACACTCCGGGATTGAAGCAAACGATCAAGGTGGCTCAATGGAATTCGAACACGTGCGGATGGACCAATGTGCCGACTTTTGGATTGCTGTAAGTTTGATTTGCGCGTCAAATCAGATGTTTGCGGACTTCTGGAAGTACCGTAATCCAATTTCTAGATGAAATGTGAAGTTTGCGCATCAAATCCAATTCCAAATACGCAATTTGGACAGCTCTTGGTGTTTGCGGACTTTCCAATCTACAGTAACCCAGATAGTAGAAAAATTTGAACTTTGCGCGTCATTCTTGGTGTTTGCGTACATCCTTCAGCTACCGTAACCCTTCTACACCTCAACCAAACTTCTGCGCTTCAAATTTGATACAAGACAAGTAATTCTGTTGGCTTTTGGTGTTTGCGTACTTTCCAATCGACCGTAACCCAAATGGCATTGAAATTTGAAGTTTGCGCCAAATCTGACGTTTTCGTACCTTCTCTAGCTACCGTAACCTTTCTAAATCTCAAACTAAGGTTCTGCGCTTCAAATCCGATACCAAATACGTAATCCTGTTAGCTTGTGGTGTTTGCGTACTTTCAAATCTACCGTAACCCAAATAGTATTGAAATTTGAAGTTTGCGCGTCAAATATGATGTTTTCCCTTCCAGAAATAACATTGACGCCTGCACCAACGGCGTCCCTTGCCCAATCAAGCCCGGAAACAACCAGGTTATCAATCTGGAACTCGATTTCTCCGATACCCCGGCTATTATCAATTTGCTCAAGGTTACAGAGTAAAGGGGATCTTGAAAAGTGTCAAATTTCCAGAACGACAAGCCATACATGTTGACCTACGAGTTGCATGACGATGTGAGCGGTGAGGATCTGTGCATCACGTTCCAGGCTAGAGCGTTGACTAAGACAGAGTGAAATTTTTAAATAAACACGTCAATAACCGAGTTTCAAGTTTTAACAACAATAGAAGGAGCTTATCAAGGGGAAAATGGAACGGGGAACTAATTAGTGAGCTGAAGTTGCTTGTAGACCTGTTTGCGGTACTCCTCAAGTCCTCCTTCCAGTGTGGTGACCATTCTGTCCTTGACAACCCAGAGCTCTTTGCAGACGAGTTCGATGAGTTGTTCGTCGTGGGAAACCAGCACAACACCGCCCTGAAAGTGGAGAATAGTTATAAAGCGTTCATTTTTCCAATAGAAAACTTACATTAAACGAGTTCAGCGCGTTTCCAAGAGCCTCAACGGTCTCGACGTCCAAGTGATTGGTCGGTTCGTCGAGAATCAGGTAGTTCGGACTGGAAATTTCAAAGTTTCGGGTCATTTTTGGGCCACCAAGATTAGTTAGAACTTACGCCATCAACGCCAAGTTGGCAAATGCCAATCTCGACTTCTGTCCTCCAGAAAGTGTCTCAACAGACTGAAGAGCCATATCTCCAGCCAATCCAAATCTTCCAAGAGCTGCTCGATAGTCCTCTTGCGTTTTTCCTGGATGATTCTTCATCAACACCTCAATCGCCGATGTCTCCATATCCAACTGATCCACGTGATGCTGGGTGAAGTAGGCGATTCGAATACGCCGATTCACGTTTCTCAAACCAACGGTCGGCTCGAGATCGTTAAGAAGAAGCTTCAACAGGGTGGTTTTACCAGCTCCGTTCTCTCCGACGATACAGATTCGCGAGTTGGCGTGGGTTCCGAGATTGAGCTTGCGGAACAGGTACGGTTGATCTTCGTTGTATCGGAAGGAGACGTCGTCGAGTTGGAGGACCGGGTTGTTCAGGATTTCGCATTCGGGGAATTTGAAGTGGATGTCGGATTCGAGTTCGACTGGGAGGAGGACTGGAAGCTTTTCGAGCATTTTGATGCGAGATTGGACCATTGGAGCACGTTTGGCGTTGTATCTGAAAGAAATGGCTTGTGAAAAGGCTGAAAGACACCCAAACTGCTCGATAACCTACCTGAACTTGTCGATAAACTCCTGAGTATGCTGTCTGAGCTGTTGCTGCGCTTCATACTCTCTCTGCTGCTGTGTCAACTTCTCCTTCATGGTCTTCTCGAACTGATCGTAATTTCCCTTGTAATGATCCAAACGCCTAGTGTGGAGGTGCACGATATCCGTACAAATCTCGTTGAGGAATTTACGGTCGTGAGAAACTGTGAGAATAGTTCCTTCCCATCCCTGCAAGTGACCTTCCAACCAGTAGACTGCTCTCATGTCTAACATGTTAGTGGGCTCGTCGAGAAGTAGGAGGTCGGGTTTGACGAAGAGAGCTCTAGCAAGGGCAACTCTCATTCTCCATCCTCCCGAGAACTCCTTTGTCGGCCGTTTCTGCTCATCTGGAGTGAATCCGAGACCGTAAAGAAGCGAGGAAGCTCTGGCGGGTGCCTTGTCGAGTTGGAGAGCCTCCATTTCAGTGTACAATTTGTTGAGCTCCTCCATCCACTTGTTCTTCTCTGCGTCCGTGATGCTATCCTTATTCAGCCGGGATTGCAGAACCTTCTCCCGATCCATTAGCGTTTGTCTCTTGGTATCTGACATCAGTACAGCATCCAACACCAAAGTATCATCTCCCTCGACTTCCTGCTCCACAGAAAGCATGGAGATACCCGACGGGATCTTCAATTGTTGACTGGAGATCATCTTGAGCAGTGTGGTCTTTCCGATTCCGTTTCGTCCAACGAGTCCATAACGACGTCCGAAAGCCATGGTGCAGTCGGCGGAGGAGAGCAATTGCTTGGTTCCAATGGAGATATCCACGGATTCCAGCTTGATATCCTTTGAATTGGCAGCTCTGGCACCTCCATCTCTGATCGGAGCTTGAGAAGCTGTCGCCGATGGCTCATTCTTCTTCTTTTTCCGCTCAACTGGAGCATCCGCTCTCGCCTCGGCCTTCGCAGCAGCACGATCCTCAGCCTTTGCCAGCTTCTTCTTATCAACGATAGTCGGGGTGTCTCTAGTCTGAACCTTCCAGATACTCGACAAATCCTCGAAATTCTGATTGTCAGCAGCCATATCGACAGTTTGTTCGAGACGCTTCGTGGTGGCTTCGTGTTGCTTGACGGCCTTGGGCAGATTGTCTCCGTGGAGCAGCTTCAGAAGTTGTTGACAGGCATTCTTGGCTCCAATTTCGCAGAGATTCTCGACAGATGCTTGAAGATGCTCTCCAACAGCGTCCATAACCTCATCTAGAGAAGTTATCTCGTCAGAGTTTTCCTTGAGAATCGCCGAGACGTAGTCTTTGATTTCCACTGGCAAAGTGGGGAATGTAGCCGTCAGATAGCCCGGGATAGCTTCACAGTTCGCCATTTTTTAGTTGTTCACAAAGAACTCGTTTCCTAAATTGAAAAAAATTAGAAACTGATTGGTAGTTCAGGGAAAAGCTTACCAAGCCAGATGAAGAAGTGAAAAACGATGAAAACCGGTATCAAACTCGGGATCAGCAGCAGATAATAAGTCTGGTCGGAGATCAGAGAAGCGGTTAGCTCGTCTACCAAGCGAGTCTCGTCGAGCATACACTGGCGAGTCCTAAAATGTTTGTTTTTGACGAGGTTTTCAAGAGAAAAATGGTTGGAACAAGAGAGAAAACAGTGACAGTGTCAATTTTTGATGTAAAATTGAGCCAAAAACAGCGAAATTTACTCGAAAATCTACTGAAAAATTGAAAATTATGATGAAAAATGGTGAAATTAGTTGAAAAAATTGGAGATGGCCTAGGATCCGACAAGTTGGAAAACTAGTCCGCGGCTGCCACAGCGATGCGTTGCGTGTCGCGTCGCGGGTTATCTGGCCCATTTTTAGCATTTTTCAGTCCTTCTTTGTATCGGATTTTGTCGATTTTGTCAATACTTGGTTGTTTAGAGTGTATTCTACGTGTTTTTCTATGCCAAACACCTCGATTTCCTCTGGTTTGGGCGTATTTTTATTGCGAAATTCAATAATTTCGAATTTCATCAACAATTTTTTAACATCACTTTTTTTCTGGTCTTTCTATTGCTCAAAGTCCCTCTGTTTCCTTCAAATTGCTTCCTAGCTTTCTCCTCCTCTCAATCAATCCCTAATCAAGCCAATTTCCAGGTTTATCCGCAAAAATGAGTGACGATTTGAGCGCTTTCTTCGCTAAGAAGAAGGACAAAAAGAAGAAGACCGCTGTGAAGATTGAGGAAGTCGGGCAGGTGCTTGAACGAAGAGCCAAGCGACAGGAAGAGTACGAGCAGGAGCATGAGGAAGTTGAGAAGCGTGCCGAGGAGGACAAAACTGCCAATCCGGCTGAGGAGAGCGAGTGGATCGAGTATGGAGATAGCAATCAGGGACGGTGAGTGTTAAAACGCTCCAAATTGGTTGAAACTATAGTGTTTGTAGACTGGAAGGTCTGAAAATCAAGGACATGGGTCTGGAGAACGAGGACGATCAGGTTAACAATGAGGAGCCAGAGGATCGTGAAGTGCACGAGACAAAGACATGGGGTCAGGTGAACAGTGAGAAGAAGGCTCATGAAGAGTCCGAGACCGCTGTCACCATTAGTGATAAGGCTATGGCTGCCGCCTACATGCCACCATCGATGCGCAAGAACTTCGGAGGAGCTTACAAGCCACGTTCGGCTGCTGCTAACTTTGATATGAACAGCGACGCGGCATTCCCATCGCTGGCCGATGCTTCTAAGATCGAGAAAGTCAAGAAGGAGGAGAGCAAGTCGCCTGGTGGATGGGTGAAGGCTGGAGCGGGAGCTTCGAATGCTGGACCACCAGGAAGGTCGTATGCGACTACTTCGGGAAGCGGACGTGAAGCTGCCCTGGCTGCTGTTAAGGTGAGTTTTTTTTATCCAAAAGCTAACAATTTTAATGAAATTTCTTTCAGAACATGATGTCATCTGCATCTCCAGCCACTACTCGCTCCGAGAACACACCATCTCCAACTCCAGCGCCAATCGCTGTTGCTCCAGCTCCAGTCGCTGCTCCAGCTGCCCCGAAACCTGGAAGCTACGTGCCACCGCATTTGAGGAACAGAAACTAGGATCGTTAGACGCTAACTTCATCTCTAAAACTTGTCCCTGTCTCTCTCTTCCAATCCCCCAACATTTCCACGTAAATCTTCATACCCCTTCATATTGTAGCCTGTTTCCTAGTAGAACAATAACTTGTTGTCTTCCAATCTGTACCCTCTTTTCCCCCAAATTCCCTATCATTTCGTGCTCAATTGCACCTTTTCTTGTTGCCCCCCTCTATATCCCTATCCCCCAGTGACACTACGACATCTTTCACTGCCTTCAGTGACAAGAAATACGGTTTGTTGGCTCTCCTGGGTGGGTTTTGGTCCTGTTTTTCTTTCTTTTCTCCCCCTCTTTCCTTCGTTCCCCTTCCCTAATCATTTGGTGTTGTTCTTTTTAAAAAATGGTTTTTGAAAATATCACTTGTCAGTTATCGATAGTCATTGATAGTTCTCAAACATTTATTCATATTTCTACTTCAATTTTATGATTCGGCATACAACTCCTCCTCGCTTGTGACGTTTTCACTGAAAATCCATTTTTTCTATTGTAACTTTTCCCTATCATTTTCCAACTCCAAGGATCTCGAAATAGAGATTCGAGGCGTCCGGATGGTCGTCGAGCATGTCTTTGGCTCGAGCGTACCTGGAAAAGGATGAGACCCCCTTTCTCTTTTCGTTGTAATCCCCACCTATCAACATAGGGTCTTCCATGAGATCCAAGACTCGAATAGTCCGACATCATATCGGAAGAGGTGGCGAGAAGATCCGGCCGCCAGTTTTTGAGCAAGTACAGGAATGCCTGGGTTTTGGAGCTATCGGAGTCTAATTTGATCTGAAATTTTGGTTTTGCCATCTTTGATCGCTTCGAATTCATGGCCAGATGGGCAAAATTCGATTAGATCCTTTCCTATTCAAAGTCACACGGCACTGTTTTTTCGCCGTTATTCACCAGTAATCTGATTTTTTTGAAGGTCTCTCGATCGGAGTTTAGCTACGATTTTTGGATTGTTGAGGTTAGAGAGGCACATGACAACATTTTTGATAGATACACATGCATAGGATGCATAGAAAATGTTTTTGTGTTCGATTCATCGTTTTTTTTTCTGTTTTGGCTGTTTCGTTTTTCATGTGAATCATTGCATCATTTGGAAGCGATATTGCTATTTTTGGGGTTTCGTGCTTGGTTCTCTTGTTTTATCAAGTTCAAAACATGAAATCTACAAATCCAAACGAGGTCTATCAATTTTAAACGTTTTGTGAATGATTTGAGAAAAAAAAATTTTTTTGGAAATTTTATTTCAAAAAAAAATTCGTTGAAAAAATTTTCAAAAAATTTTTGGAGGCTCTTCTGAGTGGGTTACTTTTTTTTATGATCAGGTCTAAGACATGAAATTTACAAATCCAAACTAGGTTTATCAATTTTGAATAGTTTGTGGATGATTTGAACGAAAAAATTTTTTTTTCAAATTTCTCTGAAAAAATATAAAAAAAAATTTTTTGTGGATTTCTTTTGAAATTAACTGGAATTGATAGAACTAGTTTGGATTTGTGAATTTCATGTTTTATACCTGATAAAAACACTAGGAAGACCCTCAGAAGTGTCTCAAAATACCTGGTTTGTGGCTTTTTCTGAAATTTGGGGATCCCAATTTTTTTTTCTGAATTTTTTTTGTCAAATTTTGGCTTCAAAATATCAGTTTGATCTCTGAGAGTGTTTTTCCGATGGCTATGCATCAAAAACACTTTGTTAAAAGTGATTCGAGGTTCCAGACTCCTGATCCAGTGATTTTTCAATGGCTCCGACTCAATTTTCACTGATATTTTGGTTCTCCTATATCAATTTAGGTTTGGAGAATTTTCTTTGAATAGCGACTCAAATTTCTCTGAAATCTTGGTCTTGGTTCTATTCATTTTCGATGTTTAGCGGCTTCACTCAAACTACAGTACCCCTTTTTCAAGCCCTCCAAATCTTCCCGAATCCAATTTTCCAGCTAAATGGCATGAAAATGCCAAGACCACATGAAAAACACATGATCATTGAAAAGGTCCGTTCCTAAGCTCGAGCTTAGGAAAAAGAGCCAAAACAAAATTGTTCCGTCTTCTCGCTTTCCCCATCAGCCTTTCTGCCAGTCATTCCTTCTCCCGGCCACTTTTCCATTGCTTCTCTAATTCTCTCCATCGTCTATTATCTCCACTCTTCTGCGTCTCTACTATCGGGTTCTGTCCCCCCGTTTGCCTTGCCAATTTTCCGATTTTTCACGTACTTCTCTGGAGGTTTGGACTAGACGGATAGGAAAGAGATTTTTTGTGTTAAGAAATTGGAAATTTGATAGCAGTTGGTCAAGACCAGAGTTTTTCTCTGTTTTTCTAGCTATTTTTAACAAAATTGACAGAGAAATAGCGCTCTAATGATGATTTTTTAAAAAAATTTACAAAAATCGAATCGCTCAAAAATGCAAGTGCGCTCCATTGAGAATCTCTGGCGATTTCTCTCAAAAACTGTAATTTTAAGTTTTTTCTCTTGTTTTTCAACAGAAAAGTGTAAAAATAGACATTGGAGGTTTTTTGTTTTGTCTGTTTTGCCTGTTTTTTGAGTTTCTATCACTTATTTGCTCAAAGCACACGGAAAATGAGCAGGAAAGTTCTAGAAAATTCTGGAAACAAATTTGAACGTGTTTCTCGTTACTGGACTGATTTTCTCAATTGTTTTTGTTAAAAACAAATAGAAAAATGGATTTGACACCTAGAAATTGTCGATTTGACCGAAATCATTGAGTTTTTCATTGAAAAATTTCAGATTTTGTGTTTTTTGCAAAAACATTTGAAAAGTGATTTTTGCGAAATTCGCACTGAAAAATCAACTAATTTGGATCAATTTGACAGTTCTCAAGTTCACAATTCTCTGTTCTATCCGATTTTATGTTACCAAAAAACCTCAAGAAAATCGGTTCAAAAACGAGAAAACCGATCTCGTGGCGAGACCAGAGTCTCCGAAAGAGAACTCTGACCCTTTTATCAGCTGTTATTTCCCAAAACCGATAAACCAAAAGTCGCTTTGCTTGTTTGTCTCCCCATGTTCCGCCATCCGCCGGTTCAGTTTCTGCACGTTTTTGTGTACTAAACACCACGTTTTCTCGTCATTTTATCGGTCACATGGCTCGATGGCTTCTCCTCTTCAAATTTTACACGTCAGACTTGACGAGAAAGAGATTTATTCGCTTTGTCTGCGTCTTTTGAGCCATTTGGCATTTTGGGTCTCGCAGCGAAATTTATGGTTTAAAGGCGCATGGGCTTTTTCAAGTTTACCTCAACGATTTTCCGATCGTAAAGCGTCGGATAGGCTTCCAACTCGTCCAGAGCTTCCAATTTCTTGTCGCAAATCTCGTAGAGTTCCCCGCAGATTTTCTGAAAATTTTTTTTTCAAAAAATTAGAAAAAAAAATTTAGAAAAAAAATTTTTTTCCAATTTTTTTTTCAAATTTCAAATTTATTTCCCTTTTTTAGTGAATTCCTCTTTATATCAGTTTTTGTCGCGAATCTCGTAGAGCTCTCCGCGGATTTGCTGAAAAAAAAATTTTTTTCAAAAAAATTGAAAAAAAAATTTTTAAAAAAATTGTTTTTTCTTTTTTTTTCAAATTTCAAATTTATTCCTTTTTTTTCCAGTGAATCCCCATTTATATCAGTTTTTGTCGCAGTTCTCGTAGAGTTCCTCGCGAATTTGCTGGAATTTTTTTTTTCAAAAAAAAATTTTCAGAAAAAAATTTCAAAAAAAAAATTTTTTTCGATTTTTTTTCAAATTTCAAATTAATTTCTCTTTTTTCAGTGAATCCCCATCTATATCAAAATGACGGCGGACACTGCAAACGACGGGGAACCAGCTGAACCTCACTTCCAATCCACCACCACCACAGCATCCCGGACCCTCTCGATCAGCACGGCGAATCTCGTCCCGATCACGGATGACTGTGTCGATGATGTTTTTGTGGATCGCACCACGGAGATTATCGATGAAAAGCCACGGATGGAACCGGCGAGAGTGAAAAAGTTGATGGATACGTGGCGGAAGGCGGCGAGAAAAGCACGGAGTGATTATGTGGATCCGTGGGATGAGTTTAATATTCATGAGTATCCGGAGCAACGGGCGAAAAGGTAGGGGTGATTTAGAAATATTGATTTCTTTAGGATTTGCAATTTTTTGAAAATTAAAAATTTTTCAAAAAAAAATCGAAAAAAAAATTTTTTTCAAATTTTTTTTCTTCAAAAATTGAAAATTTTCAATTGAATGCATTGCAAATAAGTTTCAAATTTTGCTTTCTAGTCGTTTTTATCAGCAATTTTTGCAAAAACCAGTCCAAAATCAAGAGTTCCAGGCTAGACCAGTAAATCGAGTTTTCAAAAAATCGAAAAAAAAATTTTTCAGAAAAATGGTAGATTTGAATGTTTCTAGGCTCTAAATCCTCTTTTCTAGCAGTTTTTATCAACAAAAATTGAGAAAATCATCCCAAAACCCAGAAAACCCCTCAAAACAGTTTTTTCCAGATACCGCTACTCAGCAATCCGTAAACAATGGACCGAGGATATTGTCGAAGTTCGTATCCACCCGGACAGTTTTGCTCGTGGAGCCATGCGAGAGTGCTATCGACTCAAGAAATGTTCAACGCCCGGAAGCTCTCGGGACTCGTCCAGCAACTACGTTGCGAAGAAATACATTTGTCAAGTGGATCGGAGAGTCCTTTTCGACGATGTTCGTCTTCAAATGGACGCGAAACTCTGGGCTGAAGAGTTCAATCGCTACAATCCACCGAAAAAGATTGATATCGTGCAAATGTGTGTCATTGAACTCATCGATGTCGCTGGATCTCCATTGTATCATTTGGAGCACTTTATCGAGGGAAAATATATCAAATACAACTCAAACTCTGGTTTTGTATCGAATGCGGCTCGTTTGACACCTCAGGCATTCTCCCACTTTACTTTCGAACGTTCTGGACATCAAATGATGGTTGTGGATATTCAAGGAGTCGGGGATCTTTACACGGACCCGCAGATTCATACAGTGGTTGGAACGGATTATGGAGATGGAAATCTTGGTACCAGGGGAATGGCACTCTTCTTCCATTCCCATAGATGCAATGATATCTGCGAGACAATGGATCTTTCGAATTTCGAGCTCTCGCCACCAGAAATCGAAGCAACGGAACACGCGGCAGTTGTGGCTGCCGGACAGAAAAAGTCGTGTGTTGTGCCGCCGACGGTGTTTGAATCGAGAAGGAACAGGGTTTCGAGCGAGTGTGTGCATGTTGTGGAGCATGGCATTTCGATGGATGAGCTGCGGAGAAGGAAGACTATGAATCACTCGTCTACGGATCTTTCGCAGAAGGTACATTTTTTTCGGTTCTAGATCAATTTTTACGAAATTTTGTAGTAAAATCTGACACTTTCAGACCCAACACAACGAAGACTGCGTGTGCATTGAGTGTATTCCAGTGGTGGAGCAGCTCTGCGAGCCGTGCTCCGAAGACGAAGATTCGGATGATGACGAGGAAGAGGAATACCCGAGAAGTGAAACAGGAAACAGTGAGAAGTCGGGGAAGAGTCAACGGAGCAGAATGAGCATCTCGACGAGATCCTCTGGCGATGAATCATCCTCGAGACCCAGAAAGTGCGGATTCGTGGATCTCAACTCGCTGCGACAACGTCACGACAGTTTCCGAAGCTCTGTTGGCACTTATTCCATGAATAGTTCGAGACAAACGAGAGATACGGAGAGAGACGAGTTCTGGAAGGTTCTTCGGAAGCAATCAGTCCCAGCTAACATTCTGAGTCTTCAACTTCAGCAAATGGCTGCGAATTTGGCGAATGAGGTTGGTTTTTGACCGAAATATGAGTCAATTTGACGAAAATTAAATAGCTAGTTTTTCATTGCAATTCACTCATTTTTGTAATTTCTCTGGGACAATCAAAAAAATCAGAAGAAGAAAATGAAGAAAGGAGAAAACGAGGGTTAAACGAGGGTTTTTGAAAACGAGGGTTTTAAACGAGGGTTTTTGAAAACGAGGGTTTTTTGAGCTTTTTTGCAAAACTCCCTTGTTTCTTGTCACCCAAGCCGGGGGACCACGCCCCCTCTTCTTTGTGCTCCCTCCTCTCGATGCATCCTGTCGATCCATCCCGTCGCTGCTCCTTCGTCGTCGATCCAACCTTCGTCGTATCGTCGAGTGTCGCTGCTCCGATCTGGCGCCAGTTGGCCATCTTTAGGGCTTTGGGACTCCTCCCGCAAGTTCTGATTAGTGGCTCTCCAAGCCGTGCCACCCCAGGACGGAATCGAACCTGGCGTGTGCTGGGGATTGATTCCCAGTCAACCCTCTTATCCGCTAGGCTAATTGGGTGCACGGATGGACCTGTACAAGACGTCCCTTATATATTAGTGCCCCTGGGAACTCGTCAATGGGTTGCAAAAAGGGAGTGGTATTGACTAACAGACAAAAGGGAACTGCCGCCAAATTGCGGCCCGTGAGGTGTCGGCTGCATGAAATTAGATGAATAAGGGGTCCCGGTTTGATTACCCATATTCAATACTTCTTTTTTCAGGAAGAAGACCATCCCCAACACACGCACCAATTCTCGATACTCGGCCAAATACACATTGACCTTGCCCGTTATCACGAACTCGGTCGATTCGTGGAAGTCGACTCGGAGCACAAGGAAATGCTCGAAGAACACGAAAACGACGCGCGTGTTCCTATCAAATACGACAAGCAATCTGCCATTTTCCATTTGGATATTGCCCGGAAGTGTGGAATCCTCGAGGCAGTTCTTACTTCGGCACATATTGTACTTGGATTGGGACACGAGTTGCTCAAAGAGGTTACAGTGGATGATCTGTTTCCGGAGGGGCTTGGAGAGATTAGAGGTACTGTATAAGGAGTAGGAGTCCTCAGAATGAAGAAGACAATTTTATTTTCAGATCTCAATGAATTTGGATCGGATTTGATGGAAATCGCTGCAGAGATGGGTGACAAGGGAGCAATGCTCTACATGGCACATGCTTATGAAACTGGACAGAGACTCGGACCGAATAGATCTACGGATTACGGGAAGGCTATTGAGTGGTGAGTTTTTTGGAAAAAAAATTTCGAAAAATCAAAAAAAAATTATAATTTTTTTCTTGATGTTTTCTCAGTTTTGAAACAACTTTTCGAATTTTCATAGTTAGAAATTGGTAGAAATAGCTGCGAAGAACCTAAATAGTTTTTTCACTATAATTTTCAACCATTTTTTGAAAAAATTTTTCAGCGAAAAAAATTTCAAAAAAATCGAAATTCTAATTTTTATTTTTCGTTTTTTTAAAATGTTTTCTCAGTTTTGGAGCGACTTGTTTTGTTGATAAAAACGTAAAGAAAAAAATTTTAAACCTAGAAATAGTTGATTTCACCAAAATTCTAATCCATTTTTGAAAAAAAAATTTCAGCAAAAAAAGTTTTCAAAGAAATCGAATTTTTGATTTTTTTTTCGAAAATCTAAAAATTTGAGCAAATCAACTGCCTATTTTTTTTTATCAAAAAACATGAAAATTTAGGGTTTTGAATTATTCTAATTACAATAAATTTCCACTATTTTTTTTTACGAAATTTTTTTTTGAAAAATCAGCATAAAAATATAGAGAAAAAATCTGTTTTCCAGGTACCAACGCGTCGTGGGTTTCCAAGACGAAACAGAAGACCCGGAATCCGATGGTGGCACCTCTAAAACCACGTTCTCCTCATTCTCCCCACTCTCCCGTCACGAAATCCTCGCAAAAATGGCGGAAATGTACAAAGAAGGTGGATACGGACTGAATCAGGACTTTGAAAGGGCCTATTGTCTGTTCAACGAAGCAGCCGAAGCTGCGATGGAGGCGATGAACGGAAAATTGGCGAATAAGTACTATGAGAAGGCCGAAATGTGCGGGGAATGATTTTTTCAATTTTTTCCTGATTTTTCTATCATTTTTCTGTTTGTTTTACTCACCAAAATTTGTATGTACTGATTTTTTTTTCTCCCGTAGTGTTTTCTTTAGAATTTTCTGGTGTGCCTTATCATTTTTCCCCTTTTTTCTTCGAGTTCCTTTGTTATTTCCTTTTTTTTCCCAATGTTTCTCAATTTTTATGTGGGTCTACTGCTTTTTTGGATTATAAAAATTCAAAAAAAATTTGATTTTTTGAAAAAAAATTTTTTTTTTTTCAAATTTTTTTTTCAAAACTTACATTTCCATTTCCAGGATTGTCTAGCAAGAATGGAATGTTGTATTTGGTGCCCACAACCAATGGGAACTTTTCAGAAGTTGTTCCTTTGGAGATGAAACTGAAAATTTGAAAAAAAATTTTGCGAAAATTAAAAAAAATTGCAAAAAAAATTTTTTTTTCAAATTTTATTATTTTGGATGTTTTTTAATTCATAAATAGCTGTAACTATTCATAGCAAATTACAATTCAATATTGGCTCTCTTAAAATGGAAAATGTCAAAAAATGAATTTCCAAAAAAATTTTCGAAATTTTTTTTTTCAAAAATCAAAAAAAATTTTTTTTTTTTCAAAATTGATTTTCCTACTGTTATTTTGAATTCATAAATTGCTAGAACTTCTTTAAAAAATTCCATCGTCTATTCAAAGCCTCAAAAAATTAGAAAATTTCAAAAATTTTCAAATTCCATACCGATATTCTCCAGCAGTTTCTGTCATTGTTTTATGGTTGGGTTCCCCGGTTTTCAAGGTTCCATACACGAAAACTAGGTGTTTAGGATTGTCGTGGACCATTTTCTGAAAGAAATAACTAATTTGAAAACTAGAATTTTTTACTTTTTGAAAAAAATTTTTTTTTTTTGGAATTTTTTTGAAAATTTTTTTTCAAAAAAGATGAGCTTTTTATCAGTAAAATTGACAATTTATAGGTTTCTAACATCTATTTTTATCAATTTTCAATTCTAAAATTTCTAAAATTCAATTTAGAAATGAGAAAACCCCGAAAAATCATTTTCGTGGCGAGACCCATCGAAAAAAATTTTTTTTGATAGGCAGAAAAAAGAAACAATTTGCGGACAAAAATCTAGCCCATTTTTCACTGATAACAAAACAAAAAAAGTGATAAGATAAGATAAAAATGCAATTTTTATTACCAAAAATCAATTTTTTTTTTCAAAAAAAAATGATATGTACATACTATGCGAATGTCGAGGATAGTTGAGCATTTTCAAATAGTGTAAAGGCACTGAAAAATCTCGTATTTTCTTAGGAAAAAACTGAAAAAAAGAGGAATCGATCGATGCATAATCGGAGAAAATGAAAAAAAAATCGAAAAAAAATTTTTTTTTTCGAAAATTTACATCCCGTCAAATGCTTGTGCTCGTTGTCGTGGAGTGCCTCGCATGCTCTGAAAATTTAAAAATTAATGATTTTCAGTGGAAAAAATAGTTTTGAACTGCAAAAAACACTCATTGTTAGTTAGGCTCCGCCCATTTTCTAAAAAAAAATTTCAAAAAAAAAAAAAATTTTTTTTTCAATTTTTTTCCTTTTTTATCACTTCAAACTACACATTCCACACCCTCACAATTCACTTCTAAACATCCGCTTCATAGACTTTTGCCACATCATACGATCTCTGCCGAGACATGGAATAACGTGGAACACCACGTGGAACGACCCTTCTGGGTCTCGCAGCGATTTGGATTACTGTAGATGAAGATGAAGAGTGAGAAGATGAACCGTCACCCCCATTGGAACCAATCGATGAGGCGCTTTTTGATTTTTTCTGGGGATTTTTTGAGGTTTTTGGAATATGGTTTTTTTTCGATTTAGACAGATTTTTTAAAGAATTTTCTCATAAAAATTGGAATAAAGATAGGCTTGAAACCTGTATGCATTCAATTTTACAAAAATTTTTAGAATTTTAGACATTTTTTCAGAAAAAAAAATTTCGAAAAAATTTTTTGAAAAAAAAATTTTTTTTTCAAAAAATGAGATTTTGGTTTTTTGCGATTTTCTTGGTTTTGGGCTAATTTTTGTAGAATTTTTGTTGAAAACAGGTAGAAAAGAAAATTTGAAACCACTAGATAGCTGATTTAACAGGAATTTTTCAGTTTTTCAATGCAAACTTTCCAATTTTCAGCTGTTATCGAAAATGTGCAAAATTTCAAAATTTCCTATGAAAAACTCGAAATTTCTCGCAAAATTGAATATGTATAGGTTTCTTATAGTTTTTTCTTCAATTTTCATATTAAAAATGCAAGAAAAATTGGCCCGACACCGAGAAAACACCGAAAAAACCGATTTCGTGTCGAGACCCGCCAACCGGAAATTTTTTTTTGATTTTTCTTTGTTTTTGATAGATTTTTCAAAAATTTCCTGTTGAAAACAGGTGGAAAAGACTATTCAAAACCACCTAGAAATATCTTGTTTCACTTGAATTTTTCAGTTTTTCAATGCAAGACCCGAGAAAACCAAATTCGTGTCGAGACCCTCCATTTTGGATTACGGTAGGTTGAAAAGTGTGCATACACACTTTACGAAACAAGTTTTTGAAATTTTCTTACCATCCGCATCGTCGTAAACTTGTCAAAACCGTGTGCCACATTCTGTGCATGAATCGCGTCATGCTCTCGTTGAGCTTGCGCTGAAGCTCCGCCCACATTCTCTCGTTTCAGACCATCGATATCACCCCGAAGTTCTTCTAGATGTTCTTTGAAGATTCGGGCTCGTTTTTCGTATTCTGTTCTGCAAAATCCATCATTTCAAACAAGTTTTGAGCGCTGGAAATAGAAAAAAAATTCAAAAATTCCAATGACCCACCTTGATTTCTCCAATTCCAACATAATGGTTTGTTGCTCAAAAATCTGACTAATCGATGGATCCGGAGGAGGCGGGGCTAAAACTAGACCACTACCATAATACGGAGGGACTGATGTAGAAGGTCCTGGTCCAGGAGGAGGGCCATGAGTAGGGATTGGAGAGGAAAAAGCGGAAGGCATGTTTAGACTTCGAGACATTAGTTGTTGGGAGGATGGGTGTTGGCTTCCTGGAATGATTTGGATGTTTTTCAGTTTCATTTTAGTGTTTTTACCATCCAGAGACTGCAATTGATGATAAGATCCGGTAGTGGACATTGTTGGCATTTGATGTTGTTGAGGTCCGGGTCCTGGACCCCAATTCTAAAAAACACCCAATTTTCAAAAAATTTTCAAATTTTTTGATGGCTTACGGGGTCGATAACCAAAGCCGTTTGACTTGAATACTGTGATTTTCTAGTGGGATCCAGGCTTACATCCGCGAGGGACATGGACATTTGTTTTGCGAGAATCTCAGCTTCCCGAGCTTTTCGCTCCATTCGGAGGAGGGCTTCTTCGGACTGAAAAAACAAGACATTTTTGAAAAATCGTAGAAAATTGGGGTTTTGCTCAAAAATTATGGTAAATATAGCAATGGATAGAAAATTTTCTGTTCTATAAATTTGTAGTTGACAACTTTTTAATATCTTTGCTGGTTTTTAAGAAATCAAGCTCTAAACCAAGTGCGCGGGCTGCAGCGCTCGAGTCACAGATGAGAAGGAGTAGACTTTTGAAACATTTTAGAAAATCGGGTTTTGGTTCAAAAATTATGGTAAATATAGCAATAGATAGAACATTTTCTGCTCTATAACTTTGCAATTGATAAATTTGTATTATCTTTGCTGGTTTTTCAGAAATCAAGATGTAAACCAAGGACGCGGGCTAAGACCTTCGAGTCACAGATGAGAAGGAATAGGTTTTTGAAGAATTGCCAAAAATTCAGTTTTGGCACAAAAATTATGATGCGCATAGCATTAGATAGGAAATTTTTTGCTCTATAACTTTGTAATTGATAAAATTTTAATATCTTTGCTATTTTTTAAAATATGAAGCTTTGAATCTAGGGTGCGCTTTCTTGCGCGCTATAAAGAAGAGCGCACACTTCAAAAGCTTTTATCTAGAAAACTACAAAAGCTACCAGAAAGTGATCAACTATTAACTTAAAGAACAGAACATTTGCTATCTATTGCAATTAAAACCCTCACCTTCATGTTATTCATACTCAACCTATTGCACTCCGCCTCCACCTCACTTTTCTGCTTGTACAACATCAACGTCTCATGCTCTGAATGTCTCGCTTTCTCCGCTAACTGATCATTTGCCTCTTCTGCCTTCCGCACACTCTCCTGAGCCTTCATCAACTCCATCGTCATCATCTCTACTTGCTGTTTTAATTCTTTACACTCCTTTTCCATCTGCTGCCGTTCCTTCCGCTCTGACGACAATTTCGCCATTTCTTGCAGACGTCGCTGTTTGTCTTCTTTGGCTTGGGAACGCATTTGTTGGACCTAAAACTGTTCGATTTGTTGATTTTAGAATTAAAACACACTTCTAAAGTATCTGGCTGTCTCCTCCGTAGGTATAAATTATGGGTTCCAATACAAAGGTCGAGGATTGAGGAATCTATGGAGGTCTCTCGGGATCGGAAGGAGATTGTCGATTTGTCGACGGTTTTCATGTGAAACTGAAAAAGATATTAAACTTTTGTTAGTTAAATATTGTAGAAAAAGAAATCAGCTTTATTTTGATATAATAACTGTAATTTTTCGTTGAAAATTGAGTTTTTTAGAGCGAGTTGAAAGTTGGAGCAGTTTTTCTGATGGGTGCACTTTTTTGTTTTGGATTTTTTTAGATTACGGTAAGCGATATCTAAAAGTTGTTAACTATTGCATTGTAGAACAAGAAAAGCCCTACAAAATGCTATGTTATTCAAAAAATTTGAGCAAAAATTGATTTTTTTTAGAATTTTTCAAAATTTGACGAAAAAATGAAAAAAAATTTTTTTTTGAAAAATTTTAATTTTTCCCAAATAAAAAAACTCACTTTCTTATTTTTAAACTGGATATTTTTAATCTCACTCCAACTAAAAAACGGTCTGGGTGTAATTCTATTGACACCTTTGTAAATCCCAAGACCTTGAGCAGAGATGCCAAGATGCAAGTCGGTTTCTTTAGTGTTCTAAAAAAAGTTGCCTTCAAAATATGTTTTTCTGATTAAAAACGTACACAAATAGGATAATAGAGTATGCCATACATCTCTAGATCCTGTGCGACTCTCAAATACTCCAATTCCGCTTCTTCCCTGGACTGCCCTGCATTTCTAGACCACCACCTCTTGATTCTATCCCTCCACATGTCTGCACTCATGTCATACTGATCTATGACACTTTTCGGAAGGTGTTTATCCAAGTCAATGGGTCCAACATCATCTGTACAGTCGCCATGCTGAAAGTGACGCGTTGCGGTCGCGTCGCGGTCGAGCAACTTACCATTGCTTGAACTGCAAAACTTGCAAGAAGTACACTGGCTTCGGGGGAGCAGTACAGGTTCATGGAGAGGATTGCTTCTCGGATTTGAAGAAAAAAGAGATGTCGGGTAACATCTAAAATGATCTCGGGCTCCACGTCTTCTGGATAGAACTTGACGAGGAAGAGAAAGTGAAAAGAGCCATCGGTGTCTTTTTGAACATCTTGACCGCAGATCTGGAAGTTTGGAGGGTTGTAGAAATTTTGAAGTAAGGTCTAAAATTGAGGTAAACATAGCATTGGATAGAAAATTTTATGCTCTATAAGTTGTGTACAAACAATTTGTTGTTTTGCTTTTGGTTTTTTAAGAAAAAATTCGAAAATGAAATACAGTCAATTTTTTTTTGAAATTTTTCGTGATGATCTGAAAGTTTAGAGGGTTGTGGAAAATTTGGTTCGGGGTCTAGAATTAGGGTAAACACAGCATTGAATAGCAAATTTTATGTTCTATCAGTTGATTTCAAACAATTTGTAGTTTCGTTTTTGGTTTTTTGAGTAAAAATTTAAAAATAACACACAGTCAATTTTCCCAATTTTTTTTTCAGAGTTTGAAGTTTGGAGGGTTGTAGAAAATTTGGTTTGGGGTCTAGAATTAGGGTAAACACAGCATTGAATAGCAAATTTTATGTTCTATAAGTTGATCACAAACAGTTTGTTTTTTGCTATTGGTTTTTTGAGTAAACATTCAAAAATACACAGTCAATTTTTTCAAATTTTTTTTCAGCTTTCGAAGTTTGGAAGGTTGTAGAAAATTTGGTTTGGGGTCTAGAATTAGGGTAAACACAGCATTGGATAGCAAATTTCATGTTCTATAAGTTGATTATAAACAATTTGTCGTTTCATTTTTGGTTTTGGAGAAAAAATTTAAAAATGAAATACAGTCATTTTTTCAATTTTTTTTCACAGTTCGAAGTTTGGACGGTTGTAGAAAATTTGATTAGGGGTTCAAAGTTATGGTTAATATAGCATTGAATAGACAATTTTCTGTTCTATAAAATAATTATAAACAATTGTAGTTTTCTTCTTGGTTTTTGAGAAAAAATTCAAAAATGACGCACAATCAATTTTTTCGAATTTTTTTTGCCGATTTGAAAGTTTGGAGGGTTGTAGAAAATTTGTTTTAGGGTTTAAAATTAAGGTAAACATAGCATTGAATAAGACATTTTCTGCACTACAACTTAAAATTTATTATTTTTTACCTATCTATCCTGGTTTTTAAGGAAAAATTCAGAAACAAGTTTTGAAAAAATTGAAAAAAATTTTTTTTCAAAATTTTTTGATTATTTTTCACCCCAAATCCCCCAAAACAAAGACCCACCGACTTATCATTCTGCAACCAACACGGAATATTCTTCTTATTCGTGTACTGCAACCCGAAATACCAAGTCTCCCTCAATCCAATTATCCTGCAGACTGCTTCAAACAAATGTCTCCCGGTCCATGTCTTTTCCACGACTATTTTCTCCAAATCCGCGTCCATCGTGCTGACTTTTGCGTATACCGGTTTCGAATTCCGTGAGAAAATCGAGAAACCGCCCATTTTTTAGGTGAAATTCCCTGGAAAAAAAATCAAATTTTTTTCTGAAAATTTTTTATAGTTTCTGAAAAACCATAAGAAAATCAGTACAAATCAATGAAGTTAGGAAAACTAAACAACAGGTAAAACATAGGAAAATGCGCTCTAAAGAGAATTGTGTTGGAGGAGAAAAGAAGACGGGAACCCGTCGTGTCTGCGTCTCCGAGCTAAGATGGTCTCTCGGCGGGAAGACAGTTTTTAGGGGATTTCTCGTGCTATTTTACGGTGAAACAACAAGTTTTTAAAATATTCAGATAGATTTGAATACGCTGAACATTTTTCCAGTTGACTGTTTTTCGATATCTCTTACCGTAACCGAGCTACATGAAAAATTATGATTGGAAAGACGCTAACGCCCATATCTCACGAAATAAAAGAGATGGCAAAAAGCTGTTCATTAAAAAAATGTTTCTTAGATTATGATCTTCATTTTTGTAATTGATCACTTCTTTCTATCTCTTATGGTTTTTGAGATACAGACTGATGAATTTTTCTTTTTTTCTGGCAGTCTTTTGTGTAATTTTTGGGAGTGGCGCGTCTGTATCAATTTTTTCTGGATTTCTATCAGAGATATTGGAAACAATTAATTGATAAAATAATTTAGAGAACAAATGCTATAAGATAAAATTTAGATTGAAATCTTAAACCAATTCTGTAATTTTTTGAAAAATTTAAAAAATTATTGTCAAAAAAAAATTTGTTTCGAAAAAATGAAAAATGCATAGTATGACAAATACCAAGAATGCATGTCACAAGGTGAGAAAAAAGGGGAGAATGGAAATATGACTCACAGGAAAAGTATGTCTGGGTGGGAACGAGGAAGGAAACTTTCTGATAAATGGGGGGAAAATGAAAAATGATGGAGAAAATGATAAGGAATATGAAAATGAGAAAAAAAAATTGTTTTTAAATTGAGTAAAAATTAAATAAAATTAAATAAATGTATCAACTTGTAGCCTAAAAAATACATAATTTGAGCATAATTTTGAATATTTTGGATTCCTTTTCATAAAAAAGTTATGTCTTGTCAAACTTGGCCTTGGAAGTTGGGATACTGTAGGTGATGGGGCCTAGTGTTTTAGCATATAACTTTTTTGAAAAGTAAGATAAAAATTGAATAAGTATATCAGTTTGTTGCCTGAAAAACAAGCTATCTAAACATATAATTATAATTTTACAAATAATTTTCTCAAAAAAGTTATGCCCCGTCAAACTTGGCCTTGGAAGTTGGGATACTGTAGGCGGTGGGGTGGCCTAGCGTTTTGGCTTCTAACTTTTTTGAAAAGCGAGATAAAAATTGGTCAAATATATCAATTTGTAACCTGAAAAACACGCTTTTCAATTCTAATAATAAAAAATTACGGTTACTGTTCCTGAAAAAGTTATGCTCTGTCAAAGTTAACTTGGAAATTGAGACACTGTAGTTGGCGGGGTGGCCAAGCGTTTTGGATTCTAACTTTTTTGAAAAAAAAAGATAAAAATTAAATCAAAAAATCAATTTATGGCTTGAAAAACACGTTATCCAAACATTTCATCGAAAAATTATAAGTCATTTTCAAAAAAAAGTTATGCCCCTTCAAAGCGCGCGGTCTCTTCCAGTCGAACCTCTTCCGGTGAGACTCCTTCAAGCCAAAACAAAAAAAACAAACAACAAATTGAGGTGGTTATGTACACTTTATTCCCGTTTGTTATATAATAAAGCTGTTTTCTCCTTATTTACTTAAGATAAGCCCAAGCCTGAACCATCATGCACGCATCATCTCCACTCTTGTTGTCATGAAGGAGATACTCCAACTGGTATGGCTGGTTGTCTTTGAGCAATTGGATGATTTGCTCGAATTGGGTGAAATCAATGGTCACATCAAGTTCCTGTTGCTTATCGGAAGAGTACACTGGGCAGGGGACTCCGTGGTCGCAGGCGGAGAGGTCCTTCCTATAAAAGAAGGGGTCAACTTGATCAAAAAACGGTGTGAAATTGACTTACAAGAGTCCAAGAGTTGGAACCGATGACCAGGTGCATCCAGACCATCCTCCATACTTCCAGATATTCACGGTATTCCGGAGATCCGGCTTATTGTAAGTGTTCTTTGGGTTGATGATCATTGTCTTGACAACAATTGGCTGAGACAAATGGATCGGGTACTCGTATTTCGTTCCAGTTGAATCAAAAGGGGTTGCGTTGAGGAATTGAACTGGACCGGAGCTACACTGCCACCAATGCATCTGGACATCTGTGCCGTTTGGTGGAGCACAATTGTCGAGTTGAGAGGGGAGAACGAAGGCGGTGGAGATGGCGAAGAGCGCGGAGAGAGCAAGGCATCGGAGAAGCATTTTGAGCGATCGGAAAAGCTTGAAATTTCAGCCTGGGCTCCTTTAATTTATACTCTTCTTCTTGATCCGCCCCTTTCGAAGGTTTCTTATCGCACATTTGTGCAGTTTGACGTCGATCGGAATTGTTGCAAACACGTGCGGGGACGCATCGAACTCGAGTCGAGTTTCGTTTCGAATAGAGGAAAGTTTCGGTTTCCGAGAACAATTTCTGATATTTGTAATGGTGTCCGGTTTCTGATAGGAATTTTCTATAAGCCTAAGCCTTCCTGGTTTCCTTTTTCGGCGAAACGAAAACGTTTTTGATCTTTGGAAGAAAGTTGATGATTTGAGAAGGTGTCTTGGACGTTTTGGCTTGTAACTTTGTTAATAATCATTGTTTTTGTTATGTTTAAAATGTGAATAAATAGCCCTAGACTTTATCTTTTTGAATCTTAAATGAAAATAACATGAACTCAAAAACTAAAAAAGTAAGAACTTGTCAAAATTGCTCTTGAAAATTGAGATACGGTTGATTTGGGGTGGTCTAGTGTTTTGTTTTGAGTTGTAACTTTTTTGAAAATGCAAGTTTTCACTTGGTTAAAATGTGAATTTGTTGCTCTAGATTCTATCTTTTCAAATCTAAATTGGAAATATTATGAAATTCAAAACTAAAAAAGTTAGAAAAAGTCAAGGTAGCTATTAGAAATTGGGATACTGTAGATGTGGGGTGGCCTAACTTTCTACATTGTAACTTTTTTGAAAATAAAAATAAAAATTGATTAAACATATTAATTTGTTGCTTGAAAAACACGCTTTCCAAACATAATATCAAAAATTTACGACTGCTTTTCACAAAAAAGTTATGCCTTGTCAAAGTTGCCCTTGGAAATCGGGATACTGAAGATGACGACGGGTGGTCTTGCGTTTTGGCTCAAAACTTTTTCTGATTTTGAGGTAAATATTGCATAAAAACTTAAATTTAAAGCCTGAAAAATACGCTTTCCGACAGTAATAATGACGAATTACAGTTCCTTTTCACAAAAAAGTTATACCCTGTCAAAGTTGCCTCTGGAAGTTGGGATACTGTAGATGGCCGTGGCCTAGGTTTCCTTTCACTGCAAAAGTTCAATCCCATTTTTCTGCTTTCCTTTTTGCTCCTGAATATTGTACCAGCGTACTCTTTGTTCCCGGAGCATCGTAACCAATGATCTACCACTACATATCAACACGTGTTCTTCGTACCCCCACTCCTCCGGAACTTTGCCGATTTTCAGTGATAACAAGTCGCTCTCTACTTTGCTTCTATTTGTGATAAACAGCTCGCAACTCCTTTTTTTATGCTTCTTAACTTTTCAGGTACAAAGAGCACATGTGACCGGCGAGTTCCAGTTGAAGTTGACCTGAACTGAAATGAGAGTGAAATAAAAATGTCATAAACTTCTGTCAAATTTTCCATTTTTCGGGGCGCCTTTCCATGACAATTAGAGGGCGTTTTGGGTGGTGATAAGAGAAAGTTTATTATCATTTTTATCAGTAAAACCCGCCGAGCATACATCGGAAAGAGTTGCGGATCCGGGTCAAGAGGAGTGATAGTTGGGAGGATGACTTGAGAATTGAAAGTCGGGGTACAATGAAGCGCGATTTTTGGAAAAAATGGATGGCTGTTTCCAATGGTAACATGTTATATTGGTTAACGTACTGCAAACCAAAGTTTCAAACCATCAAAACTATCCTGGACCATTTCATCTATACTGAAAACCTTGGAATAGAAAAACTGAAAATCTGCTAGAACTTCAAGGTAGATTATCTTGGCTATCTAGGATGGGAAAAATGAAACGAACATATGAGTGAATAGAGAATTTTGCGTAAATTGATTGTGTAGTAGACGATTTTTTAATATCTATAATGCTGGCTTTAGGAAAAATTGAGAAAGGATCATGGGCACAGTAGATAAAAATGATAAGAGAAGGGGGTTTGTTTTTTCCAAATAACTTTTTGATGAGAATTTATATTGAAAATTGGTCAACTACAAACTTAAAGACAATGAAACAAGCTATAAAAATCAAAAAAGATCTTCAAAAAATGTTGATTTTTAAAAAAGTTACAAATCTTTGAAAATTTGAAAAAAAAGTTGAAAAACATTTTTTTTTGGAATCTGATTTTTTTTGAAAAATGAAAAAGCTCTAGTTAAAAACATAGAATTTAACTTTTTATTTCCAGAAAAGTCAATGTTCATCTGAAATACAAAGAAACCAGGAAAGAAATGGCGTATTTAGTGGTTGAAACAAAACTTGTCGTGGTCTGCACAGTGGTTCCAGTGGTTGTGCTAGGGGTGCTTACAGTACTCACTGTACTCGATGGTACGGTAGCTACCGTACTACTAACAGGTCCCGTACTTCCTCCTGTACTAGTCTGAACAGTACTAGAAGCCCCAGAAGTCGTCGGTGCCAAAGTAGTCGTGATCGTGTCATTATAAGCCTTATCAAAAGTCACTGGGGTACTATAATTCTGGTTTTTCACATAGTTCTGGAACATTTGGAACGTTTCCTTAGGTTTCTGCTCAGTGGCAGCTGGGAAATGACCGCCTCCTTTGATAGAAACCAAGGTTATTCCTTCATACTCGGTAACCTGCCCCACTGCCATTGGCAGTTGCACTGGGTCATTCCATGGGGTCATTGGTGTTTTTACAGGTTTTTGAAGGGTTTTGTAGATGAATTGGGAGTTTTCTACGTAGTTGCAGAGAGAATCAGCGTCTCCGTTAAACATTGCGACCTAAAAAAGCCAAAAAAAGCCAATTTTGAAGGGAGCCGCGACGCGACCGCGCCGCGACCGCAACACACCCGCTTATTCGCATTCATCACTGTTTCGAAGAACGGCTTCATTGTGGGATAAAGGGAAACATAGTTTTCAGCAATTTCCATACTGAAAAAACAAAAAATTTGGACCGAAAAATTTTTTTTTTGAAAAAAACCTGCAAATTTCATATTTCTGCACGTAATCCGGGATTTTCAAAATTTTCCGAACTTCCGGAGCATTCAAATATGGAATATGATCATTATGAGAGGCACAATCGGGTTGGCCGTGAATTGCGTTCTGGAAAATTCGAAATTTGGGTTACTGTAGCCGAAAAACACCGCATTTGACGCGCAAATGCAGACTTTGCTAAAAATGCACAGAATGCACCGAATTTGACGCGCAAAGTCTGAAATTGAAGTGTTTTGCAACTTACCGATGGATAAACAGGTTTTTTATCCAAATTTCCGGTAGAAAATCCTTGAATTTTCTTTTGCAACTGATTTTTCAACACCAATTTTTGAATCTCTTCAACTGGAGGGTAGGGGAGATTTGGGTTGACGTAGCATGCGAAATATAAGAAATATGGGTCATATCCAGAGTAATAGATGGAGTAGCTAAGGTCGTTTACCTGAAAAATAAAGTTTCAGTGGAAAAAAGTGAAAATTTCACATTAGAGCGCGTTTTCGCACCTTATCACCACAAGTGTTATTCATTTGGGAAATACTGTAAAAATCGCAGTCAGCAAAGCCGCTACAACAGTCTCCTGTGATTTTTTGGATTGTTCTGAACGCATAAATTTCAAAAAATCATCGATTTAAAAAAAATACGTCTCATCAACAACTCCATGATAATACTGATACATGATGTTAGTGTTGAAGTTGATTTTGTCATCTACACAGCCATTTCCAACTAGCATTCCCTGAATTTAGGTTTTTAACATGTTCTCCGACAAATTCTATACCTTAAAATTAGGAAAAACATCCGAATTATTCGTAATTTTCGCTGACAACATTGGCACATAAGTTCCACCATACGACTCGCCACCGATGTAGAATTCGTTGGTTTTTCGCTCGGGAAAGCGCTAAAAAATTCCAGAAATAATTTTCAAAAATCACTAAAGACTTGAACTACCTCAAACCAAAGTTTCAACGCATCAAAATTATCCTGAGCCACTTCATCATCATTGAAAACTTTCTTTGTCGAGTTGTAATAAGAGAACCCAACACCTGCTGGCGCGTCAAGGTAGATTATGTTGGCTATCTGGGATGGGAAAAATAAAGCATAAATATGAGAAGATAGAAAATTTTGTGTGGATTATTTTTGTAGTTGACAATTTTTTAATATCTTTAATCTGGGATTTAGGAAAAATCAAAAAAGGCGGGTAAACCTCATGAAATTTTGGTAAAGTGTTTGATTTTTTGCAAATAACTTTTGAATGATAGCAGGTATAAAAAAGTTGTTGACTACAAAGTTGTAGCCGAGAAAATTATCTATCAAATACAAAAAAGATCATTTGAAAACCTAAACTTTGAAAAAAGTTACAATGTTTTGAAAATCATGTTTAAAAAAAAATTTTCAAAAAATTTCAAAAAATGCAATTGCGCTCCAATGAACTTTTACTCACCCGATTCCAAGTCCATGGGTTTCTATTAACCTCCTCTCCATAATTTCTAACTCTAAAAGGTCCCATTTCAATAAAAAGTCCCTCCATTGAAGCACATCCAGGACCTCCATTCAGCCAAAGTACCACTGGACTTGTAGCTGGGTTTTCTTCGGATTCTACGTACCTAAACATGAAAAATTGGTGGTTTTATGTTACTGTAGATTGGTTCGTGTATACACTGAACCTGACGCAAAAATGCACACAATGCACCAAATTTGACGCGATTTTTTTGAAAACCGATTTTTTTTTGATTTCTTACCAATAAAACAGCTGTTTATCAGCAGCAACATTCAAATAACCCGCATAATGCTTCGATCTAAACGGTTCTGTTAGATTTGGAAGACTCTAAAAATTTAAATTTGACTGAAAAATGAAGAATTTTGTCTACCGTAATTTCCTGGTCAGCGGGAGCAGCAAAACCCAGCAGAAACAGAGAGGAAAATACAAAAATTGAGTGGATTATCATGGTTTAGACCTGGAAAAGCAAAAATAATAAGAAAAATAGGCAAAAGCTGTATATTTAGTGTGAAAAACGAAGAAATTTTCTCACTTTCTTATCACTGATTTCGTCCTTTTTTGAGGTGTGATAGTGTGTTTTAGATGATGAAACCGATTTTAAGTCAGCTAAGTACAAAGCTAAGACGCTTTTTGTGTCACTTTAATGATGAGAATTATGATTTTTACAGTTGTGGGCTGGGTCTCGCCACGAAATTTGAATTTTGCCGAATTTTGTTGAAACTTTGAAGTTTCGCAAGCTGAGCATTACAATATGGTTAGTTTTTAATGTTTCCTTAATTTTCAACTTAGGAATTGCTCAAAATTCCTCTGGGACCCGTGAAAAACCAGAAATACCAATTTTCCAGGCGAAATTCGGATTCAAATCACCGCCAATCAAAAATTCTCAATGGAGCGCACTTGCATTATTCATTTTTTGAACGATTTTTCCATTTTTAGGCTTGAAAAAAATAAGTTTTCCATCAATTTTCACAGTTTTTTTGCAGTTTTCGATGTTAAAATTAACAAATTAATTTTTCTCAACTTATTTTCACTGTTTTCAGATGGTTTCCGCTCCAGAAACCGACGAAATGGAGGAAAATCCGATCAAGCTGATGACCGACGAGGAAATCGAAGAGTATTATATGACTCGAGTGGTATTTTATTTTTATATTGTTTTAAACTAAATGGAGAATGATTTTCAGTTTGATTTCAACGCCTGCGAACCGGCGAAAAAGGAGGAATTGGAAGGTTTGAATGAGCGGCGAGAGTTTATGGCACGGGTTATCAAATTGGCAGAGGAAACTGTGAGTTTTCAAAATTTTCCAGCAAAGTTGATGTTTTTTCGTTTAGAGAGACATTCGACAAATCGTTCTTCGAGATATGCACGAGCCATGGGACGCGCATACAGATTTGGTGCATGACTACTTCAGAAATCCTCAAATTTTACAGTAAGAATTTTTTTTTCGAAATGTTGACATTTTGAACTTTTAGGAACTTCTATATCTGCAAGAACAAGGCGTTTTTGAAGCTGTGCGAGATATTCGACGTCTTCCAATTCGATGTTTTCGAAGATGCAGAGGGAATGAGATCGTTTCACCTTTGCGAAGGACCCGGCTATTTCATCGAAGCCACCTACATCTCCGCGTTTCGAACTGTTCCCGATAAGGCTACGTGGGAATGGCGTGCAAACACTCTTAACCCGTATTTCGAGAATACTGGACCATTGGATAAACTTGTAGACGATTCGCATATCAGACCACACGAGAGACATTGGGAATGGGGGCCGTCGGGGGATGGAGATGTTAGAAAGTTCACAGAGGATTATCTGATTGCTACGGGACTCGCAGGATCCGTTGATTTGGTTACAGCTGATGGGAGTATCAATACGCAGGTGAGAATTTTTTTTGAAAAATTTGAAAAAAAAAATTTTATTGAAAAATTTTTTTTTGATTTTTTCGAAAATTTTTTTGTTTGAAAAATAAGCGAAAAATTCATAATTTTTATGAATTACATTTTTTAAAAAGGTTTCCAACAACTATTGCCATCAAATTTCATCGAAAAAAAAATTTCCGTGGCGGGCCTGTCGATTTCTAGAAATTTGGATCGATTTTCTAATTTTTTCTAATAAAAATAAATAAAAAATAGAATTTAAAACGTAGAAACCGTCAATTTGTCCAAAAGCATTGAGATTTTCATGAAAAATTTCTAGATTTTGTGTTTTCGTCAAAAAAATCTCAAGAATGAGTAATTTACAAAAACTAATTGTTTCTGGTCGAATTCATAAAATCATAAAATTCAACCAAAAAATAAGACGAAAATCATTCCAAACACGATATTTTCACAGAAAAACCAAACATCTTTCAGGGCAACGAAGTGCACCTCGAAAAACGTGTCTCTCCGATAATCTGTGCAGAAGTTCGTGTGGCACTGAAAATTCTGAGAGCCGGTGGTCGATTCGTTTTGAAAATCTATCGATTCACTGATCCATTGACTCGAGAGGCCATGTATCAGTTGGCTGATAACTTTGCAAGTATCAAAGTTATCAAACCGATGGCGAGTAGACCCGGCAGTTGTGAAGTGAGTTTTTCTATTCTACACCACTCCCTAAATGTGCGAGGCTATACAAAAATAAAAAATAAGGGAAATAGAATGTTGTTCATTTTCTTCGCTTTTTAGAACACTTTGTTTCATGTATTTAGCGTTATTCTCCAATTTTTTATAGATGTTTTTTTCTGAAGAGTCTCTCTTGCTGACCGACAGGTGGAGTGTCGGAACCCGTGAGGTGTCGGTCACAGGGGAAGGTGGGCCTATATAACCGGACCGTTAGAGTGTCCCAGGGTTCCTTCGGTAACATTTCGAATGGGGCAGGCGTCTTGCTTGTTCCAGCCATCTGTTAGGTTGACGGCGTCTTGCTGGCTAACTTTCCAAATGGAACAATTCGTTCATGAACACCCAATCACCGATTTCTACCTGGAGCAGGCGTCTTGCTTGTTCCAGCCTTCTCCGAGGTTGACGGCGTCTTACTGGCTGGCTTCTCAGATGGAACAATTCAAGTTCGAACACACAAACTCGGTAACATTTCGATCTGGGGCAGGCGTCTTGCTTGTTCCAGCCATCTGTTAGGTTGACGGCGTCTTGCTGGCTGACTTTCCAGATGGAACAATTCAAGTTCATGAACACAAAGTTTGTTTCACAAACTCACCGATTTCTATCTGGAGCAGGCGTCTTGCTTGTTCCAGCCAACTCTGAGGTTGACGGCGCCTTGCTGGCTGGCCTCTCAGATGGATAAATTTTTGCCTTCAGTATCGAAATCTAGTCAAAATCTTTGTTTCTATCCAACTTTCTTCAGAGATACCTAGTCTGCGACGGTTTCGGTGGAAGTTGCAAGATCGACGTGCTCATGCTGCTTCAATGCGACGATTTCTTCCTGGCAAAACAGCTAGAGCGCATTAGATACCACGTGGACACCTATCAGTACAATGAACTTCTCAAGTACAATTATGAACAGAAGAAGCAGTTTTTGATGCAAATGAAACCGAAATTGTTTACAGCGGAGTGAGAGAAAGCTACCGTAACCCTACAGTTACCCGAATCTTTTCAGAAGCGAGCATTACCGTGAGAAACTCGAGGAATTGTTTCCACGAAGGAATCGAAGTCCATGGCAGAAAATGTACGGAAACAATATGGTTCGACGATTCCAGTCGAAAGGAGATCCTGATTATATCCTTGATAATTTCGTGGATACCGTGGAAATCATCCATCCAGAAAGACATCCTCTCAATTGTGAAGCAGTTATCGAGTGTATTATGGAGCAGGAGAATGTGAGAAATTAAAAAAATTTCGAAAAATTTTTTTCAAATTGAAATTTCTGTTTTTTTAGCTTTTCGTGTGCTCTGACGTCGAAATGGTAGTGGAGGACACACTGTTCATGGATGCTTTGACGTATGATGTGATGAAGAAGGATGTGCCGCAAGGATATCCGGTAGGCAATTAAAAAAAAATATGTATTGAAAAAAAACTGTTGGCCAAAAATTTTTTTAAATTTTTCTTGGATTTTGAGCTGTTACCTGCTAATTTTCAGCTGATTTCAAAAATTTAGTAGACCAAATTGAAGCAAACAAAATCAAAAACAAGCCAAAAAGTTAGAAAAAGGAAAAATGAAAAATCCAAAAAATTGAAATTTCAAAAAAAAAATTTCGAATTTTTTTCGCATTTTGAGTTTTTACCTACTCATTTTAAGCCAATTATCAAGTGTTAGCATACAGTTTTGATAGAAAAAGAAGAAAAAATAGTTGAAAAAAAAATTTCAAATTTTTTTTCCTTCAATTTTTCAAGTAACATTTTAAAATTTAGAGCCACTTTTTAGTCAATTTCTAAATATTTATTATGTCGAAATAAAGCAAAAGGTGAAAAATTGCTGCGAAATAAAAAAATTCCTACAAAAAAATTTTCGAATAAAAAAAAATAAATTTTCAAATTTTTCAAAAATAAAATGTTTTCAATCAGTCATCAAACCCATTTTTCCAGCTCTTCTATGACATGTTCCTGCCGTGCTCTTCTCAAATCGATAATCCATCCTGGCGAGACTCTTTTTATACCAACATACCGTCATACCGAGAAGTGATTATCGTATATGTACAGGGCGTCACAGATATCAAAAGTATCCTCAAAGCGATTCTGGAGGGGTATGAGATGGTAAAGAGCTATGGAAACAGTTATCTCGACAAATTTTCACGGTTTTTTAGGACATGACTTCATTCACAATCGACGGTCTCACTAGCAGCATCCCACCACTATTTCTCTCCCGACTCTCTGCTTCGATGTTCGTGTTGTTCTACCTGCTTTTCGAAAATATCACGATTCAGCGGAATGGACAATGGATGCAGTTTTTGAAAAGGGTGAGTATTTTTTTCTGATATTTTAGAAAATTTTCTGAAAATTGAATTTTGAATTTTTTCACTTATTTTTTCACGATATTTCAATTAGAAAGTTAGGAAAAAAAGGTTTGAGGCTTTTTTACATTGAGAACCATCAATTTTTCTAAAAATTAAATTTTACAATTAAAAAAAAAACGAAAAATTTTGAAAAAAAATCCAAAAGAAAATCGGCTTCAAAAGCCTATTACTGACTTTTTTGGATCAATTTTCTCAATTTTTCTGGAGAAAAATGATCGAAAACAGTTATCGAACCTAGAAACGGTCAATTTTACCGAATTAATTGAGTTTTTTTTATAGCGAAATACCGAAATTTTCAATTTTTAGCCGAAAACACAAAATCTGAAAGTTCGCTGTGAAAAACCGAAAAATTCATATCAAATTTACCATTTCTAGGCCCTGAATCCACTTTCGTATGCATTTTCAGTGGAAAAATTCAAAAATTTATCCGAAAACTATGAAAATTGCATTTTTTTTGAAAAAAACTGAAATAAAAGAAGATTTTGAGCGTTTTTTCAATCAAATTGATAAATTTCCGTGTTTTACGAGCAAAAGTGGAAAAAAATAAACTGAGAATATTTCCGAAACCCATTTTTGTCATCAATTTTTTCATTGCAAAAGTTCTAAAAAATGTTTCAGAGACCCTACACCGATGACGCCCCTCTCCGAGCCCTTCTCCATCGTCTCGCCACCGAAGAAGCTCCCCAACTAAGCATCCGATCCTTCGTTCCCCTCAGTGTCCTCGAACACGCCCATCCACACATTCTCTTCCAAAACACGGGACACGTCATTCAAGCGAGACGAATGTTCGAGAAGATCAAGGTGGAGCAGGGAATACGTGTTCAGGATGATGATGATGATGTGATGGATGATGATGTGTTGGATGATGTGTTAGATGATGAAATGGATGATGTATTGGAAGAGGGAGAAGTCAGATGGCAAGATGAATTGGAAGATCCAGACGAACACCATTTGCATAACGTTTTTGGAATGTGAGCAGTGATTTTTCCTTTGATTTTTGCATTTTTCCCCTCATTCAATCGATCTTTTCGTGTGCATGGTGAATGATACCGATGATTATGTACATATGGATTTATCAGCTTTTATTGTAATAATTTATCAAAAATTTTTATCATCTTGCGAGATAATAAATAAAAATCAGAAAAACATTATGACGACTGGTAGAAGAGATAGAAGGATTGGTAGAGGGGAGGAGGATTTTGTGGTGTCTGGAAAAATTTGTTTGGTTCGAGGGGATATGATATTTTGAAATGTGATGCTACAAACACCAAAAAAGTCGGTGGGTCTCGCCACGAAATTGGCTTTTCGGTGTTTTTTCGGTTTTGAACAAATTTTTTCAAATTTCTTTCATGATTTCGGATAGAGTAAAGGATTTGAAACCGATTAATAGTCAGTTCAACCAAAACTGTCCAGTTTTTCAGCTAAAATTTTCAGATTTTGTGTTTTTGGCTGAAAAATTACAAAAATGAGGGAATCGCAATGAAAAACTGAGCAATTCAGGTGAAATTAACTATCAATTGATTTCAAACTTTCTGCTCTATCCGATTTGATTAACAAAAATTCAGAAAAATAGGTCCAAAATGGAGAAAACGCCACAAAACCGATTTCGTGGCGAGACCCGCCAACTGCCAACTTTTTTGGAGTTTGTAGTACTTACCTTCAGTTTTGGCAGGTGGAGTGGGTTTTGGCGCATCGGAGGGTTTCACTGGGGATTCTGGAGTGACTGTCACAGGAGGTTCAGAAGGTTCTTGTGGATACTCGGGAGCTTTGGAAGGTTTGATTGGAGTTTCTGGAGTGACAGGTAAATCAGCAGAAGTTACTGGAGATTCGGAAGGTTCCACATGAGCATCCGTAGTTGAAGGAGCTTTTGAGGGTTTGATTAGAGCTGATGAAGTCGTCGCTGGAGCTTCAGATGGTACTTCTGGGTATTCGGGAGCTTTGGATGGATCTGCAGGTGCTTTTGAAGTAACTGGAGGGCGCTCTGAAGACGTCACTGGAGATTCAGAAGGTTCTTGGGGATATTCTGGGGCTCCAGATGGTTCGGCAGGGACTTCAGAGGGTTCAATGGTGGCTTCAGAAGGCACTTCCGGGTATTCTGGGGCTTTTGATGGCTCTGCAGGATCTTTAGGAGTAACTGGAGCTTCTGATGGTTTCTGAAGACATTCTGGTGTTAGAGATGGTTCAATTGGAGTTTCGGACGGCTCCTGGGGACAGTCTGGGACTGGTTCGACTGGCGATTCTGGTGTCCAAACAATCTCTGTTGTCTCAACGTTTTCTGGAGATTCAGATGGCTCCACAGGATCTTCAGTAGGTTTCACTGAAGGTTTCACTGTAACATGCGTTGTTGCTTCCTTCTTATGCTCATCTTCTGGAGACACCGGGGCTATTGGAGATGTCGAATCGTTAGGAATCACTGCTTCTGGAGTAGTAGTAACAGATTCGGATGGATCCTTCTCCTCATCCTTTTCTTTAGAACCTTCCGGCGGCACAGTAACATCAGAAGACAACTCTCCAGACGCCGTTGCTCCTCTTCCAACTTCTCCAGAATGTAGAGTTGTGAAATTCTGATGGTCGGAAGGAACAGGAGCACTCTCAACAAATCCAACAGTCGAAAATAGCAAAACAACAGTGAAAATAAGCATTTTGAATACCGGAAGACTGAATTCCACCTCCATCTGCCAATGTTATATACACTTTCCGACTCTATCAAAATGTTGAAAGTATGCATCACTTATCAAAACAAGTTTGTTTTGATAAGAAAAAGGATGTGGAAAAAAATCAAATCAGAAAACAAGTAAATAGAGCATTTTTGGGATGGGCGCTGTTTGTTTTATGAAGAATTCACCATGCTTCCGCTTCTCTTTTTGGCAGTACGATGCTCCGAAATAACGGCTGATTGGGTTTTAGGTGGATTGTCCTTGGAGCGCGTTTGCAGCTAGATATGAAACTTTGTAGGGCGCTAATTTCTAGAAATGATGCTTCAAAATAAGGGAATTGTTTATTGACTTTGTTTTTCTGATATTTAGAAGTCTATTTTCCCATTTTCCCCTTGAAAAATAGAAGAAAAAAACAAAAATTTTATGAACTGTCAATAGAGTTGGAGTTATGTACTTCGAAATTTTATTTATATGTACATAATCAAAAAAGTATCACATTTTTATTCAAAATTTCGCTCCATCCCCGTATATCACACACTTGTTTCTAAACTCTCCACATTTATAATGTCTCTGCGGACTGTTTTAGTGTAATGACATCGATGGACTTTTGACTAGGCAGAAAGAGCAGTAGAAACTGAAAAGATCGAGAACGATAACGATAGAAAAAAGTGAAATCACTAACTTTGTGTTGAGCAGAGAATTGACACTTTGTACACCAACATAATGCTGCTTTTCCAAATGGATTACCAGAGTATTGCCTTCTCCTTTGTATGTGGTCTTCCAGAGCGGGAGCGTTGCTTCGCTTTGAAAAACGAGAATCTGGAAATCCCGAAATCTCTTCAATTTTTGCGAATTTCCAGTAATCTCCCTTTATACGCTCTCTGTAAAATACATCATCAGTTCATCACTCCAATTATGAAAAACAACAACTCACATTGACCATATTATCCACCTTTGCAAACACTTCGGAATATCTGTTCCGGTTCTGATCGTTCTTTCTCACGGCATGATCGTAATCTGTCTTCAGCTCTTTACGTTTTTCTATATCTTTCTCCCTTCTCCGAAGACAATGAGCTTGCCATAACGCATGGGGAAAGCAATCATACTCCACTGAAATTTTTCGAATTGATTGTGTAACCTATAACTTTTTTATAGCATCCAGATCTGAAGTTTGGATTTAGATTTCAAAATGTTCGAAGAAATTTGATTCCAACACTCACCTTTCATTTCCTTGATCTCATCTTCATCAAACTCTTCCAAATTGCACAAAGTACACAAAAAAAACAGCAAAACATTCAGAAAAATCATAGTTTTTCGAACCTCACCAGAGGTTCCAAGCCCCGAAAGAAAGGGGAGAAATGGGAGAAGAATGAGGGAAAAAGTAACAGGGAGAAGGGAGGGAATGGAGGGGGACGGTCAGAAGCTGTGAGAGATAGATTGTGTACACAGAAAAGTGACGGCCTTGGTCATTTTTTACACTTTGCGAGGTTTTCTGTCTGTTTGCTTGGCTTGGAAGATAGCAAGACGTACAGTAGTGTTACTTTAAAAATTTATTCAAAATCAAAAAAAGCACAGGTATCATCTTTTTTTTTCAATATTTCGCTGATGATGTTGAGTAGTCTTCTTTTGCAGTCTCCACCAAACTGAAACTATCTTTTATCAGGAGAAGATGGGGTATTGGAACTCACATCTCTCATTTTTGGTGAACTTCGAAGATGATCCTGCGTTTTCATCTCTCTTGGTGTGATGATCTCGGCACAATTGGTTGAAACGGTCCATTTGAGTGTTGTGATTGCTACGGAGATCCTTGATTGTCTTGATGTGCTGGAGTCCAGCCTCGGTATTCTGTAGGAGATCGATTCCTTGTGAGGAATCCGAAATCGCTTTGATGAGGCTTTCATGTCGATCTGTTGCTGATTTGAATTCGGCTTCTATCTTGTAGGCTTCTTGTAAGATGAGCGTTACGATCAAATCCAGCTGTTGTTTGATGAGCTGGTTCATGACGGGTTTCTGAAATTTTCTCATTTTTGCTGAAAATCGATAAAAACAGTGAAAAAATTTTCTAGACACTAGTAAATCAATCAAACTCTCACCTGTGAGCCTCATGCAGAACCACAAAATATCACAGAAATCAAGAAAAGTAGAGAACATTCAGAAAAATCAAAGTTTTTTCGAACCTCGTCCGAGGTTCCAAGCCCCGAGTGGAAGGGGAGAACGGGAAAGAAGAATGAAAAAGTTACGGGGAGAAAGAATGGAGGGGGAGGGTCAGAAGCTGTGAGAGATAGATTGTGTACACAGAAAAGTGACGGCCTTGGTCATTTTTTACACTTGACTGTGGAGACCGATGAACCACAACGTTTAAGAGTTTTACAATTATTTTATTCAATAAAAATAGGTTAACAAATACAGAAAAATGGTACAAGTAATAGAGAATCACAGGAAATTAAATTATACAGGGAAAAGGTACAAAATAAGATGAAAAGACAGAAAAAGAAGATAAATTAAGGAAGTGGTCCTCCTGCGTGAAGGCAGGAAATGGGAAACTCCCAGCAGAACTCGCGGTGGCCAATGATTTCCTCGATAGTCTTCTTTGGCTTCGGTTCTTTCTTCTGCTCAGACTGTTCAGCATACTCCTTTTCCATTTCCTCGGCCCAGTTCAGTTGAATGAAGTTGTCGATTGGCTGAAGCAGTGGAGTAGATGGGAGAGACTCTTGGGTATTTTCAGCAGTGACTGGCAGAAAACCACCACGGAACTTGTGATGATTGGCAACGACACGGGTGATCCAGCTGAGGTCCGGTTTCTTCTGCTCAATGATCTTTGGATTCCAGAAGATATCCTCAAAACTAGAAGATTGGTCCATTGGAATTTTTGGGGTGCTAGACCTCAAAAATGCCTCCGGTTGATCTTGAGTCTCAGGAACAGGGTTGACGACAGGATTCTTGGTCTTCTGGAAGCGACGGCGGTGGTAGACTGGCATGGAGAGAAGAGCAGGATTGATGTTGGAAACAGCAGACATGGCAACAGCAATTGACAAATTGGAGAGGGTGAGAGAGAGGTCACCTTCCAGTATCACGATAAGTGGTACGAATGAGGAGGGGGAGGACAGGTTAGTCGATAAACAGGTGGGTCGATAAATAGATAAATAACGCAGCGTACGCTGCGATGGGACACCCCTTATTGACTCTTATCGACCAACCTGTCCTCCCCCTCCTCATTCGTACCATTTTGCGTGCTACTGGAAGGTGACCTCTCTTTCACCCTCTCTTATTTGCTGTCAATATGTCTGCCGCCATCAACCCTGCTCTCCTCTCCATGCCAGTCTACCACCGTCGTCGTTTCCAGAAGACTCAGAAACCTGTCGTCACCCCCGTTCCTGAGACTCAAGACCAACCGGAGGCATTTTTGAGGTCTAGCACCCCAAAGATTCCAATGGACAAGTCTTCCAGTTTCGAGGATATCTTCTGGAACCCAAAGGAGGTCAAACCGAAGCATCAAAAACCGGATCTCAGCTGGATCACCCGTGTCGTTGCAAACCATCACAAGTTCCGTGGTGGTTTTCTGCCAGTCACTGCTGAAAAGACTCAAGTTTCTCTCCCATCTACTCCACTGCTGCAGACAACCGACAACTTCATGCATCTTGATTGGGCCGAGGAAATGGAGAAGGAGTATGCTGAACAACCTGAGCAGAAGAAGGAGCAACCAAAACCCAAGAAAACCATCGAGGAGATCATTGGTCACCGCGAGTTCTGCTGGGAATTCCCCATTTCCTGTCTTCACGCTGGAGGCCCACTCCCTTAATTTCTTTTCTCTTTCTGTCTTGAAATCCATTTTTTCCTTCTAATAATTTTTCCTTTTTCCTGTAACATTTTTTTCCTGTGATTCTCTATTCTTTGTATTATTCTTCTGTATTTTGTTAACCTAATTTGATAAACCTAACTAATGTAAAATAAACATATAATCCTAAAATTGTGCTGGTGTTTTGATCAAATCCTAATCCATAAAAGAGCAATAGGGCTGTAACAGGCAAAAATAGATAACGGTCATTAAAGTGAGGATCTTTGTAATTAAGAGAATAGAGGTTGCATTAACAATCGTTTATTACAGGAACTGCAGAAGATTCTAAATAAGGGCGGAGTATAGGTAAAACACAATAAAAGAGTAGAAACATCAGCTTGTTTTTCATCTAATATTGGAGGACATTGAAGTTGAAGAGAAGCGCAGACGATCTTCTATGTATATCCTGAAAATTTTGCTGTTTCACTTTTGAGGATATGGTTGTCAAAGCAGATTGATGTAGGAAAACTGGCCTTGCACTTGTCACAAGTCATACCAGTTCCGTCCGGTTCCATCCGACATCTGAATTCTGGTTGCCCACATTTGTAATGCTTGTTCTTTGCAACATTGTTGTATGTCCGTGCTTGCACAATGGCATGTAGCATGCAGTTTTTCTCGACTAAATGAATAATTTAATAAGGATGAAGAAAAGAATGACTCACCATTGTTTGGCATTATTGTACTTCTTGTGATTGGTCGGCCAACTTCCCGGATATCCTCCTCTACTTCATCAGGTGTCTCTGCTCCATCATCAATGAGTGGTGATTCGTCATCGTCGTCAGATTGATCAGATCCTCCTTCTTCTTCTTCTTAAATAGAAAAATAGAACAAACCTCTTGCTTTTGATGTAGAGGGTGTCCCTAGATTCTGTGACCATCCTCTCAATTCTCACACTCACCTTTCACAACATTGACCTCATCTTCTTCAAATTTATCCAATTTGCACAAAATACAAAGAAAAACAGTCAAACATTCAGAAAAATCAGAGTTTTTCGAACCTCACCAGAGGTTCCAAGCCCCAAGGGGAGAAGAAGAATGAGGGGAAAAGGAACGGGAAGGAGGGAATGGAGGGAGGGTCAGAAGCTGTGAGAGATAGATTGTGTACACAGAAAAGTGACGGCCTTGGTCATTTTTCTACACTTTTGCGATGCTGTCTTACTGTTTGCGTGGAAGGTAACAAGAAGAGAAGTACCGGACACTTGAAGTGAAGGAGGGTTCGGGGTCACCAGACGCTTCAAATTGAGATAGATGTCGAACTGAATGGTTATCTGTTTTTTTCTACGAATGTGAGCAAACTTGCAAGCAAATAAACTAATGGGTTAATCCTTACTAATATTAAAGGACAAATTCTGTGTGTTTGTTTGTTTGTCTGTCTGTATGTCCGCCGTAGGATCTTAGAGATGGCTGAACCGTTTCGCTCCAGATTTGGTAGGAAGGTCTGGAGTTCCCGCCTGATGGTGCACGACCAATTTTCAAACAGAAAAATTTAGTTTGGCGCCCTCGAGAGCCGGAAATCTGCTTTTCAAGGGCGTTTTTGCATCTTCATTTCTAAAAATTGGAGGCCGGACACGTCAGTTTCCTGAAATTCTTCCTTTTGGACGTGAAAGAAGTGAATACAGTACATCAGAAGGGAGGGGCGGCTCAAGCCGGCGCAGCCCGGCTGGTCAACTTTTATTCAATAGAAAAACGAAAAAGAAACTTGGAATGTTAATTCTTGCGTTCTTTATTTTCATTTCTCATTGCCTCGCGCTTGTTCTCTTTTTTTTATTGATTGGGGCTTCCTGTTGTTTTCGAAGAATGATGGACGAACATCTCGCTCTCTTTTTCATCCCTTTCTAGCCTGAAATGTTCATTGATCGATATGAATTGGTATGCATATTGATTAGAGTGATTTGTTTTGGTAATCAGTGACTATTTCTCAACTAGAATGTACACAATGTATCTGATCTACAAAGTTTAGTGTTCCTATACAACTAACCAGGTACAAAAGAACACATGAGAGCAGATGGAAATTTGCATTCTTTATTTTTCGGACCGGAATTGCCACAATTGATGGAACTGCAAAATTTAAAGGTTCTATAGAGTCAAGTGGATAAAAAGACTCACCTAGGGGTTTCATTGTTATCGAAGAAAACGTGGAAGAGAACACCAAGTACAGAAGGTTAGGATCTTCTCTTCAATTGGATCCCGTTCAATTGAATGGGTTGATTCCGAAAATTGGGGCATACAATCTAAAACAAGGAACATAAATATGGAAGTGTAAGAAAAACAGATAATGTTGAAATTACCTTGGAGGAACTGAATGATCATGAGACTAATGGAAAAGCTGTCGTTTTTCCTCTTCTTTTCTACAGGAAGAGCATCTAGTAGGACAATCGATCTGGCTTCCCAGTCAACTTGTCAGGACATTCAAATCTTTAGCTGTTGAATTTATCTAGTGACACTTTCAAACCACTGAAAGCAAAAGTTTCAGTGAAACTATAAAAATCCGTTCAAATATCACTTACCTGCTTTTCAGAAAACTTATATACATCACAGAAATCAAAAAAAGAAGAGTACATTCAGAAAAATCGGTGTTTTTCGAACCTCACCAGAGGTTCCAAGCCCTCAAAAAGGGGGAGAAAGAGGAGAAGGATGATAAGAAAAACGAGCTGAGGGCGCCAGGGGACAGGGAAGAGACGCAGAGAAAGAGGACTGTTTGCTACGTGTTTTAGTGATATTTGCATATCGATTGTTCGGGGAGTTCGGGGCATTGAAAGGTGTCGGATGAGAAGAAACACACTTTATATGATTTTAGGAATTATTTATTCAAACTTTTAAGAAGATTCTAAACTTTATCAAAACGAGTCCAAGAGAAAGGATCATCGCTAATAAATGGAATTCAAATATAAAAAATCTACAGCAATCCCTCGTCTTGTTATGATCAACAACTTCAAAAACTTCCAAATTTTCTGTAAATTTTTAAAAAAAATTGGGATTCTCTTTTATATAAACTCACTATTCAATGCAATGAATGCAAACTGACAGTTTTTCCTTCAAAAATCACTCTTTTTCATCGCTCTCCAGGTCGAGTATGTCCGCCACTCTTTTCATTCATCAACTTGTTCGTCATTTCTTTGTGCTTCTTGTATCTAAAAGTTAGAAATTGATATCTAAATCTATGTGACTAATTGAAACTAACCTCTGCGTTATGTTTGAGGTGAATTTGAAGAACACTTTACTTCTCTTCACTGGGAAATATCGACGAGCTCCATGGAAGAAAGCAGAGTCGCACATTTGGAGGAAACAGTGAAACTTTTCATTATTTTTTGATGTGCAATGTTCCACGAGAGATTAGTGATCTTCTTATCCTTCAACTTCAAGTCCGTCCCGACATCAACACTATAAAACGCCTCTTCAATGTACTTATCCATGTACCAGCATATAAAGCAACCTAAAAGACTGAACTACAAAAATCTTCAAAAAAAGTCGAAAACTAGGCAGTTTTCTTCGAATTGCAAGCGACAATTTGAAAATCGATAAAATCCTCACATCAAGCTGTAGTTTCGAGCATCCAGAGTAATCATCGATCTTCTTTTCCATCAAATTGCAAAGAATAAAACAGAAAAAGAAGAGTACATTCAGAAAAATCATAGTTTTCGAACCTCACCGGAGGTTCCAAGCCCCCGAAGGGAAAGGGGAGAAGAATGATAAGGAAAGCGACGAGGGGGAGAAAAGAAGGACGCAGAGAAAGAGAGACTGCTCCGTGTTTACGTGTGGTTGCTTAGTGATAGTGGAAGATCGATTCTGCGGAGATAACAAGATGAGAACCCTCTGGGAATGTGTAGAAACATGAGAAACACATTTTGTTTGATTTTTGAAATCATTTATTCAAATTCAAAATTCAAAAAAAAACAAGTACGGGTTACACATCGTGTAAGTGAGTGAACCGATATGATGATGATGATTGAGTCTTTTCAAACTCTCATGAGTGCATTTGTATTGTAGTCATCCATCAACCCAGCATAGTCCATTGTAACACCAAACCAAAGCTTCCAGGCCCACAGTTTAGGTTGATCGGGAAGAGGAACAGTGTCTCGATGCTTGGTTGATTGATTCCAAGAAGGATGTTGTCAAGAGGGAGACTCTTCTTGTTATCAGGGTGCCACGCATCGATGAGTTTGAAGATTTCCTGCAAGTTTGAGTATAATCTAGGGAATTTTCTGTAGTGCTGAAAACGTACAACAAAGTTCCTTTCATCCACGTCAAAGTTGGTTCTGAAAGTGGTGATCGTGAACTTCATCCATTCTCGTAACTTGACTGTGAATTCTGAGAGGAAAACAGCTAAACCTATTAGAAAAAGTTGAACTGTACACTTTTCTGCTAAACGACGAACTAAAAATCGATAAAATCCTTACCTCAAGCCGAGTTTTCCTGTTTTTACATCAATCCATCAATCTTCTTTTCCATAAAATTGCAAAGAATAAAACAGAAAAAGAAGAGTACATTCAGAAAAATCAGTGTTTTTCGAACCTCGCCAGAGGTTCCAAGCTTCCCAAAACAGGGGAGAAAGGGGAGCAGAATGATAAGAAAAGCGACGGGGCGGAGGGAGTTGTAAACGATATGATGATAGATGCCTTATCATCTGTTTAACATGTTTGTATTGAATATTGTAGATGTCGACATCTTTTATTATGACGAGTATATAGGCGGTATAAGGAAGATGGGGTCAGAGGCTCCCATCTTCCTACCGCTGCATAAAGCAAGACTGGTGTTTCTATCCTCTAGATACTCGTGGGTATGTGGTCCGAGTGATTGATGGATGTGTTTACGACTCTGTCACCAGAGTCCTGCCTAAACACATCCAAACAATAGCAATAAATTAGAATGGAAAGTGAGACCAAAGTCAACCCTTTCACAACACGTGGTTGCTTAGTGATAAGGGAAGATCGATTCTGCGGAGAGGAAGAGAAGAAACACACTTTGTTTAATTCTAGTAATCATTTATTCAAATTTTTAAAAAAAGTGTTGATTCAGCACCGTGTTAGCGACTGACTACTTTTTTTCTCCAAGCGATATCGCACAAACGTTGCAAATACTCAAAACTTCGTACTTCATCCCTGTGACTTCATTGATGTTTGTGATTTTGATGAAGGAAAGTTTGCGAATTTGGCTTTTTTCTCTTCTCCAGGTCTTTCTTGTTTTTTGGTGTGAAAGTTAAAGAGATTGTCGCATTTTTCGAACTGCATCACTGGTGACGGTCCGTTGTCTGTTTCACGAAGATTTTGGACCCTAAAATTACTCATTTCTTCTCAAATTTTGCTTCAAACTTTACATACGTGTTGAACCACTTCACAATCAGTTTCTTCTCGGATATACTCGTCCATGAATCCTGCATAGTCCATTGATTCTTCAATTCTCCAAGCTTCCAGGTCCACAATTGAGGTTGATTGAGTAGAGGAACTGCAAAAATCTTCTAAAATAGAAGCGACGCACGGAAAATCGATAAAATGCTCACCTCAATTGGAAGTTTCGAGTATCCGTCATGCTTATTGCAAAGAATAAGATAGAAAAAGAAGAGTACATTCAGAAAAATCAGTGTTTTTCGAACCTCGTCAGAGGTTCCAAGCCCCAAAGAAGGGGAGAAAAGGGAGAAGAATGAAAGAGACGGGGAGGACTGATTGGACAGAAGAAGAGACGCAGAGAAAGAGGGACTGCTCCGTGTTTACGTGTGGTTGCTTAGTGATAGTGGAAGATCGATTCTTTGATATGAAGCAGTGGCAACACACTGGGAATGTATAGAAACAGATGAAACACACTCTGCTTGACTTTTGGAATCATTTATTCAAATTTTTCAAATTTTAAAGGATTAGTATCTGCGAAATAAGCTTTTTTCGATTCAAGACTCAAAGTGAGTGTGTAGATGACTGACTTTCAACCCCTGTGCATCAGCAAAATATACATGTTTGATTTTCAGAACCTGAAATGCAATCATAGGAAAAACTTAACAAGAGACAACTGACTGTTTTAGGATTGAAGTTGTCAGGCAGTGTTGCAAGTATGTTTCGTGATGTGTCTTCAAACTGTCCCAACTCCGTTTCTTGTCAATCATTGAGTAGAAAACTTCTTTATCCACGAACTTGCTTTGCGAATTTGTATCGAGAAATTCCAAAATTCTTGAGATCTTGAAGGACGGCTTTCATTACTCCAGGTTCTTTGATGGTTGTCTTCTTTCACTGTTCTTGATTTGGTCCAGTTTTCCCTTGTCCGTTTGTTTCAACCATTTCCCGATCTTCACATAAGTATCTCTGCTGTCCCGTTGTTTGCTCCGAGGTGCCGGATTTTTGAAAATTTGCGAAAGCGTGGATCTGTTTTTGTACAGAACGGTTCCGCAGAACAAGCGATGAAAAATGTCCAGTTCTGCCAATTTTTCTTTGAGCTCCTTCGTCATGACGACATTTCCGTGTCCGTTTGTTTCAACCATTTTCCAATCTTCATATATATCTTTTCGCTCTTCTTTTGTTTGTCTTGGACGTCGATGTCTTCCTGTCCACTATCCATTTCGAAAGAATCGTCGATCGAAGTAGACTTCTTCTGCCACCTGGTCGTTTTCGATGATGACGTTGATGTGAGAGACCTAAAAATGATGATAAATTCAAACAAAAACCAAAGAAAAACGGTGAAAAACCACCCAAAACCGGTAAAAAACTCACATCAATCCATCGATCTTCTTTTCCGAATTGCAAAGAATAATATAAAAAGAAGAGTAACTTCAGAAAAATCAATGTTTATCGAACCTCGCCAGAGGTTCCAAGGTTTCTCCTCCAAAAAAAAGAAGAAGAATGACTAGAAAATGAACGGAAAAGAGGGATTGAACAGGGAAGAGACGCAGACAGAGAGGGACTGTTTATTGTGTGAATATCGATTATTTTTAAGGGTCTCTTCTAGATGACAAACAAGATAAGACACTGTTTTAGAAGGGGTATAAAATTTATTTTATAACAAGATTAAGGGTGCATTTATCTTTGAACAATTTACCGTCTTGCAGTTTGAAGTCTGAAACTTTTCAGTTGAAAAATCTGAGAAAATCAAAAAAAATCTGAAAATGTTATTTTTGCAGATTTCATTTTTGAATATGTTCAAAAAGTCCCTGGAAAACATCTTGGCTCAATTGACACGATCGGAAAAAATCTAGGAAAAAAGTTCATTTTATCACTGTTTTTCACAGTTTAGATTTTTTTGAACACAAAAAACAAAAAACTATTGATAATCATGATTTATTATTTTAACACAAAAAATAATTATGTCAAGTTAAAAAATTAAGAAAAATAACAAAAATTTAGAGCCGAAAATCTTCTATTCCGGATAAGAAGAGTCCATTCATTGAGTCGAAACATCCCTCCAATCTTGTCAGGAATTCCACCACATACGCCAAATCGACTGTCTTCGTGTTAAAGTTTGCCACAATCGTTTCGCGGATATCGTGATCGACCATTCATTTGGTGGTGTCGAATCTGATCCAGTCAACGATCGGAAGTCCGATACTTCGGTTCCCATTCACAATCATCTCAAACTTTCCGATCGGACCTCGTAAAATGCTTGTTATCCACTCTGTAAATCAAAAATTGGGTCGATACGCTGTTTATAAAAACTCACTATTCAATGAAGAAAAGTGCACTATTTGCCTTCCATTGCTTGATTGTCGCATCACCATTTTTCTGTTTGGTCTTCTACCAGTGTTATGTATCAGACCGACCAACACCATCTCATTTGGCGATTTCCTGAAAGTTTGAGTATATCTAATCTAAAAAAATGTGCTGTAGAGCTGAAAACGTACCGTGTAGACTTTTGGGAACTTCGGCTCTGTCACATTGAAAATGGTTCCAAATTTAGAAAGCAGACATTTTGAACTACAAAACGGAATGATGAGACTGAGAAAATCAATAAATACCTCACCTCGAGGAAGTTTCAAGAATCCGAAAGAATCCATCGATCTTCTTTTCCAGCAAATTGCAAAGAATCCAACAGAAAAAAGGAGTAACCACAGAAAAATAGGTGTTTTTCGAACCTCGCCAGAGGTTCCAAGCTCCCCAAAACAGGGGAGAAAGATGAGGGGAAAAGCGAACTAAGGGTGCCAAGGGACGCAGAGAAAGAGAGACTGCTTGCTACGTGTTTTTGTTGATATTTGCATATTGATTCTTTGAAGAGAACTGTTCACAATAGTTTGAGAAGGTCTAGATTTTTTAAAACACAACAAATTTATTGTTTTCAAACGAAAACATCATCATTATCGGAGAATCCACTCATTGAGATGAAACATCCCTCCAATGTTTAGAACTAGATTCCTCAATCTCCTAGTCTGTTGGCAGCTCTTCTTCTTCCAAAGTCTTCCACTTCCTGTGTCCAATTTTGACACTACCATGTTGATGAAAAATGATCCTTGATGCCTTTGCTTCGATTGCCTGGGTCACCATGTAGAAAATTCAAGCTTCACCCTAAATTGGACTTCTGATGCTAATGTACCGGATCCATTTGGTAGACGCTGACAGCTGGTTGATATCCATCCTCAATGCAACGTAGAATACAAAATAGCTGAGTTACTACAGAAAAATCACCGTTTTTCGAATCTCGCCAGAGATTCCGAGCCCCCAAAAAGGGGGAGAGGGGAAAGTGAATGAAGGGAAAAGCCACTGATAATTGGAATCGGCAAAAACGAGACGCAGAAATAGAAGAACTGTGTGGCTTTTGATAATTTGCATGTTTGTGTTTCAAATGAGGTTATGGAATTTTTATGAGATAACAAAAAACAACATTGAACTGATCAAATTAACAAAAAGTGCTTGGAAACGGGAAATTCACAAAAACAGGTTGAAGATTCGGTAAAAGAAGTTAGGTCCATAATCGAAGCTCTAGCAAAATCCTCGATCCGAAAGTACTCGTTCGTTGCTGTCTCTCTGGATCAGCACACACCCGTCATACTGACTGGTTTATTACAGTTGTTGTTGACCTGAAAAGAGATGATTGTTCAGGTTTATAAGTGTAAAAGTGTAGTTTTTGAACTTACGTCCCACGTCATGTAATCTGTGGTACAGTCTGGGGTTATGATATCTATCGCATGTGATTCCGGTTGCTGAAAACGAATTGGATTAGTTTGAACATGGAAATGAAAAAAGGAATTGAACTCAAACTTACATAGAGCAATTGTGGATAACGGTGCCTGTCTAGATGAAGAATCTGCTGCTATGGATCTTACGGTGGCAAGTGTGTTCATATCTTCAACCAGTCTCTGTAAATGCGAAAATGTTCGAAAAACCCAGCAAAATCGCGTCACATTTCACTTACCGAGGCATTTCTCTGTTAATCTAGATCGTGCTTCCTTCCAGAACAGCCAGAAATATCACAGAAATCAAAAAAAGAAGAGTACATTTAGAAAAATCAATGTTTTTCGAACCTCACCAGAGATTCCAAGCTCCCAAAACGGGGAGAAATGAGAGAATGAAGCCGAAAGCGGCAAATGGAGGTAGGGGATTATAACGAGACGCAGATAGAAAACCGATAATTATAAGGTGAAAATGGGCATGTGAGCTCTCTGCAGAGCAGCTGCAATGAGAGCTAATTACAGGGTGGCCGCGCCGCTAATTGGGGCTGCTTAGCAACATTGTAGTTTGTAGTCTTAGCAGCCCCAAAACCACGCGCTCTACATTTTGCTCTGTATCTCAAGAACTAAAACAGATAGCAACAAATTGTTAACTAACAAAATATAGCTCGACAAATTTGCTACAAGTTATTAGTTGACAACTTTTTGATATCTCCTACCATTCTCCTGTTATCAATGCTCAAAGTTAGCCTAGGATCTGAGCGCGTTTTTGGGGCTGCTAAGGAAAGTTGTAGTTTGTAGTCGTAGCAGCCCCAAAACTTTTTAGCACTGAATCTCGAAAGCATAGCAGAGCAGCAGCAGCAGAGCAGCTGCTTTGAAGACGGGAATAAGCTGATTACAGGGTGGCCGCGCCGCTAATTGGGGCTGCTTAGCAACATTGTAGTTTTGCCCTAAAACAGATTGAGTCATGTGTTTTCTGACCGAAGACTGATGTGCCAATACTTCTATCATCTTCATTACAAAAATAGCTTTATCATAAAACACATGTAGTATACGAGTTCTTGTTGTCTCACTTCTTCGAATCGTCGGTCTTCTTCTGCGGCAGCAACGATGCTTCGATGTTTGGCACGACACCTCCCTGGGCAATGATGACCTTGGCGAACTTCTTGGCAAAGTCCTCATCGCCACGAATCGCGAGCAGCAGGAATCTCGGAGTGATACGAAGCTTATTCTTCGCCTTGGTTTCGTTGATGGCCATGTCGAGGAGCTCGGTGACCATGTACTCGATGACAGCCGCCATGTAGATCGGGGTTCCGGCGCTGATGCGCTTGTTGAGCATGATGTCGCGGAGTTTCCGATGAACTCGGCCGACGGAGAATGTAATTCCGGCTCTGTCGGAACGGGACACGGGCTAGAAAAGGGTTGGTTGAGAACTTTAACGTTTCACTACACACTCACCTTGTTCTTCGAGATGCCTTTCTTCGAGGTAGAGGAAGCTCTCTTGGATTTCGCCATTTTCGCAGAATAAACTGTCTTTTTGTGGAGACACTGCACTGCTTTGATTGATAGAGACAAGGCCCTGTCACAGGGGCCGAGGTTACCGTGGAATTGGGGAAGTGGGAGAAGTTCACGCAAATACGGTTTTATTCTTCTTCAATGAAGTTCACGTTACAATAAACCGTAATCCGAAACAAGACATCCAGAAGCTTATTTGCTGGGCAGGATTCTGCTGAGTGTTCCAAAATAGAATCCTCCCAGCACAACTTTTTTTTTCTTCTTCTTCCCCCTTCTTTTCCCCAACAGCCCCAAAATCGCACCTGGTGTTCTGCCTTGTATCTCAAGAACCAGAACAGATAGCAAAAAATTGTCAACTAACAAAATGATCCCTACAAAATTCTCTACAACTTTGCAGTTGACAACTTTTTGCTACCTTATTTGGTTCTTGAGATATTGCCGCTCAAAGTCAGCCTTCCTGTTTTGGGGCTGCTAAGGAAAGTTGTAGTTTGTAGTCTTAGCAGCCCCAAAGCCCCGTGCTCTACATTTTGCTCTATATCTCAAGAACCAGAACAGATAGCAAAAATTGTCAACTAATAAAATGATTTGTATGAAATTTCCTACAACTTTGCAGTTCATTACTTTTCAATAACTTTTCTGGTTTTTGAGATATAGCCGCTCAAAGTCAACCTTCCCGTTTTGGGGCTGCTAAGGAAAGTTGTAGTTTGTAGTCTTAGCAGCCCCAAAATCACAAAGTCCTGAAAATTGAGATTCAACGTGAAAATTTCCTCTTTTCATGTATAAATAAGACATTAAAAGTGTCATTCATCTCTGCCACGTGTCCCTTTTCTTCTTATTTTTCATTCCTTCCCAACAACCAATCAAAGTTTGCCACCTACCAGATGTGCACCACCTCCCATTCCTTGCCGACTGTGAAATGATTTATGGGTCCCGCAGCGAATTGTGGGCTTTCGGCACTAGGTTTAGTGATATTTATGATTGTTTTGAAGTATTAATTGTTTTGTTTTATTGTGGGAAAATTTGGAAAATTCGTTTTGCGTTTTTGGGTCAAAACTGAAAAAAATTGAAAAGTTAGGATTTTTCAAACATTTCTAAAAAATTGAATTTTGGGTTCAAAGATAAGGTAAACACATTATTTAATAGACAATTTTGCGTTCTATAACTTTGTAATTGAAAACTTTTTAAAATCTTGTTTGGTTTTTAAGATAAAGATCAAAACGTGCACGCTGCAAATTTTTTAAAAGGGCGCGCACATTTTGAATTTTTCTGAAATTCCCATGAAAGATTATAAAAAGTTGTCAACAACAAACTTGAAGACCACAAAATTATCTATCGAATGCATGTTTTACTCTATTTTTAAAAGCAAAACTAATTTTTCTACGGTTTTTCAAAAATACCACACCACAAAAACCAAAAAAACTTTTTTTTTCAAATTTTATTTTCCATCAATTTTCTAAATTTTTCGTTTTCTCACTAGTAACACTACTCAAATTCAATGTTCCTGCTGTTGCCAAATGTGCAAAATACGGAAAAATCAAAGGAAACACAGATTGTAAAGTTCCTCCAGAAGTCGTCGAACCAGCCAACTCCCCATGCACTTCACATTCTCGAAACCCTTTTGCAAACGGGTTGGATTCGATTTTTAGACTTGTTATCTGCAAAAATGAATCAATAACACTGAGATGAACATGTTTTGAACCAATTTTAGAACTTACTCTATGATTTTGATAAGCTGTCACTGCAATAAACTCGGTTTCCTCAAAAGAGAAGGTATGGCGTTTTTGGGAGTCGTCTTGCTCGATTATGTGGATTCTTGGACGGTATTTATGCATGGAATTCACAATAATCTGATTAAAAATTGTTATGAATATCTAGAAAACTTTTTAAAGTTGAAAAAAAGATCATTTTTGTGAGGAATTTCATTAGAAAAGGGTCATGTGGGAAAACGGTTATATCTTAAGAACCATGAAAGATAGCTAAAAGTTGTCAACTAACAAAATAAAGCTCATAAACTGCTCTATAATTTAATAGTTGACAGTTTTTAAATATCTTTTTTAGTTTTTGAGATAGAGCCGCTCAAAGTCAACCTTCCCGTTTTGGGGCTGCTTAGCTAGTTTGTAGTTTGTAGTCTTAGCAGCCCCAAAACTTTCACGTGCTATATCTCAAAAACAACAAGAGGTAACAAAAAGTTGTCAACTAACAAAATAAAGCTCATAATCTGCTCTATAATTCATTAGTTGTTAACATTTTGCTATATCTCTTACTTTTTGAGATATATTTGCTCAAAAAAAACATTGTAGTTTGTAGTCTTAGCAGCCCCAAAATCACCGATAACGTTTCGCACTATATCTCAAAAAGGAATAGAGATTTTTAAAAGTTGTCAACTACAAAAATGATCTTTATCCCTTTTTCTACAACTTACATGTCCATTATTATCCAATTGATTATTCGTCAGCTTCATTTTATCAAAACTAACAGGTGCTCTCATCCAATGAGACCCCCGGGCCGGGGAGTCAGAATGAACGAACATTCGGCTTGGTAGCTCACTTTCTCCTGTAAAATACAATTCAATTCTTCAAAATAAAGCTCCAAATGATGAAAAAGGGTACCTGGACCAGTAGCAATCCATTTACTTTGATGAAACGAGTACCGGAAGCGTTTCAGTTCTATACACTCCAAATCAACCATCACTACGTAGGATTTGAGGGGTTCCAGGCCACTAATTATTACTGATAAGGTAGGGAACATTCTTCTAAAGATTAGAACGGTAATTTTAACATTTAGACGACAATTCCTACCTCCCACTCTTCGTCACAATCATTTCAGTGCCCAACGAATGAAATTGCCTCCAGAGACCACTGGATTGGAGGAAAACTCGAACAGAAGTTGCGGTTCCAGAAACTGATTCTTCTGCTTTTTTCCGTGTTGAACATGGCTTTTTGGATAGTATGGATTCAATAGAGAAGTCGAATTGACGGGGATGATAAGGGTGGTGGCGGGTGGACATTGGATCTGAAAAAGGAGGGATTGGATAAAACTGATGATTAGCATTGTTAGAAGTAGAGATAGCAAAAAGTTGTTCACTAACAAAATAAAGCCAGGAAAGTGCTCTACAATTTGTTAGTTAACAACTTTTTGATTCCTTTTTTGGTTCATGAGATATAGCTGTTCAAAGTTAGCCTTAAAATTTTGGGGCTGTTTAGCAAAGTTGTAGTTTGTAGTCTTAGCAGCCCCAAAAAGTAGACCTCACGGTTTGAGCTATATCTCAAAAATGAGCAGAGATATTGAAAAGTTAGTAACTAACAAATTAAAGCCCGGAAAGTGCTCTAAAATTTGTGAGTTAACGACTTTTTGCTAACTTTTTTGGTTTTTGAGTTATAGCTATTCAAACTTAGCCTTAGCGTTTTGGGGCTGCTTAGGAAGTTTGTAGTTTGTAGTCTTAGCAGCCCCAAAACCATGATTGCTTGAAAATACATTTTCTACTGAATAAAACTGAGAAAACCAGAACAAATTGAAAAGCAGGACCCCTCCAGACCTACCGTAACCCTGCGAACTCGAGAATGAGGGTGGGGTGAGAAGAGAAGTGTGGACGACTCTTTGGGCTTCGTCTCTCCGTGTCGACAATGATTGCTCTTGTCGATTTCCATATGTCCATCGCTCAATTGCTCCCCCAAAAACTTTGGGCCATCTCGGCCCATCCATCGCACACATCTGGTCGCCCGATTGTCAGCCTACCGTAGTCCCACGGGCTGTCAATTTGTCATTTCTCTCGTCCACACGTGTCGAGACGGTGTGCAAGTGTAATTTGAGAAGTTTAGGGCTTATTGTTAGGAGAAGTGCGAAACAATGCAAAGTAGACAAAAAGGAATTGCCCCCACGCAGGATTGAACTACGGACCTTTGGTTTACAAGACCAACGCTCTGCCACTGAGCTATAAGGGCGCTGACAACTAGTTTTCCTGCTTTGGTACACTTTTCCGTTTTCATGAAACTCCCGCGGAGACGCGGTCGCCGCGCCGTTTCCGCCGGCTAGTCATTGCCTCGGCGAAGTGGCGTGGACATGATCAGGTGGCCGAGTGGTTAAGGCGATGGACTGCTAATCCATTGGGGTTTCCCCGCGTGAGTTCGAATCTCATCCTGATCGAATCTCTTTTGCTAACTTTCTTCGTAAGTTTTCATCATTTTTTCTCCGTCATCACCCCCTAATTGGTACTTCCTGTTCCCCCAATATGTCCCCGCTTCTCACTGTTTATGTGTGCTCTCTCGACCACACCTCCAACCTGTCAACCGCCCGACAAGAGAGCGAAACGGACCGAGAGACGCAGATGGTCACTGTGCATGTAAATATGTGCTCTCGCCACTTCCAAAAGGGGTCTTATCACTGTGAGTTACACATCACAGAAATTCTCACTCTAGTCGATTTTGTTTGGGGAGAAGAGAAGAGTGTTTTCCAGAAGAGTTGTTTTTTTCTAACATTCTTTGGATGTTTTTTTCTGTTTTTTTTTGGGGTTACCGGAAGTTTTGACTCACTTTTCTATATTTTATCATTTATACGTTTGTTTTCGAACATGACGTTTGTTTTTAAGGTCATTATTACAAAATTTGATCTTTGGGGCTGCTTAGAAACTTTGTAGTTTGTAGTCTTACGCAGCCCCAAAATTTGCTGTTAGCGTTTTGCTTTGTTTCTCAAAAACGAGCAAAGATAGTCAAAAGTAGTCAACTAACAAAATAAAGCCCAGAACATGCTCTACAAATTGTTAGTTAACAACTTTTTTATACCTATTTTACTTTCCGAAATATAGCCGCTCAAAATCAACCTTCCCATTTTGGGGCTGCTTAGCATATTTGTAGTTTGTAGTCTTAGCAGCCCCAAAATTTACCTTTTGCATTTTGCACTATATCTCAAGAACGAAAAGAGATATTGAAAAATTGACAACTAACAAAATGGAGCCCGAAAAACGTTCTACAATTTGTTAGTTGACAACTTTTCAACATCTCTTATAGTTTACGAGATATAAAACCTGCAAGTTAGCGCTACTGTATTGGGGCTGCTTAGAAACTTTGTAGTTTGTAGTGTGCAATCTCTAAGCAGCCCTAAGGGTCTAGAACAAAGTTGAAACTTTTTCATCAAAATCTAGAGCCCAGAAACTTAGAACAACTTGCTTATGTGTCATTCGGAGCAGCTTGTCCCCCCCCCCCTTTTCTCAAGTGCTCCGTTCGTTCCGACAGTCCGTGCATATTGTATTTCACACGGACAATTGCATGCGAGAGATAGAAGGAAAAGTCGAAGAAGAGGAACGACGGGCGGCACGTTTCCCCCCGCCACTTTTCCACTTGAAAACCCATCACTAATACAGCATGAGGCACAGGGTGGCCGCCGCCGCTTCTTCTTATGAGATGTTTTGTGTTTTTAGATTGATTGACTAACAGATTCTTTGAGGATTTCAATGGGAATAAGAATGCGTTTCCGCTTTTCCGCAGTTTTTTGGGTGCTAGGAAACATAGAAAACACTTCGGATTTTCTCTCTGTATCTCAAAAACCCAGAGTTTTCACTTTGAGGCTGCTTAGCAACTTTGTAGTTTGTAGTCTTAGCAGCCCCAAAACTTTTGAAGCCTTGTATCTCAAAAATGAGCAGAGATAATAAAACGTTGTCAACTAACAAAACAAAGTTCATAAAATTTGCTACAAATCCACAGTTAACAACTTTTTAATACCTCTTTTCATTCTCTAGATATGAACGTTTCAAAACATCTTGTTTTGGGGCTGCTTAGCAACTTTGTAGTTTGTAGTCTGCCGTTCCGTAGCAGCCCCAAAATCCCTGTTCCCGTTCTCTCTACCGGATTTTGCCCTGGATTTCTATTAAAACATATTTGTTTCATGTTTGTATAATATGGTGTTCTGTTTCTTGGACAAACACAAGTATCTTTTTTCGATTAGTCTTTTCCGTTTCAACTGGTTTTTTCTTCTGACCTGTGGGATGATTTATGGGTTTTATTCATTTTTTAGATTTATGTAAACTTGGAATTGCTTTTAAGTGTCAAAAATTGTAAAATCTTTGTTTGGGGCTGCTCAGCAACATTGTAGTTTGTAGTCATCCATTGCTAAGCAACCCCAAAACCTCGCTCTCTACATTTCGCATCATAACTCAAAAATGAAAAGAGATATGAAAAAGTTTTAACTAATGGAATAAAGCCCACAAAATTTCCTACAATTCATTAGTAAACAACTTTTTCATAACTCTTTTTCTTCTTTAGATATAACAAGTCAAAGTTGCATCCGTTTTTGGGGCTGCTTAGCAACTTTGTAGTTTGTAGTCTCCCACTTCTAAGCAGCCCCAAACCCCAAAACTTCTCCATAGAGCAGTTTTGCACTATCTGCGTCTCTTCCTCCCTATTACCCGTGCATATCTTATCACAAACCCGGGTTTTTCCCTTTCTTCTCCTTATCACTATCAATTCCCACCCCTCCCCACCCACTGCTCTCTCGTCTTTTGGAAGGAGTAATCGAACGTTTTTAGTTTTCAGTTTTTAGTGAACTTTTCTAGCCTTTTTCAGTGTTTTAACACATTTTCTGACTGTGTCTAGTATCAGAAAACTGTCTAAAATGGAGATTTACAGGTACTTTTTACTTTTCCATAATGAAGTCCAAAGGCGGAGGTGGACTTTTTGGAATTTTCAAGAAGGTATGTTATCCGTTTTTTATTGAGATTTTTCATGTTCTAATCAATGTTTTTTATTCAGAAAACCACCCCAGCTCCCGCAGCTCCAGCCCCAACAGCAGAAAAGGAAGAAAATGGAGAAAACGGAAGCACAAGGTTTGTTATTTTAGGCCACGCCCCTTTTCAGACCCTTTCCCATGTCGTCCCAAACCCCGCCCATTATGAATTTCTAGTTTTCTACACTTCTCAGCTGCTTATCCGCGCACTTGAGACCCAAAACGAATCCGCTTTTCGGCCCGGCAACAGCCAATTCCCTCCCACCTTCCACACCACTTTTTTCTCATGTTCCCCATTCGCCGTTCGTTTTCTTTGTTTTCTCATCGTTTTCGTGTACATGTTCATTAGTTTTGACAAATTGGAAATTTAAAATGAGTGGAAAAAGTTATGGGGTAGGAATTCGAATGACGTGGCAATTGATAAGACAGTGGTAGGGAATGGGGGGAGGAAGGAGTTGTTTGCTGAAAGTTGGGTAACTTTGAATGAGTATAACTCTCTTGGAATTAAATTTTGTGAATTGGTTTTTATATCAATCGATAGAGAATTTTATTAGCTACAAGTTGATAGTTGATCATTTTTTAATAGCTTCAGTTGTTCAAAAGTTGTGAGCAAAAGAAAAAATGTGAAGCTAAAAAAAATTTTTTTTTCAGAAAATTTTTTTTTTCAGAAAATTTTTTTCCAATGAATTTTATCCTTACCAAACTCAAAAATCATTTTCAATTTTAAATTCTAGTTTTCACGTCTATGACATACACGTAGACCTATAAAAAGTGAAAACGAAACGGCAAGCAAGCCACTTTTCAAAGTGTCATTTCTATTTGCACAGTCCTTTCCATCCTGTTGCACCATGCAATGACGTGGCAAATAGATGACCATACACATACTTCTGCTACTAAACTAAGTGCTGAACTTAATTTAACTCTCTCCCACCCTGTTTTCCCTTTTTATACAACCCAATTATGCAACATTATACAGTCTCCCTACAGCCGATTAGTCCTCATCTGCGTTTCCCGATGTTCAGTGTTATTTCGCATTTATATAGTTTCAGGGAGAAGAAGAACACTTCTGAAAGTACGCCTATAGTCAATGCGGCGTCCTCCAGCACGTCCACTGATTCGCAGATAGAACACGTGGAAATGGACGTGGCACTGGTGCAGCAGCCGGTAGGTTTTGTTTTGGAGAGTGTAACTTTTTTGTTTATGGGTTTAAAAATTAGGTAGACATACTCATACATAGAAAATTTTGCGCTCTACATTTCATTAGTTGACAATTTTAAGTCATCTTTTTTGGTTTTTGAGAAAAAATTAAAATTGAATTGTACTAAAAAAAATTTTTTTGACATTTTTATAATTCCTTTTTGCAGAGAAAAGGAAGCATCGCCAAGACGAGTGTAATCCACTACTCACCTCCTGGAACTGTTAGAACATCCCTTCCACCGTCTTCTACCCCTTCAGTAGTGTCTGCAGACAATTCTGATGAGAATTCGGTGGTGATTACCAGGAAGAGCAACATCGTGCTGGATGATGAGGAGAGGTAAGGCTTTGAAGGGGTGTATCTTGAGAGTGAAAGGAGATATCAAAAAGTTGTCAACTAACAAAATAACGTGCTTAAAATTCTCTACAACTCATCAGTTGACAACTTTTGAAAAGCTGTTCTGGTTTTTGAGATATAGCGATTCTCAAATTTTGCTTCTTAAATTTTGGGACTGCTTAGCTACTTTGTAGTTTGTAGTCTTTGCAGTCTCAAACCTTTGTAGCTCTGTATCTCAAGAAGGAGTCAAGATTTTTAAAAGTTGTCAACTAACAAAACAAGAAACTAAATTAGAGCTACAACTTTTTAGTTGACGACTTTTTAAAATCTTTGATCAGTTCTGAGATATGAGCGTTCTAAGATAGCCCTCCCGTTTTGGGGCTGCCTGCTTAGCAACTTTGTAGTTTGTAGTCTTAGCAGCCCCAAATCTTTGAAGCCTTGTATCTCAAAAACAAGAAGAGATAATCAAAAATTGTCAACTAGTAAAATGAAGTACGTGAAATTTCCTACAACTTAGTAGTTGGCAACTTTTTTCTAACTCCAACCCGTACCTAAATAATATTGTTTTAGTGTCATCTCCACCCCCATCAGTCAATACGATGAGTCCCCAATCGTCTTCAACAAACCCCGGAAAAAACAAACAGCAGCTCCTCCACCTCCAGTACACCTTCCTCCAATATCTCCGACATCTCCACCACCTCCACCACTTCCAACATCCTCGTTTTCCTCTTTTTCTCCACAAACAACACCGACTTCCAATTCACACTACCGCCAAACTTCCGAAATCTCTCGAACGTCCTCTGAATCAACGCCTCCGATCCTCCCACCTCATCGGAGTAACAAAAAAGAGGATAAAAAGAATGGAACTGATTATGAGGGAATGTTGAAGAATCTGCAAAACAAGTTTGACGAGTGGCACCAAGTGAGAATAGAGGATGGTGGATCGGTTAGGGAGGAACGGATCAAGGTAAGGAGTGGGGGTAAAAATTTGAAAAATAAAAAGATTGATAGAGAATTTTAAGGGCTACAACTTTGTAGTTGACAGTTTTTTGCTAGCGTTATTGGTTTTTGAGAAAAAAAATAATTTTCAAAAAAAGTCGAAAAAAAAATTTTTTTGCTCAAAATTACTTTTCGATTTTTTTCTCAAAACCTAGCAAGTTTATCAAAAAACAGATAATTATCAACTTATTGAACATAAAATTTCCTATCAATCGCTGTATTTACTCTAATTTTTGAGCAAAAACTAAATGTTTTACAAACTTTCCATTTTTCAGGCAGAAGTGCTCAAAGAGCACGAGAAGCTCAAAGTCCTTCTCGAGAAGGAAATTGCGCCGAATGCTCCAAAAAACGCCTCTACAATGAATAATAACAACAATAACTATGTGAAACTGGCTCCTCAAAAATCCACGGAGCCTCCCAAAAAGGTTCCAGGTGGTACTGTGTATCAGAAAATTGCGCCGCAGTTGAAGTGAGTAAAAATATTTATTTTGCTATTATTTTTTTCCGTATGAAATTCAAAATTGGATAAACAACACTACGAACAATCTCCGGGCCGCCAAACTTTCATACGATTTCAGTTATGCGCCTTTAAAGTTAGGGGTACTGTAGTTTCCTCGATTTTTCGATTTTAGCGGTTGTTTTTGGCGATTTCTCTGAGAAATTGTTGAAAATAAGATGTTCTTTAGTTCTTCGTATCAATAAATAGCAATAACAGTAGGAATTCCGCTGAAAAATCGCTGAAAAAACGATAAAATTATCGAAAAATTGACGAAAATACAGTATCCCCAACTTTAAAGGCGCATGACTGAAATCGTAGGAAAGTTTGCCGGCGCGCTGTGACACCGGCTTTTCTCGGTTTTGGACCAATTTTTTCAATTTTTCTACATAAAATCGGGTGGAACAGATAATTTTAAACCGATTGATAGTCAATTTTACCAGAATAGTTCAGTTTTCAGAACTTTTCTGCCAGAAACACAAAATCCGAAATCGGCATTGAAAAACTGGAAAATTCCGATGAAATCAACTATATTTTTCAATTTCAGAACCTCTAAGCCATCCAATGGTACTTCAAGCTCACATACAAGAAGCAGGAGCACCGATGAAAACAAGAATGAGATCCGGTACTCGGATCCAGGATCCGGGAAGAACTCTGCAGCGGTGGATAGATTGAGAAAAGAGGTTGAGGAGCAGAGACAAAGAGAGAGGGAGGTCAAGCAGTACAGGAATCCGAAGACTCTGAGCCAAAAAACCCAGGAACCCCTAATTCAAGTTCCAATCCAAAGCCCAACATCCCCTGGTTCCGGACCTCGAATGGTTGAATACAAGCCAATGAAATCCCTCTCCACCGATATCCCTGATGCCTTGGATTTAGATCTCCCGCCTCCAATCCCCAAAACACCACCACCAAAGCTTGCAGAGTACCGGAAAGAGAGTCCGAGGATGCCTACAACACCACAAAATGGATATGTAAGGCTGCAAGTTGGAGTCAAGAAAGTTGCGGCTCCGGTACCAAGTCCGGGGGCTGCCCCTGTTTTGAGTCCTCCCACCACAAAGAAGATCCCTTATGGCGTTCCATACACCGGCCCAGAATACGCTTCATCTCCAAAACTGCTCAGGAAGAATCCTGTGAGCCCTTCTTCTGTTTCTGGAACTGCGATACCTCAAGTGAACACTCCAAAAGTTGTGGTGAAAGAGAAGGAAATCGTGTATCAAAAGCCGCAGCATCCTCAAATGTCTGAAATGGCGTCGGCTGCTCCTGTTACGTCTGCTCCAACCAACTACATCTATCAGAAAATCGCTTCTTCTTCTTCTCAAGCTTCAAAATCCAAGTCGAATCCTAATCCTCCAATGTCACCACCGATTCCAAGGAGTGCTGCAGTGAATGTCACCACATCTTCTTCAGCGTCGAAGATCTCTCCAACTCCTTCCAACTACATCTATCAGAAGAGTTCCGGGGCCTCTAGGATCACTGTAAACGCTGTTACATCCTCACCAAAGATGACTCGAGCGATTTCTCAAGATGCTACTTATCAAAAGAGCCAACCTCCTCCACCCAAATCTCCAACTCCCGTGAGGAATTCCAAGCCAACTGGCCAAATGATGACTCGAGCAGCTTCGCAGGATGTCCCTGGCAGTTTTATCTACCAGAAAAGCACAGTTTTTCCACCTAAAATGGACAAGGACCCTCCATCTACCGTACCCACACCCACCCTCAGTGCCACTTCTCCAGTCTATCAGAAGATTACTGTAGTTCCAGTTTCATCGCCTAAACCGACTAGAAGGGTTGAAGAGTCAAAAGCAACGATTCCAATAGCTCCAAAGGGAATTCCAACAGCAACCCCGAAACCCCAAACTTTCGCTGCAGGACCCCCCAACCAAGACACTTTCGACATTTCTGATGTCCTCAAAGGCCCGAAACTTCGAAAAGTTGGACTTCCCACCGAGAAATCTGGGATTTCACTTGGAAAAGTACTCGATGAAGTTGTACCCACAACTGGGGCGACTACAGTAACCCGACCATCTACAGTACCCCCACCACCACCTGCACCACCCAAGCAATCTGTCCCATTCAAAAGAACAGTGAAACCCGACATACGGGACACATTGATGATTGAAATTCGAGAAGCTGGAAGGTTGAGAGCCGCGAGAGCGAGTCAAAATGCGTGAAAAATGAAGAATTTTTTTTTGGTTTTTTTTTTGATTTTTCGAAGAAAAAAACGTTTTTTGAAAGGAAATACACTGGTTAATCTTGAATCTAGCCTTGAATCTATCTTATTTATTGTTTTTCTATTTCTTTGAAGCAATAAACTTTTTTGAAACGCTATTTGGGTCTCGCAGCGAAATTGGTTTCTAGAGGGGTTTTTGGTTTTCCAGGATGTTTTTCAGGATTTAGATGATAAAACAGGTTGTTACCATCATTTTCTATCAATTTATTGTCGATTTGGCCAGGAAAATGGAGAAAAAAACATGTTTTTAAAAGAATCTTTCGAAATTTTTTGAATCTAAAAATACAGGTAAACATTGATTTTCCAGGTTTTCCAGGTAAAAAATAACATTTTCAGCTTCATTTTCTAGTATTTGTAGCTTTTTCCCGCTCCAAAATACCCCCCAAAGGCCTCAAAACACTCTTCAAAACTCCCCTCCCCCAACACCCTTTTCTCTTGTTCAGTCCGCAATTGCGCGTGACGGTGAACATTCGTCAAAATGCACACAACAAAATCCACCGTACCCCGATTTTTAGGATCGTCCTAAATTCGTATTTTCGCATTTTTGGGACCCGAATTTCGCTGAAACTCGATGATTCTCTGATTTTTCAAGCTCCCCGGAATTTTTTGCGAATTTCGCCAACTCGGAATAACAACAAAGGTGAGTGTTTTGCTTGAAATATGGGAAAAATTGTTTAGGATTTCGAATTTTTGACGAAAAAAATTGATTTTTGAATTTTCTCTCGGAGAAATGTGTCAAAACTAAGATTTCGTGCTAGAAAATTGGTGGAAATTCTGGTTTTGACCGGTAAAAATGATGCAAAATATTTATTTTTCACATATTTTCGAAAATCGATGTTTGCTTTGATAATTCAAGTCAAATTTGTCTTTGAACGCCTTCAAAAAATTTAAATCGTAACTTATGAGTAAGAGAAGATGTCCAGAACGTCACGAACCCGGAATTTTGATCTGAAACTTCAGTTTTTAACAGAAAGTTCAATTTTTTTCAGAGACACCAGAAAATGACGGATGACTGGGGATGCAACGTGGATTTGTTCGGCGAGTCGTCAACCTCTGTCGCCAAACCGACAGCCAAATCGCTCACCGAACTCGTTGACAGTCTAACCAAGAAGAAAGTGAGTCATTTTCCTAAAATTTCGATGGAAAAACGAATGTATTATGTTCAGAACCACCCTCCAACCGCAGTCCGTGAAGCGGAAAACGTCAAAGTGGTTAGTCTGCCGACGAAGATCAAAATGGTACATGCACCCAAGATTCTGAAGAAGAAGAAGGTGAATGGAACGGATAAGAACCACATGAAAGTGTTGAACGACGCGAATCCAAAGAGAGTACACTTCGATGTAAGGCAGAAAAGGGCGATCTAGACTGAGAAGATTACCTTTGTTTTTTAGATCGAGCAATTTCTATCAAGAGAAGGCGCGAAAGGCGACAGAGTCGAAGCCCGTGAACGAATGCTCGCTAGTCTGGGAGCTGCTCCGGCGAAGCGCGACTATGTCAACTACAAGGATCTGAAGGCGGATCGGGCGGCGAAGAAGGCCGAGGCGAAGGCTCACGCCGAGATGAACCACCCGAACGGATTGATGGCGATGGCGATGAAGAAGAAGAGCAAGAAGAGTAATAATAATAATAATAAACGTAGAAAGTAGCTTTGCTGCTATTTTTGAGCTCTTTTCCCCTCATTTCCCCGCCCGATTTCCCCTCGTTTTACCCCCCAGTTTTATCCCATTTTTAATGCACGCTGGACGTGAAAACGCTTCTGCTGGCATCAGATCCTCAATTCTTTCTTTTTTCTGTACCTTTTTTCCTTCCTCCAATACTCCCCAAATTTTTCGCAATCGCCGTAGTACTTTGTCTTTTTGTCTTGTAATTTGATGTGTAAAATTTGAATGCCTTTTTCTCTTAATTGTACATCTCCCACCTCCCCTCCCATCTCTGTTTGTTATTACGTGTTCATTGAGAAAAATTCTAAAAAATTCCAAAATAGCCAAAAACCTTTGGAAATCTGGATTTTTACCCTGAAACCGTGAGCAAAATCGGTGAAACTATCGAATAATGCAAGTGCGCTCCAGTGCACACTACGCGGGCGGTTGCGCAATATTCGATTCAAATCGCAGCCGTTCTCCTATTTTCCACCTGTCACCTCATTCTTTGTGTTCTAATCGTCAATTCCTTCTTATTTCATAGAATTTTATCAAATTTTCCTTCAGAATTCTCCATTTCGCCGGTCGAAATGGCTCGTTCTCCAAGCCCCGCAAGCCGTTCGCCGTCTCGTTCTCGCGATGTAAGTTATTATTGTTTTCTTCGATTTTTCACCTGTTTCTTATGTTTTTCTTGTTATTTTAGAGTTTCCGCATGTTTTTCTAAGATTTAAATGTGTTTTTCTCTGAATTTTAGTGATTTTTCGCGAAATTTTTTTGAAATTTATCGATTTTCGAGATTTTGAATTTTTGCTCATTCTAAAGGAAAAATCAATAATTTTGCATTTTTTTTTGAATGTTTTCCGTTCTGAATTTGTCGATTTTCGCTAGAAAATGAGGAAAATTGACTGGAATTTTCGAGAATTTTTTTTGAAAACAAAAATTTCCAAATTTTAGAAAACTTTCGCGGCGAGACCCTTTTGGGTAATTTATCGATTTTTGATAACTTTTCTGTTCAATTGAGCAAAAACAGATTTTGAAATGCAAATTTGACACTGAAAAAATGGATTTCGCTGAAAAAAATTTGTTTTTCATCGAAATTTTTTTGGAAAAATTTCGAATTTTTTTCAAAATTTTCCAGTTAATTTAGCCAAAAATTGACAAAATTTCGGATTTGAACCCATCGAAATTAATCTAGAAAAACGAAAATTGTATTAGAAATTTTTGAAAATTGAAAAAAAAACTAAAAAATTATTTTTCCAAAATTTTATTTTCCAAACACCCTGTTCCTTTGAGTTCTCCTTCTCCCATTTTTCTTCTAATTTCCATCACTAAACACTCCCAATCTCTCTGTTTCTCAATTCTCCTAACAATTCGGTGCGTATCTGCAGAAACGGGTCTCTTCTGAAGGTCTGAATCACAAAGAAAGAATCACAAACTGAAACTGTCTGAAGGGAAATGAAGAAAGAAAGAAAGAGGAATATGATAGCGGAATATGATGAAGAAAGAAAAATGAAAGAGAAATGAGAGAAAACGGGGAAAGAAAGGAAGAACAAAAAGAAACTGATTGGCTCGGCCGAAAGAAAGAAAGAAACCTTCAAGTCCAACTACGGCACTCGCTCCAATTTGCAGAACTCGCGCAACCGCTCCAGGTCCAATTCAGCTACGCCCGAATATCGGAGATCTCGATCCAAGTGAGTTTTGGGAAAAAAAGGGAAAACAAATTTTTTTTCAAAATTTAATTTTTTTAAATAAAAACTTGGAAGAGCATGGCATTTGATAAACAATTTCTAGCTCTACAAGCTCTATCTGGTTACCAAAAAAATTTGCTAGAAAAATGAAAAATCGCTTCGAAAAATTTCTTTGCAAATTTTCAAAAAATTGAAAAAAAAATGTTTTTTTTTTTTAATTTTTTGTAAATTTCGAAATTTCTCTTGAAATTTGAGGGAGCAAGGCATCCGATAAAAGATTTCTAGCTCTACAAGCTCTATTCAGTTACCAGAAAAAATCGTTTTAAAAATAAGCAAATCTCTATTTAAAAAAATTTGAGAATTTTCGAAAAATTGAAAAAAACGTTTCAAAATTTTTTTTTCATAAATTTCAAAATCGCTTCTGAAATTTGAAAGAACAAGGCATTTGATAGAAAATACTCCTCGACAAGCTATTGTTTTGTCGCTAAATAAATATAAACATCGCTTTGAAAAAATAAACGAATTTTCAAAAAATTCAAAAAAAAAACATTTCAATTTCAAATCAAAAATTCCTCCACCTAACGCCAATTTCAGCTCTCGTTCCCGTTCTCCACGCCGCGGAGGAAGTCGTCACGGAGGTGGCGGAGGTGGCGGAGGTCGTGGATCTGGTCCAGTCGACCGCGAGAACCCAGCTCCATCCCGATGCCTCGGAGTCTTCAACCTCTCCTCTTACACCACCGACAAGGATCTTCGCGACGTGTTCGGCGAGTTTGGAGAGATTGAGAAATGCGAGCTAGTGTACGATCGTCCGTCCGGACACTCTAGAGGCTTCGGATTCATCTACTATCGCGAGATTGACGATGCCACTGCGGCCAGGGACAAACTGTGCAATACGGATCTCGATGGACATAAGGTAAACTTGTTTTGGCTTTAAAACTCTAGAAAATGTGTGCAATTTGCAGATCCGCGTCGACTACTCGTTCACGAAACGCGGCCACTCTCCGACTCCAGGACAGTACATGGGAGAGCGTCGTGGTGGAGGCAGTGGATTCGGAGGAGGAGATCGGTACAGTGACAGAGGAGGAGGTCGAGGAGATAGATATGGAGGTGGTGGACGCAGATCGCCTGATAGAAGGTAAGGAAAATCAATTTTCATTTGGAAATCTAACTTTTTTTCTTGTTTTCCAGAAGCAGCCACTACGGAGGAGGCGGTGGCGGCGGCGGATACCGTGGATCATCGCGCAGCAACGGCTACGATCGCAACGGAGGCGGATCAGACCGTCGTGACTTCCGTGATCGTCGCGACAACAACGGATCATCGTCATCGGGAGGGCGTCCGTACGATCCATCGTTCAGAAGACGTGTCGAATCGTACGCTTCGGGAGGATCCGGCGGAGGAGGACATCGTCGTCGCAGCTCTGAGAGACACTAAATCCACTCGTTATTTGTGAATCTTACTTGGTTTTGGAGGGTTTTAAAGTGGGAATGACAAATTTTTGAAAATTGAAAAAAAATTTCACTTTTTTTGTGAAATTTTTCAATTTTTTCCAAATTTTCCTCTTCAAAACCTCTTTCCAATGTAAGCATTCCCCTATTTGGTTCTGTTTTATTTATTTTTCCCCCACTGTTCCTAAATCTCAATATTTCCCCCTCTCCGCTGAATTATGGGAAAATGATGGAATTGGAAAAAATTGAAAAAAAAAATCGAAAATTTTCAAAATTTCAAAAAAAAATTTCGATTTCTAAAAGCTCTAAAATTTGCGAAAAATCTCCTGTGAATAACAAAAAAAAATTCTGAATTTTCAGCAAAAATTTGAAAATTTTCAAAAAAATTCGGAAAATGAAAAAAAAAATTTTTTTAAATTTCTAAAAATTTTAACATCATTCTTTCCCGAATTCTAAACAGCTCTAAATTTGAAACTCTTCCAAATAACGAAAAAACTCTGATTTTTTAGCAATGATTTGAGAATTTTTGAAAATTTCGCAAAAAAAATACGAAAAAATTGAAAAAAAAAAATTTTTTTCAAAAATTTCTAAAAATTTTTCTAATCTCATCATTTCCATCCCCTTCGCTCCGTAATCTCCATCTGATTTCACTCCAAAGTATTCCTTATTCCCTAAAATCCCAAAACTTTTCAATTTTATCAATTATTTGTCCTCGTTTGTCCCATTCTATTATTATGATAACAATTCCTCGTTGTATCTGATCTGAATCTTGTGTATTCCATTCTATTCTAGGTGTTTCGGGTCTTTTTCGCATATTTATCTCTGGGGGAAAGAAGAGAAGGATTCTAGAATGAGGGGGGAGCTCATAGGTTAGAAGAACACCAACACAACAAAAAGTTACGATCAATCTTCCTGGGAACTTGGAAAAAACAAAAAAAGAGGGGGGAAAAAGGAGAGTACCCGCACCCAGAAAAATGAGGGGAATTTTTAAAGAAAATAATGATAATAATAAAACTTCTGCCGGGGAATCGCAGCGAATTGGAATACAATTGGTGGGAGGAAAAAATTTTGAAGAAAAAAAAAATTTTTTTCTTCAAAAATTTTTTTGGAGGGGAAGAAAATAGATATAGAAAAAGGGAAAGAGATAAAGAGGAAAAAGGACAGTTTGCAATGGATTGGGGGAAAGAGAGATCAGTCGAAATCCTTGTCTTCGAGGAACTTGTACTCGAATGTGAACGACTCCTTCTTGCGTTGCGACCACTTTTCAAAGTCGAAGTACACGTATGTTCCCTGCAAATTGAGGATTTGATAAAGATTTTGGAATTTTGAGGTATTGAAAGTGCGCTCTATTGATAACTCATCCGTTTTTTTTATTCGAAAAAAATTTAATTTTTTTGAAAATTTTTTTTCGAAAAAACTGAAAATTGAGATCAAGTTGATCATGTCTAGATTCTAGATCCTCTATTTCTAACAGTTTTTGAAGTGTAAATCGGAAAAATAGGTTCAGAAAACACCAAAAAACTAATTTCGTGGCAAGACCCGCCGACCGCCATTTTTTTTTTGAAAATCGGGGATTTTTTTATGATTTACTGTTTTTCCGGTTAAGAATCGTCTAGAAATCGTGTTTTTCATGTAGAATTTACTATTTTTTGCTAAAAAATTTGAAATTCAAAAAAAATCTATTTTTGTTAAAAAAATTTTTTTGGAAAAAAAAACAAAAAAGCTATAAATGTCTAGGTTCTAAATCTTCTTTTCTAACAGTTTTATAGTAAAAAATTGAAAAAAGCAGTCCAAAAAACACTGAAAAACAAATTTCGTTGCGAGACCCATCAACTTTTTTTTTCAAAATTTTTGTCGTTTTTAGTGATTTCGATTTTTTTTTCAAAAATTTGTTAATTTTTTTTGATAAGGAGTTTTTTATGATTTACAATCCTCTTAACTCAGAATCACCTAGAAAATCGTGTTTTTCGTGAAGATCTTGCTTTTTTTTTCTTGCAAAAATTTGAAAAAAAATTCGCATTTTGAATTTTAAAATTTGAGAATTTTTTTTTTGGAAATTGAAAAATTTAAAAAATTGTTTTTTTCAAAACTTTAGACATCCCAAAGTACAATTTGACCAGTTATCGTTAGAAAATCGGACTCTTCTGCTAATTTTTAGCCATCTTCCAATGAGAACTTGTCCGTTTTTCAATTTTTCAAGCGCTTTTTTGAAAAGAGATGCAAATTTTTCAAATTCCATCCCAAAACCCTCACAAACCTGCTCATAATCATCAGTAATCTGCTTGGGCTCCTCGTGTCGTTGGAACCACGTCAAGTACTTGGTGTGGAAGCGCCACGACAACTTCTTGAGAGCCTTGGCGGCGAGCAACTGAGCACGGGTGCCTTCCATGTAGTAGAAGATGAAGAAGAGCGTGTCGGGGGCGAGTCGCAGGTAGTACTCGAGACTGTCCGACGAGTTCGGCGCCGTCTGTCCGTACCAACTCGGCACCGGGAACGGCACCTTCGACAAGTAGTTCCTCGGCTTCTCACTGTCCAGCGGGAATGTCGCTTTGGCGCACGCAACTTCGAGGGCGGCGAGTTGTCCGTCAAATTCCTGTGTCATAGAGGTACGTCCGAGAGGGGATGCACCGAGCCACGCGGGAATGTGAGCTCTTTTGGGGACAGTCGAGACGGGCGGTTGATGGTGTGCCATGGAGGAGAGGGCCGCGTGGAGTGCCGGATCGTCAGAGGACATTCCGCCGAGCATCGAGTGCGGCGTCAACCGGGAAGAGCAACCCGACGATGCAAGTGGAGCCGCAGACGGGGTGTCGCCTGGAAAATGGAAGAGTTAGGGGTGGAATGTTATAGAGAATAGGAAAATCTTGAAGGACACGGGTTTTTACTTTCTAAACTTCATCAAACTGTAGAAATTGTCTATTTTCAAGTTTTCTAAATAGTCCAAATTCTAAATCATCTTACAGTACAAATCCTCCCAACAATCCGGAACAGAGTCAGAGTCCCCCATAGATTAGAATACGACTGATATTTTCTCTTTGATCTAGAGGTGCTAGCTATACCCACGTGTTTCGTGTTGTGTTTCCAACAAAACGGAATTTATGAATATCAATACAACCATGGGAATTTCGCGAAAGTTGAAAAAATTCGATCCCCATTCCCACTTTTGGTTGAATTCTGTTAGAATCGTGACGAAATCCGGGAAATTCATTGAAAAGGGGTAAAAGTTAATGAATTCTAGAAACGGAGCCTTCTAATTAAATTCAGAATTAAGAAAAGGATTGGGGAAAATGGGGATTTCTAAAAGTTACGTTTTCTGGACCTAAATTTTGAAATCTAATCAATCCAATATCTCCTCGACTTTTCAGAACGCGATTCTCAAGGCTCCAAAAGATTCAAAAAGGACTCTAAAACATTGAAAATTTAGCAAAAATTGATGACGTTTAAACCAAAATCAGTTTAGGGTTTAGGGAATCCGAATTCAGAAGAAAAGTCATTCAAAAGTCCAGAATCCCAATTCCAGAAGTCCCAGAAGGTTCAAGAAAGCCCTCAAAATACCAGAATCCCCAATGAGAAATGGAAATTGAGGGATTATCCCAGCTTTTTCGGAAATGCAGCTGTTCTCATCTTCTTCTTCTCCTATTCCACAAACCAATTATCCCGGTTTTCACCAATTCATCATGCAAATTGTGGGGAACGAGGGGAGAAATTGAAATGAAAATTACTAGTCTCGTTCTCTTGTTCAGCGGGAAAACCGTAAATCATGTTCAAAATAATTGGTAGCTTCGAGAAAAGAGGTACAGTAACAGCTAAAAAGGTAGTGAGAAACACAGAAACACTGAGCGAAAAACATCTAGTATATAGTTTCTCGCTCTTTTCACTATGTGCGTGTCGTGGCGCCCTGGCGCCGAGAGACTCCGCAAGATTATGGGACAGAGTGGAGACGCAGATGGGGAGGAAGCAGAAAACCACAAGGACCGGGCGGGAAGGGGGGAACGAGAAATCATCAAACAAAGTGCGGGTAGAGACGATAGAGGAGGAGGAGGACACACAGGGTGACACGAGGAACAGATCGATGCAACTGGTTTTTACAGGGGGCCAGAGTTCAGAAAATATCAAACAATCAGTGGAATCTAGAGTTGGAGCTGTGGAAAACGCTAGTTCAGTAGAATCAGAGCTCCTACATCAATTTTGAGCAACTTCAATGTTTAGAACTCTCCAAAAACGCTTATCAGTTTATTACACCTTTCGTAAACAGTACTTCAAAACTAGACGAAGCTACGATTTCTGAGCCAAAGAAAAGGCTGGAACTGGTTTTTTCAGCCAACCGAGCCAAAAAATCTTAGTAGTCATCATTTTTGAACAATTCCAACTCTCCGAACTCTCTAAAAACTCCCCACAACCACTATTAAAACGATTATCATTCCATCAGCATTGGAACTGGTTTTTTCAGAAACGAAAATTTGAAAATGATCAGGAAATCAAAGAAATGATCAGCGAATCAAAAAAAAAACGATTCTGACTCCAGGAACAAGCTAGGAACTCCAAATTACTAGAATGACGCTCCGAACTCTCTAGAATAATCACTAAAACCCTTATCAGTTCATCACAACTCACAAACAATGCTCCGGATCAAACAGTTTTCAAACTAGACAAAAACCCCAATTTCCAAAGCGTTTCTGCTCATTATACTGCTCCGATTACGTCGAGGTCCAGGCCCTACACTCCAGGGCTCAGAGAGCCAGAGCCCATGACGTCAGTTCCGCCCCCGTCTCATTGATGACGAAAAAGGAAAGGGACCAAAAGGGCTCGAAGCTCGAGAGCGATGGGAATTAGAGGAAGAGAGGACGAGAAGAGAAAGAGGAAATGGAGAAGGGGAAGAAAACGATTGGGGGAAAAGACGAAAATCAGGTCAGGAGGGCGGGAAGGGAAAGTGAACTGTCACATGGAGAGAGAACCCAGATGGTCTTTGTGTTTTCTGTTTTTCAGAGGGATCACGATCAGACGGATTCTGTGAGGTTCAAACTTCAGAAATTCATAGCACTTTCGAATCTAGAAAACATGGAACTAGGGCACTTGGGACTTCTAAAAAACGCCCGTCTGCAAGTTCTCGACTTTGCAAAACTTGTTCTTTCTGTCAGCTGTCAGAAAATTGATGGAAGAGGGACCCCGGAACTGAGAGAACTGAACTCTTAGACTTTGTACTCGAATTGGGAGGAGGAACATAAGGGTTTCTAGCTGTCTAGAACTATCCAATTCTTAAAAAATCCAAATTTCCGAGCCCAATTTAATCTGAAAGGAGCCCAAAATCAATGGAGATTTGATGCTGTGAATGCTTCAAATAGCAAGAAAATCTCAAAATCAAGAGAAAATGTGGAAGGAATTCAAGAATTCAGAGGTCAAACTGATCAAAAACGGCTCTGGGAGCCCAAAAACAGTGCTATCAATGAAGATTTGATGCTCCAAATGCTCAAAATAGCCAGAGAATCACAAAATAAAGAAAAAAGGTGGCAGGAATTTCGAATTTCAGAGCACAAATTGATCAGAAAACGTCTCTAGAAGTCCGAAAACTGTGTAATCAATCAAAATTTGATGCTCTAAATGTTCCAAATAGCTAGAAAATTTCAAAATAAAGAGAAAAAGTGGAATAAATTCCGAATTTCAGAGCACAAACTGATCAGAAAACGGTCTCTCAAAATAGTGATATCAATCAGAATGTGTTCTAGAACCCTCAAATCTTTCAAAATTGCAAGAAACCCCAAGTTTCAGAGTTCAAAATGCTTAGAAAATGCTCCAGGAGGGCTAAGAACTGAAAAATCAGGAGAAAATTGACTGTTTCAAATGCTCTAATAGTTTGAGAACCCTCAAATCTTCGAAAATTGCAAGAAAATCCGAATTTTCGAGTTCAAAATTCTTAGAAAATGCTAAAAGAGCCCAAAAACCAGTTGAAATCAATCAAATTTTAATGCTCCAAAAGAAACATCAAGGAAAAAAGTGAACTCAAGGTCACCTCCTATATCTCTGGCTCTGGCTCCCCGTCTCTCTCTCAGTTTCTCATGCACCTGTCAAAAGGGTCCTTCGTCTTCTTCTTCTCTCCTCGCCCAACTACGTCATTATGTCTGGCGACAGCTGCATTTCCAAGAGAGAAAGAAAGCGGGGCGCCGCCGGGTGGTACGACGCTCCATTTTACGACACCGGCACGATGGATATATACGGGAAACGAGCAGGAGGCGTAAAGGAAGAAGAGGAGAGCTCAGAGGAAGAGGGGGCGGAGTCAAGGATGGACCCGAACGGAGAGGGGAAGAGCACTTTTTGTATATACTAGGCTAGTCTTGATGGATTCATTCTAACGCCTTTTATACCTTCTTAACCTTCAGATTTCGAATCTCATCTTTCTTACGTAAATATTCTGACTTTATAATTTTATCAAAAACCATAGAATCTTCACTTCAACCCTTTGAAAAGCGATTTTTGGACGAAAAATGATGAAAAAACTCTCTAAACGCGGAGAAAAACTGAACAATGCTGCAAAAAAAGCTGAAAATGGTGTTTTTCATCATCAGTATATCTTCAAAAACCGAGTTTTAGGCAAAAAATTGATGAAAATCATGAGATCCAAGAGTCTCAATCTACAGTTTTTTCCTTCTAACGTCTTCTAGTCTCAAATTTATCTAGAAAAACCGCTGAGAACACCTCTTACACCTTCCAAACAATTGAGTTTTAGACGAAAAATGATGACAAAACTCTAGAAAATAGCACAGAGAGCCTAGAAACGCATAAAAAACCGAAAAACACAGCGAATTAAGCTGAAAATTTGAGAGAAATGCCAAGGAAATAGAAAGAGAGAGAGAGAAAGGGCGCCGCGCCGAAAGAAAAGAATGACAAATTGAGGGGCGGGGCCGGGTAGGTCGAAATGGAAAATTTGCCCTAATTTGAAATTTTGCTCAATTTTCGTTCATCTAACGTCAAATTTCACTCTTTTTCACAGAAAATGTTGCAAAATGCACCGTCCATCTCTATTTTTCCCCTCTTTTCATCAAAATTGAGCCAATCTCACTTTCCCTTGCTCAATTTTCCGTCTCTTTCCCATTTGTAAGTGTAAACTGGAATATGAGTCATCCAAGGGAGAGAGAAACTGTTCTTTCCAATTTCTAATACATTTTTTGAAAAAATGATTTTTCAACTTGGAAGAGCAACTATACACTCTATTTTACAGATTGCAAGATGCGATTTTTGAAAATCAGAGTTCTAGATGGTTTCTAGCTCTGTTTTGCATATTTTCTTACCATTCAAAGCCTCATTCAAAGCCGCCAAACTGGTACTCGTAATTGTCTGACTACTGCTACTCGAGTTCGTCAACGCGGTGTTCGCTGTGACTTGCGTCGGCATCTGGTTCTGTTGAATCTGCGGAGAAGGAGTCGTTGTCGTCGGTGTCTGAACCATCTGCTGTTGCTGCTGCACCACCACAGGGATGGGCGGCTCGAGTGGCTCGGCGACGGTCGCCGTGGACACCGTCGGACCCCGTGACGACGAAGTTGTCGACGTCGTGCTGTCCTTTTTCGTTGGAGCCATCTGGGAGATCTGTAACAGGTTTTGGGTGCTTTGGGGTTCAAATTAGGCTTGAAAAACTAGGTCTAGAAAATATCGAAAAGCGTGCATTTTTGTACAGTAATTCTAGCTAGTTACTATAAGATTGAAAGGATTTAGGGTTTTTTAAAAGAACAATTTTTGCTCTGTATAATTAAAAAATTTTGAAAAAAAACTCGGATTCCTAAAAAAAATCCTAGATTTTCGGTGTTTTCAAAAAATTTTTGAAACTTGCAGAGTTCTGACATATTTTTGCTTTGAATTAAAACTGAAATTTTGTTATTTTAAAACTAATTTTTTAGAAAAAAATTAGCGATTTTTTTTCGGTTTGTGAAATTTTATTTATAAATTCAATTCCCTTTCAAAAATTTTAAAATCGTTGAAATTCCCCACTAATTTCTCGAAATTTCGAAATTTTGAGGAAAATTTTTACGATTTTTTCAAATTAGAAAAACTTTTTTTTTTTCGAAAAATTTGATTTTGAAGAATCTAAATACTTTTTTCTATTGAAAGCCACCAAATCAAAAACACACTGAACACATGCTCCTATCTACCAAAATGACGCCAAATAGCTCTAAGGGGGTCTATCTACACTTCACAACGTCTATACATCCGAACCTCTCCGGTGTGCGGCTCTTCCTCCTTCTCACTGGAGGAGAACACGGGTTCCGAGGAGGAAGGTGTGGAAGACGGCGGCGACGAGGCTTCAGACCCCTCCGACGTCTTCTTCTTTGCTTCCGAACCGTCTGGTTTCTTAGATTCCACAGCTACCTGTTAGAATTTCGCATTTAAGAACCTATTTTTCCTTCGTTTTCTACGATTTCTAATCTATTTCTCTCTTTTTCTCTATAATTTTTCTATTTCTCACCTCATTATTACGCGTTTCATAAACCGACGCTCCGCTCGGGGGATTTGGCGCGGTGGGCGTGGCTGTCTTATTAACAGTCGGAGAAGCGGTAGCGGCGGCTGCAGCAGAGCTGAAAGTGGGCGGAGCCACAGAAGAAGTGACTGGAGTCGTGGTGGATCGACCGGCGGCCACAGAGTTGTATGGTATTCCTGGGGGAGCTGGAGCTGCGGCTGGGGTGACTGGTGGGGTGCGTGGACGGTCGATTGAGGAGTCTCTGGAAATTTGAAGAATTCTAGATGAATTTAGATTGATATTAAGGCTGTTATCAGTTTTTCGAAAATTCTAGCTTTCGAACCACAAATTCCTGACTTTTTGAATTTTTTAGAAATTTTTATCATCGATTTTCGTCGGTTTTCGGAAGTTCGCCAATCTATTTTTTAAAAATTTTTTCCCAATTTTTTCTTCGTTTCTAGACCGATTTTTTTTTAGAATTTTCGTTATCTGATAGATAAAATAATTTGGAGTTGAGAAACGACCAAATTTACAAAAATTAGTCAGTTATTTTTTTCATTTCAAACACATTTTCGCAATCTTTGCCTAAAATTCGAAATTTAAAAATTAGTTTTGTAAAACTCTATAATTTCGGTTAAATTGACGATTTCTAGACTCTAAATCCTTTTTTCTACCCATTTCTAACAAAAAAACGCCAGAAAACCAATTTCGAGATTCCAAAGATTCCCTAGTTTCAAAAACTCACTTGCTAGCCAATCTCTTCAACTCTGGCGTCGAAGTGACAGCAGAAGCGACGGAATGCGGCGACGGCATCGACAACGGCACGGTGACTCGTCTTCCAGCCGGACTCGGCGGTTGTCCGTTCTCTCCACTTCCATGTCTCGAGATCGCCCCCGATTCCGTGTCTATTCCGAGTTCCTGATGATGATCTTCATCGACGGAGAGCATGTTGACTCCTCCGATTTGTTGGCACAACTTTTCGAGGTTCAAGTCGTCGTACGCGTCTTCCGGATCGTAGTCGTCCATGTCGGCGTCTTCGGCATCCATCATTTCCACGTACGCTTCGATCGACTCTTTCAGAGTGTCGTAGACTTTCTTGGCGTTCAGACTTTCGTTGCTCACCATTCTCATGCAGATCTAAATCATGAGGTTTTTTTAAACGACTTTTAACAACATTTTACCTCTAGCTTTTCAATATGGAAGTTTATTCGTTCGAGATGATGTTTCAACCCGTCGACTCGTTTCTCCCTCTCCTGTCTTGCCTTTGCGTCCTCCTTCTTGCCTCGTTTCCCCTTTCCAACGTCTGTGTTGGCCAGTGACTCGAGTTGCATCTCTGTGCGATCAACTTCTTCGTTGAGAGAACGAATCTGGTGCTGGATCCAGTCTGTCGTGTCCGATTTTTCCTTTTCTTTCGGATCCAGCTTTTCTTCGGCGGAGAGACCCTGGAATTAGGATTTCGATGAGGTTTGAGGGGTTCTGATTTTTTAAAACTGATTCTTGATCACGAATTGATCCAAAAATCTGGAGATCGTAATTTGAGGATTCTAAATTTTTTAAAAGCTCTATTGCATTTTTAAAAAATTCAGAAAGTTTCAAAATTGTAAAATTATCGACGGAAGACTGGTTTTCATGCTTCAAAAATTTTTTGAAGCTCTAATTTTTTTTGAACATTTTTTTAATTTCGAAAAAAAATTCAAAACGATTCAAAAAAAATTCCTAAATGCAGAAAACGTTTGTCTGATATTTTGATGAAATACAGAAGTTACCAGTACATCGAAAAATTTAGTTTGGAATTTTAGAAAAATTTTCCGATTTTTTGAAATTAAAAAAAAATTTTGCCCAAACCCTAGGCAAAATTTAAAATTTTTTTTCTCAATTTTCAAGCTCTAAAATCTCCTACCAATTTGCTGTGTGGCTTCGTCTTATTCTCTCTCTCCACATCCTTGAACTGCTCCATTCGTCCTTCGATCAGTTTTCGGTACGCATTGAGTTTCTCCTTGTCCTTGATTTCACTGGCATTCTGCCAATTCTTCACCTGGTCTCGGAGCCTCTGCAACTTTTTGATCTCCTTCTTCAGATCGTCCTGATACTTGTCCCGCTGGTTGTCGCTGTTCGCCTCGTGCATTTTTTGCATCGTCTCTTCGAACAGTTCGACCCCCTCGTCGATCTGGAATTTTTTCATTGGAGGCGGATTCAGAATTTGACAATGGGCGGGGACTCACCTTTTTGAAGCATTTGTCGATTTCTGCTAACAGCTTTCGCTTTTCAGCCATTTCTGCAAAAAAAATTCAGGTTAGTTAGGGAATTTTTGAAAAAAATTAGAGAAAAATTGAAAATCACGAAAAAAAATTTTTTTTTGAAAAATTTTAGAAAATTTTCTAAAAATCGATACACTTCCTATACAAACTTCAAATGAATCCTGATTGTGGTAGAACCCATTTCAAACGTTTTGAACCTTAATTTGCTTCAAAAATTTCCTAGTCAACCCCATTTTTTCCTGAAAAACCCGCCTAGACCCTCCCGTTAGTCGACCATCGAACGAAAGGGGAAAAAGTTTGAAAACGGGGGAAAAGGCGACGAAACAAACAGCAAGAAAGCACGCGGAAAGCGGAAACGCAGATAGTGAGACGACGGCTAGGGGGTGCAAAACAAGCTACTCCGGGGAGCGGAATTGGCACGGAATACTACTGAATAGGGGATTTGGAGGGGGGAATTTGAAACAAGATGCAGGAAAATCAAGCTAGAAAGCAGAAAAATCTTCAAAAATTGCAAAATTTGAGAAAAAAATGGAGAAAATAATTGCGCCGCCGAAACCGATTCGCCTCTGCGATTTTGTGATTTCCGCCCAATTGACTTATTGATTTTTCGATGTTCATCAAAGTTTGAGCTAAACTTCATCTATTTCAACGCGAATCAAACTAGAAAATGGCGAAAAATAGAGAAAAGTGAAAATTTAGACTTAAAAAGTTCAAATTTTAGCAATGTTGGTTTTCCCTTGATTTTCAACTTTTCTGGCCTAAATTTTACTGGTTATTTTAACTGATAAGCTTCTTAGACATCAAATAAACAATTGAAAACCAAAATTAGCCCCAGAAACTTGGAAAATTTAGGATTTTATGCAAATTTTCCAAAGAAAAAACAGAATTTGAAGAATCATGGGACAGACTACGGTCTGCGATCTGCGAGTGCGCATTGTACGCAACGGTGTTTGCAGACATTTGTCTACCGTATCATTTTTGAAAAATGCGAAAGGCGGTTTCTAGATCCTTTTTTGGATTTTTTTATCAGAATTTTCGAAAAAAAATGAACAAATTAAACTAAAATTATGAATTTTTGCAGCCAGGACAATGCCAGTGTTCAGTTTGACCGTAAACGTCTCAGTGTCGGCTGAGAAAAAAGTCGAAATCCTCAAGGAACTCTCCTCGGTTGTTGGAAAAGCTCTAGGAAAACCGGAAATGGTAATTTTTTTTCTTTCTATTTTTAAAATTCTCATCAAATTATCAATGTTTCAGTACATGTGCGTGCACTTAGTCACCGATCAAGCGATAACCTTCGCCGGAACCACTGATCCAGCCGGATTCGCCGTGTTGAAGTCTATTGGAGGAGTGGGAAACAAGAAATTGAACAATGCACTCGCTGAGGAGGTGTTCCCGATTATTGAGAAGCATTTGGGTATCCCAGGGAATCGGTTAGTGGAGTTTAAAAAAAAACGTCCTCCCGATTTTTTCTTTTTTTTTTCAATTTTTCGAAAAAAATTTTTTTTGAAATTTTTTTCTGTTTTTTAGTGAAAATAGCTAGAAAAAACTTTGAAAACTCTCTAAAAACATAAAAATCTTCCAGACTCTACGTGGAATTCGTCAATTTGGGCGCCGCCGACATCGCCTTCTCCGGAACAACTTTTGCCTAAATTTAGGCCTAAAAACTTCAAAAATTCCCGAAAAATCCAGTTATTCTAGACGAAAATTCCATTGTATTTATTGTAAAACACCCAGTTCCATGTGTATATTCCGCACTTTGTAAATCATCGCTCAACAAAAAATTTTATTTTTTCGAAAAAAAAAATTTCCAAAAAATCCAAAAATTTGAAAAAAAAACAAAAAAAATAGCGCACCAAAGATGAAAATACTCAGAGTACCCGGGGCCGACAAAGTGTGTGTTTGGTGAATTTTAAAAAAAAGTGAAATGAAATATAGATCTTGTAGGGGTTTTTCTAGAGGAGAAACAAAGAAAATACTCGTAGTGAAAAAAAATGAAATATGGATAGATTCTGACAGGTATTTTGCAAAAAATGACTAATTTTCCAAATTTAGCTTATGGCTAATTTAATGAATCCAATGAGAATGTTCAGGATCAGAATACCGGTGCCAAAGGTTAGAATCAGGTACTGGAAGAGTTCGCGGCGGCTGAAAAAAATTCAAAAAATTGAAAATGACCCTAAAAAGCTCATTTTCTCACCGTATACTCAAACCAGACGATTTAAGTAGTGTTTGCACTATAAACTGTCCATCCAATGCGTAAACTGGCATGGCGTTGAACAGACCGAGGGCGAGGGACAGGGTGAAAAGGTACTTGGCGGTGAGTTCGAAGTGGTCCAGCCACGAGATTCCGGCGAATGAGAAACGGGGTGTTAGCGAGGAGATTGACACCATTTCGAGCATCTGAATTAGAAAATTGAGTTTGATCTGACTTTGGTTTTTTGAAAAAATTCTTTGAAAAAAAAATTTTTTTTGAAATTTTTTACAAATTATGAGAATCAGTAGGTAGAACATGCAGTTCACTTTCTGTTTGAAAAGGATATGAATTTTAGAAACTGTAAATTTGACCTGAATTTTGGAATTTTTCATTGCGAAATTTTGAGCTTTTGAAATTTCAGCCAAAAACACAAAATCTGTAATTTTTTTTTTGAAAAACTCAAAAATTCCAGTCAAATTGAGCATTTCCAGAATCCATATTCTATTTTCTGTTCGTTTTCAGCAGAAAATTTTGAAAAAATGGGTTCAGAAACCGAGAAAACGCCGAAAATGGGATTTCGTGGCGAGACCCACCGAGTACCATTTTCCGTAAAATTTTGGCCGCTTTCTCGTTTTTGGATCATTTTTCTCGAATTTCGGTAGTAAAATCTGTTGAAAAAGACGATTTGAAACCTAAAAATTGTCAATTTGACCGGAGTTCGTCAATTTTTAATTGCATAATTTCAAAACCCATTTTTGATTTTTTTTCGTCAAAAACACGAAATCTGAAAATTTTCTATGAAAAATTCAAAAATTTCCGTCAAATTGGCTACTTCTAAGTTTCAAATCCTCTGTTCTCTCTGTTTTTATCAAAAAATAATTAAAAAACGCACCTCATCCAACTGTCCAACAAACAAAATCGGTTTGGGTCGATTAGAAAGTCCAATTTTCACCAAATGAGTTCCATTGTGAAGTGCAGGGAATACACATACTTTCTCGGTGGTTTCCTGTTGACACGGATTGCTAACATTACAAACAGCTTGCTGGAGTACGTGTCGAGCGTGTAGACAACTGTACTTGGTGACTTTGGTCTCTAGAACTTTTCCATCGGCACGTGGCGACTCTTCTGCCAATCCTAGAAGGTGATTGAGTTGTGGAGCTCTTGTTTGTGTCTCTATCGTCGTCCGTACTCTCTCCTCTCGTTCGAAACACACATGGGCGGTCGTGACGTTGAACTCGTCGCAGCACAGGATCTCGTCGGCTTCGGTGCGAGTCTGGAATTGGAAGATTTTTTTGAAAAATTTTCAAAGTTTCCAAATTTCTGCTGAAAATTCAGAATTTTCTCGTTAAATGGAGAAGATTTTTCGCAAATTTTGAAGCTCTAGTATTGCAAAAAAAATTTAATTAAAAAAAATTTAGAAAAAAAAAGGTTTTTTTCAATTTTTTTCCAAATTATCGGATTTCGTGTTTTCGGCAGAAAATTTCGAAAATGGGTGTCGCAACGAAAAACATAAAAATTTACTCTCTCTCGGCTTCAAATTCTCCTTTCTTTCTTTTTTTTTTTTGTCAAATAATTTTGAGAAATACGGTCAAAAAACCAGAAATCACCGAAAAACTGATTTCGTGGCGAGACCCGCAAATCGGGGTTTCGCAATTTCCTTGTTTTTGGACAGATTTTTTGAAAATTTCTCGATGAAATCTGATATAAAAGAAGATTTAGAGCTTAGAAATAGTCAATTTGACCAAAATCATCAAGTTTTTCGTAGCAAATTCTCAGATTTCATGTTTTCTCGCAAAATCTTAGGCTCTAAATCCTCTTTTCCATCACAAAAACGCTTCAAAACTCACATTAAACGCGGTCGCCGCTTCCACCGCTTCCTTATCCACACACCGTCCATTGTGCATTGTTCGTGCCGCCCGGATACACCTCCACCAATCAGCAGAAGTCGCCACATTGCACTCATCCACACTAACCACTACATCTCCCGAGACTAATCCGGTGCGGGGGTTGGCCAATCCTGATCGTACATCCACTCCTTTTACAGATACACCTCTTCCATCTACGAGAATCGGGGAAAGAACCACAGGTGCCACGTGAAATAGGGCCATTGCTAGGAGAGCAAGAATGAGGTTGTGCCAGATGCCGGCTCCAAAGATTTGGAGGCGTCGGAATGGAGAGGATCGTTTTAGAGTCGTTGGTTCGATGTCTGTGAATGCTCCGGGGTACACTGCTAACACAAAGATCCCAAATCCATTGACAGTGACTCCAGAAGATGTAGCAGCCCAGGCATGCCCGAGTTCATGGAATACAGCGGCAACTATGAGTACCAGCATGAAGATGGGGATGTGTGACCAGGGAAGGTTGAATCCGGGGATAATCGGTACCAGACCTCTCGGTTCCTTTTGTCCATCTTCAATCATATCATACTCCTCATCAGTTATCACAGGATTGATCATTTGCTCGGGAGACGGACTAGTTTTGATAGTTGGACTCGCAGATCCCATCAACAACACATTATGCATCGACTTGTACTCCATTCCTCGATACGCTGTGATCTTCGGGCGAGTCATCATCCACTGTCCGACGTCTTTCATTAGCAAATGTGACATGTAGACGGTCATTCCGAAGAGGCAGAGAATTGAGGCAAAGACTCCACATGCGAACCAGACACGGATCAGGAGGGATCGGAGTTTGGAACGACGCGATTCTTCGAAGAATAGGTCTGGAAGTTGAAAATTGGAAAAGTTTTTGTGTTTTGAAGGGTTCAGGATCAAATTTTTCCGACTTTTTGAATAAAAACTGATCAAAAAAGGTATTTTGAAATTTTTTGCAGTTACTTTTTTTGTATTTGACGTCACGCGAAGGGGCTTGGCGGGTTTCGCCTCGAAATCGTATTTTCTCGTTTCTAGACCAAAACTTTCGAAATTTTTCGAAGAAAAAGGTTAGAAAATAAAATTTGGAGCTTAGTAAGATAAAATTAACAAGAATTTTCGAGTTTATAAGAGAAATTTTTCAGATTTCGCGTTTTTTGGCAGAAAAATGAAAAAGTGGGTAGTTCGCAATGAGAAACTAACTGATTCTCGTCAAATTCATCATTTTAAAGTTTCAAATTCTCCTCTCAATCAAATTTCATCAAAAAATCTCAGAATTTCATTGTTTTTCAATATCAAAAACTCGTTTTTTTCTAGATTTCCACTTCCAACTCACCACTCTTCTTCGCTCCCCTCTCATCCTCATTCGTCTCCTTGAGCAGTGGTTCCGAGTGAACATCAGTGTAAGTGTGATGCGAAGTGACATAGAACCTTAACTGGAACGGTGAAACCTCGATTCCGAATCGCTGAGTCAGTCGGAGATATGGTTCAAAGTGCGAGATTCGGAGGAGGTAGTCGACGAGGAAGACGGCACTCCATGCGATCAGAAAGATCGCTATCGCACTTGTCGCCAGCATAGATTTGGGTGGGGAGAGCTGAAAAAGACACAGGGATTGGATTTGTGAAAATGTTGTTGTTTTATTTGAAAATCGCCTTTTTACACTGAAATTTGCCCATTTCTCTAAATTCCCTATATTCTTCGAATTTGGTGCAACCGACACCTCACGGGCTGTAATTCCAGGGGCGGTTCCCTTTTGTCTGTTAGTCAATACCACTCCCCTTTTGCAACCCATTGACGAGTTCCCAGGGGCACTAATATATAAGGGCCGTCTTGTACAGGTCCATCCGTGCACCCGATTAGCCTAGCGGATAAGAGGGTTGACTGGGAAACAATCCCCAGCACACGCCAGGTTCGATTCCGTCCTGGGGTGGCACGGCTTGGAGAGCCACTAATCAGAACTTGCGGGAGGAGTCCCAAAGCCCTAAAGATGGCCAACTGGCGCCAGATCGGAGCAGCGACACTCGACGATACGACGATGGTTGGATCGACGACGAAGGAGCAGCGACGGGATGGATCGACAGGATGGATCGAGAGGAGGGAGCAGAAAGAAGAGGGGGCGTGGTCCCCCGGCTTGGGTGACAAGAAACAAGGGCGTTTTGCTCAAAAAAGCTCAAAAAAGCGCCATTCAAGGGAAGTGTGTGGGGATAGATTTGGCTGAGTGATAGCCCATAAGCCAATTAGCAGGAATCCAAAAGGATGTTTACGGGATCTGGTGACCTAGATAAACAAAAAACTCCAAATCTTTCGGGAACGCAACGTATGGAAGGATTTTCTTTCTCAGAATTCAAAAAATATTCTTTTTTATTGTAGGGGGCCCAAGGAACCATATGCGCTCCATTGGGACGCCGGCGCGGACTAGGATTTTCACGTAGAAAAACGCGATTTTCTCGGTCGCCGGCCGCAACAAAACCTAGTTCTCAACGGTATCCCAATGGAGCGCATATGGTTCTCGGGGCCCCCTACAATAAAAAGAGGGGTTTTGCCAAAAATTCTCAAAAAGCCCCAATTTTCCCATTTCAATTGTTTTTCAAAATTTTCCAAAAATTCCATTATGTCAAAATCTAATTTTTCTTAAAATTCATATTTTCTAAAAATTCCAATTTTCTGAAAAAAATCTATATTTTCCAAAAATCCCCAATTTTCTAAAAATTCCCTTTTTTCAAAAAAAAAGTTTTCCCAAAAAATCCAATTTTTCTAAAAATCCCAAAATTCTAAAAATCTCACTTTTGTAAAATTTCAAATTTTCTAGACATTCAGAAACATGTATTCGCATCAAAATTAAATTTCAAAAATTTGCAATTTTTGCAATTTTAAAATTAAAAAAAAACCCACCAAAATCGCAGTCCTTCTCACTCTAACCGCATTCTTGAAATCTGATTTTCTAAAAAACCTATAATTTAAAATTATAAAAAATCAATAAAAGGTATGAGAAAAGGTGTAAACTTCACGAAACAACAGAACAAAAAATATTAAGATTGTTGAAAAAACTTCATTTTGCATAAATTTCACAGAATTAGGAGGTGTAGAGAGGAATCGGGAAAGAGAGAGAGGCTAAAAATCAATTTTGAAAATCGGAAAAAAAATTAGAAAAATCAGGAAACATTGGGAATCAATTCGATCATAGTGTAAACCCGCTTTTGAACGAAATAATGGGTGGAAAATCAATTTAAAAAATGGGAAAATCAAGAAATTCACACTTTTCTCAGCTGTTTTTTGAGCAACGCGACTCTCTGCTTGTGGGCTTCCGTGGGAATGTGTTTCTCGCGGGACACGTCGATCACGTCGGAATGATGGTGTTGGGAACCGAAGATGTGGGTGGCTGAGCGAGGGACCTGCAAAAATGGGATTTGAGAGGGGAAGGATGACATTTGAAAAATGAAAAATTCGCATGAAATTCGAGATGACATTTTTGATGGAAATGCGCAATTTTTTCTGGATTCCGGGGATTTCGCATTGTTCTTTAGGAATTTTTAACATCAGCAATTTCTCTTTATGACATTTTTCGAAAAATTGGGATTTAAAAATTTTTTGAAAAAATTTTTAAAAAAATTTTTTCGATCGGAATTTTTAATAATTTTTGCCAATTTTTTCGAATGTTTTATAAATTTATAAAGACAGCAATTAAATAATATTTTAAATTTTAAATGAGCTAGAGTTCGGTTTTTTGAAATTTCGGAAGAAAAATAAAAAAAATTAATTTTCGATCAAAAATGTTTTTTGATACAATTTTTTTTGTTTTTTTTTTCTCGATTTTTTTTCTTCAAATTTACAGAATTAGAAATTGTGCTCTAATGCAGAACTTTTGATTCTAAAAAAAGGAATTTTAAAAAAAGCAAATGGAATTTTTAAAAAATTTGGAAAAATCCGAAAAAAAATTTTTTTTTTTCGTTTTTTCAAATTTTTTTGGTTGATTTTTTACTTTTTTTTCTAGTTTGCATAAGGCTTCAGATTAGAAATTCCAGTCTATTGCAAACTGGGAAAAAAATAAGCAATCGTCTAAAAAACGAAAAAAAATTTTGAGAAAAAAATTTTTTTTTTCAATTTTTCAAAAAAAATTGAAAACTCACCGTCGGCATATTATAAACATTCTTGAGCAGAAACTCGATATCTCTCGACTCGATCTTCTTCTGCTCTCGATTCTTGATCATCTTGCACGCCTTATCAATGAGCGAACTCACAAAATCGTCGGCGTACTCCACCAACACCTCCTTCACACTGTCCTCGAGCACCGTTGTCGAGCTGATTTGTTGCATTAACTCGTCGAGTTTCGTTTTATCCATAATAGCTCCACAGGAGGGAACTGAGGGCATCATGACAGGTTGTTGTTGTTGAATTGGAGGTGGTTGTTGCTGTGGTGGTGGTTGTGGTGGAGGTTGATGTGTCATTTGTGGTGGAGGCATTGGAGATGGGTTTTGCTGCAAAAATTCAAGATTTTTTTTAGATTTTTCAAATGAAAACTGATCAAAAAAAGCATTTCGAATTTATTTTCAGTTACTTTACACGAAATTTTGTTGTTTTTGAGAGAGATTTTCTAGAACGCCGGGTCTCGCGTAAAATCGGTTTTTTGGTTTTTTTTAGTTTTTGCACGAATTTTCTCAATTTTTCACAACAAAAACGGATTGAATATTGAATTTAGAGACTAGAAATAGTCAAATTTACCTGAATTATTTAGTTTTTCAAAAAAAAATTTTTTTCAGATTTTGAATTTTGGCCGAAAAATTGGAAAAATGGATTTTGAAAATTCGCAATGAAAATTAGATGATTCTGGTTGAATTGACTATTTCTAAAATTCAAATCTTCTTCTCTATCATATTTTGCTAGAAAATTTCGAGAAAATCGGTTCAAAAAGTAGAAAACACCAGAAACCGATTTCGCGATTTTTCGGGAAATCAAAAAATTTTTTGAATTTTTTTTTTAATTTTATCGGATAAAACAGAAGATTTGGAATTTATAAATAGTCAATTTGACCTGAATTATTCAGTTTTTCAAAAACAAAAAAAATTTCAGATTTCGTGTTTTGGCTAAAAATTGGAAAATGGATTTTAAAAATTCGCAATGAAAAACTTAATGATTCTGGTGAAATTGACTATTTCTAGGTTTCATATCCTATTATCTATCATATTTTGCTAGAAAATTTCGAGGAAATCGGTTCAAAAAGTAGAAAACACCAGAAACCGATTTCGCGATTTTTCGGGAAATCAAAAAATTTTTTGAATTTTTTTCTTAATTTTATCGGATAAAACAGAGGATTTGAAGCTTAGAAATAGTCAATTTGACCTGAATTATTCAGTTTTTCATTTACATAAAAAAATTCAGATTCCGTGTTTTCGTTGGAAAATTATAATAGAAAAATGGGTTTTAAAAATCCCCAATGAAAATTTACCATAAAAGAAGGTCCTTGCGGTCCCTGTTGAACCATGTGTGGTGGTGGCCCTTGATTCATTCCCATTTGATGATTAGAAGGTCCCGGTTGTCCTCCAGAAGTCTGCATTCCCATCGGTGGAGGTCTCTGTCCCATTTGCATTTGTCCGCCGACTTGTCCGGGTCCTCCATTCGGAAACTGTTGTTGCTGGATGCCCATTTGAGGGAAATGTTGGCCTTGTGGTGGTGGAGCACGCATTTGTTGTGGATACGGCATGGCGCGCACTGAAATGATGAAAAATGATAATGATGCAAGTGCGCTCCATTGAGAATTTGTTGATTTTTGGCGGTTTTCTCAAGAATTTACAGAATTTTCGCGGGTTTTGACGGATTTTGACAGATTTTGACTCAAAATCAGTCAATTTTTTGAATTGTTGCTGAATTCCAACAAAAACTACAAGAAATAACAGTGATTTTTGTTTTTTTTTTTCATGATTTCACGCGAAATTTTAGAAAAAACTAAAAAACTCACTCTGCGGCGGTTGCATAGTCTGAATCCGAATCGGACCTCCTCCAGGAGCCATAACCATTGGTCCTTGTGGTCCCGGTGGTCCTTGTTGCTGGGAAACAAACTGTCCCTGATCGTGGATCTGCTGGGGATTCGGTCCGCCTTGCTGCATCGGCTGGAACGGGTAATAGAGGTAAGGGGACCACATGAAGCAGGTTATGACACTTTTGGGGTGATAATCGATAAGGAATAGAGGACGATGGAACAGGGAATAGGGTGAATAGAGACACACACACAAATATGTATATGCGAGTCGGGGCGACCGAGGACGGAGCGCTTTCCGATTTTTATTATTTTTCGGGGTGAGACACACGGAGAGACGGCTTTTGTTGGGGTTTTTTACTTTTTAGCACACTTTTTCACTTTTTAGGCAGTTAGGAAGGACACTGATAGTTAGGATTTAGGCTCTTACAGAATTTACGGCCAGAGCGGCGGCGATTTGCGGGTTCGACTGCACTATTATGTTATTCGGCGGTGGCGAAGATGACTGTTCGTCCATTCTGCAACGTTTTTGTGTGTTTTGAGAGGAAATTCACTGAAAAATGACTGGAAAATTAGTAAAATTGGTTGGAAATTCGCTAAAAACGTGGATTTTTCGAATTCCAGTCGAGACCCGATGTATAGAAACAGTGCTGCGCCTTTAAGATTACTGTAGAATATTTTCTAGTTGGATTTTGAACTTTTTTCAACTAAAAACCCTCAAATTCTAGCGAAAGCTTTAAAACTTTGCATTTTGATTTAGAAATTGATAGTTGTAAACTCTGAAAACAATTATAACACAGTTTGACACAAAGAAAATGCCCCAAATCACAGTTTTTTCAATGATTTTAGTGTTTTCCCCTCGAGACCCAATGACAAAATCCATGCTGCGCCTTTAAAGTTTACTGTCGATTTTTATTGAATTTTCCACGAAACAACACCAATTTTTTGGAATTTTCTCAATTTCCGTAAAATTTTTCAATCAAATCTTATGGAAATCAACGAAAAATTTCGATGTTAAAGCAGAAATTACCCAAGTTCAAAATATTTGCCGGAGAAATCAGAAAAAACATGATTTTTCGAAATTCTACGTAAACAAGTCATAAAAATCAAGTAAACAAGTGAATTTTGCATAGAATGACGCATGAGAATATGGAAATTGAGTAGATTATTCAAATAATCGTGTGAAAACCCCAAAAAACTCCCAGAAAAATAATAAAAAAGGGAAAATGACGAACAGTGCTGGTCGAAATTGAGCTGTTTTCCATTAATAAAAATTGAAAGAAAATAAAATGAAATTTTGAGATTCAGGTGTAAAACTATAAAACCATGATTTTAAAAACCGAAAACGCTTCAGGGAAATAGTGGAAAATGTAGGACGGGAGAGGAGACGACCGGGACGAGAAAACGGGGCCAATGAGAGGTGTGTCTGACTGTCTGGGCCCTCTTCACTTCCATTTCTCTCTCGCCTCTCACCCGTTACGCTGCGAAAAGGAATCCTGTGTCTGGGAGAGGGTCGTGGCCGTGGGAACCGGGATTTCTAGGCCATCGCACTTTTTAATTGAACTAGAGAACTTCTGTTTACCAAAATGTCAAAATTTTAGCGCGGACATGTCAAAATGAAGGATCACGAGGCGAAGATGGGAAATATCGATCGGAGAGGGGAAATTTGAAGGGAACATTTATAAATTGGTCATGTCGCCGCGGTCGACTGTGCAAATAGTGGAAAAGCGATGAAGAAAGTAGGGAAAAGCGGTTAGATTATGAGTGTTTACTTGTACTTTTGAACTGGAAATGATAGGAAAGGGGACATGGGGCTGCTATAAAGTGAGAGACTACAAACTACAACTTTATAAGCAGCCCCGAAGCATGTTACTCTTTTTGAACGCTTATATCTTGAAAACCATGAGAAATTTTGAAAAGTGGTCAACTAACAATTTGTAGCCCGTTTTCTAAACTTCATTTTCATAGTTGACAACTTTTTTGTATTTCTAATGATTCTTGAGATACAGTGCAAAATGTAGCGCTGCTAAGGCTACAAACTACAAAGTTTTTATGCAGCCCCAAAACACAGTGCTGTTTTTGAATGTTCATATCTCAAAAACTAAACAAGATGTTAAAAAATGGTCAACTAATAAGTTGTAGAGAATTTTTAAAGTATTTTGTTAGTTGTCAATTTTTCTGTATCTCTGATGATTCTAAAGTTATAGCGGTTTTAGTCAGCACTCCCAAAAAAGAATTGCCCCCACGCAGGATTGAACTACGGACCTTTGGTTTACAAGACCAACGCTCTGCCACTGAGCTATAAGGGCACTGTTACCAGATGGTTGAACAACTTTATTTGGTTTTGTTGGTTTTGTGTCAATTTATGTATTTTTCGATTGAATAGCGAACACATAAACCGCGCTGTTTCTCTGTATCCTGGGAAGCCTAGCTTTCACATCATATTCGCTTCGAATGGATGTTTCGTTTATCATTTCAACTGTTTTTTAACATGTGACGTAAACACGTTACATTCTTCGTGTTGACGTGTGTTTTTGTTGGCATTTCCAGTGAGTTTTCAGTCTCTTTCATTCACAACTTTGTACCCGCGAAATGGACTACACGAAGGAGATTCAGGAGAGGAGTAAGAAGGCCAAGTTGCGCCGATTAATCGAGCAACGGAAGCGCCCAGCGCCGAAGAGTCCGCCGGTCCCGCCCAAGAGATCGAATGTGACTGCCGCCAAGAAGAAGCCCTGGAGCAGAGGATACGTCGATGCGAGAATCAGACTCTTTGAAGGAACCGCCAAGAAGACCAAGGAGACTTGGAAGAACGAAAAGGAGCAGGGAGGAGGGACGTCAGGTACTTTTGAGACGAGTACTGCCACGGAGACGAGTACGAGTTCTGAGCAGCAAGTATCGGATGCAGTGGTGGTTATGGAGGACAACGTGGATCCACAGGAGAGAACCGGCGAAGTGATGGAAGCGTTGAATTGGGTGGTTCAAGCAGTCTCAGTGGTAAATGAGCAAGTGGAGACGGAGCAAGCGGAAGAAGAGATGCCACAGGACACGCAGCCGCCGTCGTCGAGCGTGCCGTCGAATGCAGCAGTCGGGGAGGTTTCGAATCCCGAGATCCCGCTACAGGAACGTGTTCAAGTCGATGAGGAGGACGAAGAAGCTGGAAACGGGCAGATGGAGCAGATGGTGAGTTCTTCCAGATGTAGAGAAAATCTTCACTAAATTCAGAATCGCCGAGACATCGAACCGATTGAAGTCGCTCGGAGTTCGAATGATGATGAAGCAGTGGTGGTGGAGCAAGTCCCAGAAGAAGACCTCAACGAAAGATAGGATGCAGATCTTCTTGAAATGTTTGAATTTTTGAATTGAAATAAAGATAATCTGGTTAATTAAAACTTGTTTTGTATTTTTAATGAATCTCAAGTTATAGAGACTCTAATCAAGAGAGAAGGAAAGATAGAATGAACGGCAGCCACAAAACCAAAGTGTTGTTTTTGAGCGTTCATATCTCAAAAACTAGACAAGATATCTAAAAACTGTCAACTACAAAACTGTAGCCCGTTTTCTAAGCTTGATTTTGTTAGTTGACAATTTTTTTGTATCTCTGATAGTTCAAAAGTTATAGCGGTTCCAGTCAGCACTCCCAAAAAAGAATTGCCCCCACGCAGGATTGAACTACGGACCTTTGGTTTACAAGACCAACGCTCTGCCACTGAGCTATAAGGGCACTGTTACCATTAGATCGCAGAACTGTATTTGGTTTTGTTGGTTTTGTGTCAATTTATGTGTTTTTCGATTGACCAGCGAACACATAAACCGCGCTGCTTCTCTGTGTATGTACTGGTAAGCCTCTTTCTCTCAATTTCTTTTCAAATGTCGGGTTCTTTCCAGAATTTTGAGTGTATAGAACATTTCAACTGTTTATTAACCAAAAAACAACCCGAAATTTGATTCAAATTGACCACTGGGCGATGAGAAGTTACAAAAAATACATTAGCGGGTTATCACAATTTCAAACAATTTTTCATCAGCATGGCATCGGGGTCTAAACCGGTAGTGTAATCAATGGAGGAATGTATCAAATAAATGATGAAAAATCCATAAATCAGTAGTCTTTGATAAGACACATCCGCTTGATGATTCTCTTGAAAGCGGCTCGGAAGTCTTGTGAGAAGACTGTGTAGATTATGGGGTTTAGGGCACTGTTTAGGTAGCCTGGAAGTTAAAAAATGGGGTATTGATAGCTGATAAGAAAGATAAAACCCTTACCTAACCAAGAAGTGACTTGTTCTACTAGTGGGGATATTGAACAGCCGCAAATTGGGCGGTAGATGGAGACCAAGAAGAATGGAGCCCAGCAGGCGACGAAGGTTCCTGGAAAACAAGGTGTAACTTGGGAAGGATAAGAGATAGCAAGAAGTTGTTAACTAATGAAATATAGCTCAGACTGTGAGCTTCATTTTGTTTGTTAACAATTTTTTGACATCTCTTCTGGTTCTTTAGATACAGCGCAAAATAGTTTGGTGCTGCTTAGACTACAAACTACAAACTTGCTAAGCAGCCCCAAAACTGAAAGGTCCACTTCGAAGTGCTATAACTCAAGAACAAGAAAAGATAATATAAAATTGTCAACAAACAAATTGTAGAAAATTTTACGGGCTTCAATTTGTTAGTTGACAACTTTCAAATATCATTTTTGGTTCTTGAGATGTTGGGCAAAACATTTAGCATAGTTTTTGGGGCTGCTTAGAAAAGTTGTAGTTTGTAGTCTAAGCAGCCCCAAACCTCAGATCTTGAAGTAAGAGCAATGAAACACCCTATTTTTTTAGCTCTACTAACCTGTAATAATAGCCAACGTCCTCCACGCCTTCCTTTCTCTCTTCATCTCACTGCTCTCTTTCGGTCTTCTCCTCCTCTTTATTATCCCTCCTGGCCCCGAAATCTTCTGTTTTGCACCATTCTCATCTATCTTTGTCTCCATTGTAGTGTCTCCATTGCAACAGTTGGTTTGTGTTAGTGTTCGTTCTTCTTCAGATGCAGATGAACTGGATTCATGGTGACGGGGTGAGGTGTGGGTCTGAAACGGTAACACGGTAATTTGGCTATAACTTGAGAACTATCAGAGGTATTGAAAAGTTGTCAACTAATAAAATGATTCTTGAAATTGGGGCTACAATCTTGTAGTTGACAACTTTTTCATATCTTGTGAAGTTCTCTAGATATGAGCGTTTGAAGTTTGCACGATTTTTGGGGCTGCTTAGAAACTTTGTAGTTTGTAGTCTGCGTTCTCTAAGCAGCCCCAAACATAGGTTAGCTCAAATTCAATGATTTTTTATGTTTTTTGAGTCAAATTTCCTCGGGAAAACGACAAACCTTAACACTAGCATTCTTCCCATTGCTCTGAATATCCGAAATAATCACAGCTGGTGGCAATGGAATCTTCTTTGCCTTTTTCGGCATCATCGCTTTCTTCTCGTCGATTGTATCCGGTGGAGGGCGGATTACTGTACGACGATCTCTCTCCCTCTTGAATCGCTTTTTTGCAGCTCTCATAATCTTCCAATAAACACAAATGATAGCTATCAAGGGTCCATAGAAGGCTGTTGCAGTGGAGAAGACCTGGAAGTTGGTTTGTTGGGTCCCCCATCTTTTCTATGTTCTCAAAGGATTCTGGGGATTCTGAACAATTGCAATATTCCAAACCATTATTAGAGTCTTGGGAATCCAAAAAACTCCAAAAAAGTTTAAAAAACCCCTGCCAAATAGCCAGCCGCCTATTTTTTGATTTATGAACATTCCCGGGTTTGTTGGCGGCTTATAATGGGTCCCAGTGGACATGTCGCTTGATCAATCTTTGCGCTGATATCTTATCATTTTATTTTCCCCCCTTATCCAATCATTTTTTACATTTTTCAACCGGAAACTCCCATCCGGAAAAATCCAATATCCCATGACACTATAGTTCCGGTTTCTCCTTACCTGGTAGCTGATTTGTTGACTGATAAGACATACGTGTTGCTTGAGGACACTGCAAAACATTGAGTTCTCTTCAATATGATATCATTATCACTCACCGATCACTGAATCCCTCATCCTTCCAACCGGCAAATGGAGCAAGAGAGATTAGGAGGGAGACCAACCAAATGACGGCTAACATGAGGGTTATCCGCCGGGGAGTTCGGTTTTGAACGTAACAGATGTCTGTTATAGACCAGTATCTGGAATATTAAGTTGAAAAAACACAAAAGTCAATTTGGGGCTGCGTAGAAATAGCAGACTACAAACTACAAAGTTTCTAAGCAGCCCCAAAAATAGGCGCTGTTTTTGAACGCTTATTTCTCAAAAACTATAAAAAAATTTTGAAAGTTGTTAACTAGTAATTTGTAGATAATTTTGTGTAGATTATTTTGTTAGTCAACAATTTCTAAATATCTTGCTTGGTTCTTGAGATACAAGGTGAAATGTAAAGCGCGCGCTTTTGGGGCTGCTAAGACTACAAACTACAAAGTTTCTAAGCAGCCCCAAAACAAGGCGCTTTTTTGAACGTTTATATTTGAAAAACCAGACAAGATATCTAAAAATGGTTAACTACAAAGTTGTAGTCCATTTTCTAAGCTTCATTTTATCAGTTGACAACTTTTTTGTATCTCTGATGTTTCTAAAGTTATAGCGGTTCTAGTCAGCACTCGCAAAAAAGAATTGCCCCCACGCAGGATTGAACTACGGACCTTTGGTTTACAAGACCAACGCTCTGCCACTGAGCTATAAGGGCACTGTTACCAGTTGGTTGAAGAACTGTATTTGCTTTTGTTGGTTTTGTGTCGTTTACACATAAACGGCGCTGTTTCACTGTGTACTGGTAGGCCTAGCCTAGCCCCCCCCTCTTGACTTTGAACGCTCATATCTCAAAAACTACCAAAGATATCAAAAAGTTGTCAACTACACAATTGTAGCCCATTTTCTAAGCTTCATTTTGTTAGTTAACAACTTTTTTCTACCTCTAACCATAATCAAGTTACACTTAAGTTTCTGTACCCACCTATCCAACGCAATTGCCACCAAGTGTAGAATCGACGCTGTACACACCAAAACATCGACTGAAATCCAGAAATCACAGAGTGCAACGCCAAGATTCCATGCTCCTGTTACAGTGTTCCAGGCTCCAAGGGGAGTGACGATTAGACCGACCTGAAATATTTTGAAATTGAAAAATTTTTTTTTTCAAATTTTTGAATTTGGTCCCCTTGGTCAGATAGCTGTTAGATAGTGATAGATAAATCAGCATTTTTATTTCTATTCAGGATTTAAAAAAAAAACCGGAAATATTAGCGGAACATATCTACCACGTATTTACGTAATAGCTCATCCTTTTTATGAATGAAGCGGAATTTTCCGCTATTTTTAGGACCGGAAATCTGGGGTTTAGGATATTTTTAGAGGGATTAGAAGCCTTAAAAAGAACTTCCCACTCATAGATAATCAGTGATAAAATGGTTCATTGAACTCTAGACCCCCTTTTCTAAAAAAAAAATTGAAAAAAAAAAATTTTTTTGAAAATTTTTTTTGATGAGCGAAATTTTTAATGAATTTTGCCTAGGGCAATTGAGGAGTTTCACACGTGTTTGGTAGTTTGTCATGGGTCTAGTTTCTATGTATTTTGAACTCAAAAACTTAAAAAAAACCCAAAAACTCAAGTTTTCAAATTCCAGATCTCTGCCCATATTTCACTGACCACTGCGGTCAAAACACCCAATGACATCATTCTTTGTAAGTATTCTGGAAATAAATGCACTTCCTCTACCCCTTTTTCAAACCCCTTTTCCCTCAAAATGTGGTCCAAATTTGGTCAATTTCTATGCAAATTTTTGCGGCGAGTAATGAGCTTCATTTGGCACTTTTTGCAGGGTACTCATTGATCATGTGTTTTAGGGTCATTAGTCACGGAATCGTCGAAAATTGAAGTTGGAAAAATGAAAATTCAAAATTCGCAGCGCGCCGCAAAACTTTCCAGCCATTTTAGGCATGCGCCTTTAAAGTTGGGGTACTGTAGTTTCGTCGATTTTTCTTCAATTTTTCGATGAATTTAGCGTTTTTTCGGCGAAGTTTCCGGGAAATTCTTGGAAAAATACTTTTATTAGCTAATCGATTTGATAATTAACAGTTTTCGCCAAAATTCCGCTGAAACTTTGCCGAAAAAACGATAAAATTCGATTAAATCAGCCAAACTTTCAAACGATTTCCGTTATGCGCCTTTAAAGTCGGGATACGGTAGTTTTGTCAATTTTTAGTCAATTTTCCGATGATTTTCGCGTTTTTTCGGCGAATAATCAGCGGAATTTTCACATAAGTTGTTATTTATCAGAATGAGTCAGTGGAAAAATTCATTTTTCTGAAAATTTCTCGCAGAAATCACAAAAATTTGAGGCATTGAAAAAGTTAGCACCTTCCTTTCCATCCTCAAAAGTCCCTTTTCTCCCCGCGTCAAGTACCATATTGTGCCCCCCGAGTGCAGAATACACACTCGCGGGTCTAATCATGTTTCGGACCCCTTCGTCCCCTCATATTTCCGCATTTTCCCACCTCTTCTCGTCAATTTGTTTCATCCCTTTTTCAACGAGAGAGTACGAGAAAGAGAGCATTTTTGAAATATCCCTCTCGCTTCCGTCTTTGTCCACTGTTGAACACGCCCGCCCACTCCCACTCATGAAATTCCGGGATGGATACAGAGAACGAAAATTGTTTACAAAATGGTCCATACATATACTAGGATTTTTCCAGTTAGGACTCTGAAAAACTGAAAAAAGCGACTTGAAGTACACCTCGATGTTTTTGGCATTTCGACAGCAGAAAAGGAATTGAATTGGAAAAAGAAGAGGAGAGGGGGAGGATGTTTGGTCGAGAGGGGACTGAAAATGAGGAAAGAGAATAGAAAGCGTTGTATCTCGGAATCTAGAGCAGATGGTAAAAAGTTGTCAACTAACAAAATGATCCTCAAAATATGGGCTACAATTTTGCAGTTGACCACTTTTCGATATCTTTTATCAGTTTTGAGATATAAACGTTCTAACATAGCCCTTTCGTTTTGGGGCTGCTTAGGAAAGTTGTAGTTTGTAGTCTTAGCAGCCTCAAAACTTTGATGATCTGTATCTCAAGAAGGAGTCAAGATATCAAAAAACTTTTAACTAACAAAATGAAGATCTAATTAAGGGCTACAACTTTTTAGTTAACAACTTTGTGATACCTCTTATCAATTCCAAGATACAGGCCCCACAACAACCCTGCCACCCCTTCCTCCTACAGCACCCCCTGGTTCCTTGCATTCCCCACATTTTTGCTCTAAACCCGCTCCCCTAAACAGAGGAGCGGCGAAGTGTTGCTGCAAAATTGGATTTGGATGACTTTTCGCTTCGCCACATGATCCCTCGTGTATGTCCGTCAATTCGATTTGAAGAGTGTGTGTGTAGTAGAAAAAGAGAAGGGGAATCTTTTTTTGGACTGGGTGCTCGGCTCGGGGAGCTTGGAGCCTTCTACGGAGGATCACAATTAGCTGATCCTATTTGCCTTTTGGATTCTGGTCGCGAGGAATTAGAGCCAAGAATCGGGACTCAAATTCAATTTGTCCTTTTTTTGGTAGGATCGGACTAATTTTTGAACATTTGAGGGGAGTTGTAAACATTTTGGAGCATTCCTGATCCCTACAACCCACGATTTGTCTAGACAACTGTTCTAGATGGATTAATTAAGAAATTTGGAGTGAAAAATAGAAAAAAACCGTGATCTTAGAATTTGGGGCTACGTAGAAACTTTGTAGTTTGTAGTCTAAGCAGCCCCAAAAGTTTTGAAGCTTTGTATGTATCTCAACAACCGCAACAGATATCAAAAAGTTGTCAACTACAATATTGTAGCCCATAAAATTTCCTATAACTTTGCAATTGACAACTTTTTCATACACTCACCAACAAATCCGCCACGGCCAACGAGAAGATCAAGTAGTACTGTGGCCTGCCTCGAAGATCCCGCTCCATTATGATTGCCAAAATGACAAAAAGGTTTCCGATAAACGTGGAGAGGATCAAAAGGAGTAGTACGCATGCTAATATCACTGTCTGAAACGTTTTCACGGGTCATTTTGAAGCCTAGTACTCAAAGTTACCTGTAAGAGCGGCCTCTCTGCATCGGAGAAAATCACGGCGCTTGCCGGAAATTCCTCGAGAAAATGGCCAGTGCCGTTTGGGTCCGCCATGATTATTTGGAGGGGGTTGGGACCAGGATTCTCATTTTTCTGGAAGAAAATATGAACTAGAAAATGAAGAAAAATCAGAGAAATCGGAAGTCGACGGTTTAGCGATAAAGGAAAGTTAGGTTCAACGCATTGTAACTCAAGATAGAAAAGAGGTATCAAAAAGTTGTCAACTAACAAAATAAACACCGAAATCTTGGCTTTATTTCTGTTGTTGACAACTTTTTTCTACCTCTTTTCAATTTCGAGATATATACGTTTCAAGTGAGCCTACCATTTTGGGGCTGCTTAGCAACTTTGTAGTTTGTAGTCTTAGCAGCCCCAAAAACATAACGTAGCGTTTTACAGTGTATCTGGAAAACCAGTAGAGATATCGAAAAGTTGTTAACTAACAAAATAACCGTTACATTTTGATCTACATACGTTTTTGTAGTTGACAACTTTTTATTATCTTTCATCAATTCCGGGATATCAACGTTTCAAACTAGCCCTCCCAATTTGGGGCTGCTTAGCAACTTTGTAGTTTGTTGTCTTAGCAGCCCCAAATTTTAGGCTAAGCTGTTAGGCCTATAACTCAAAAATTAGCAAAGATATCAAAAAACGGTCAACTACAAAGATAATCAGAACAGTTTGAGCTATCGATTGATCAAAGTTATGAAACCCGGAACTAGATGTTCTAAGCCTTGTGGAAGTTTGGATCAAGAGGATCGGGGTCTAGGACGAGTTCCAGATCCTCTAGATCCAGTTGGTGGTGCTAAACCCGCAGAACACATAATCCCTCATTCCTCCATTCCATCCCAATTCAATTTAGCCCCAGCCCAGATCCAGAGGACACAGAAACAGAAGACGTTGAGGGTCGGGGGGCCGGTTTGGCAGTGCAGTGTTGTGTCAAATGTAAATAAACGAGCCCCCGTGTGTGAGTGGAGGAGAAGCAGAAGAGACAAGGAGGTGGTTGGGTGAGAAAAGGACGAAGAAGGGAGGAAGATGTGTATAAGTGTTGTTTTACACTATGTGGATAAGGAGGAAAACGGGGCGGGGCTTGGCCGGAAGGCGAGCAGGAAGGGACGGAGGAGAAGGGCGGGTAGATCGCCAAGTTATACAGTAGCGGGCAAAATGATGTGTCCCTGTTTTCAAACTGTCATAACTTTGCTCAAAATGGTCCGTTTGAGCTCATCTTTGGAGGAATGTTAGTTGAAGGGATCAGTTATAAGGTATCAGTTTTTGAGAATGATTCCTCTTATCACTGATAAGCCACGTTATCACAAACTTCGAGATCCAAAAAATGGGGTTGAACTTTTTTTTCCTAGATTTTTTCAGAAAGTCCCAATAGTGCCAAAATGTGCTCCAGAGACCTTTTAAACATATCCAAAAGTGAAATTTGCAAAAATAACGTTTTCTGATTTTTTATGATTTTTCAACTGAAAAGTGTCAGAAGCTTCAAACTCGAATTCCGTGATGGTATGTTGTTCAATTGAGCTTAAAATTGGTCAGGATACAGCTTACTACCATATCAATCAAATTTCATTACCAGTTCCTTCAGATCACAACTTTCATTTTTATCAATTTCAGTAGATTTTCGAAATTTTGGAAATTAGTTCTGAAAACGACGAAAACAAAAGTTGTGATCGAAAGGAACTGGCAATGAAATTTGATTGATATGCTAATAAGCTGTATCCTGACCGATTTTGAGCTCAATTGAACCACTTACCATCACGGAATTCGAGTTTGAAGTTTCTGTCACTTTTTAGTTGAAAAATCATAAAAAATCAAAAAACATTATTTCTGCAGATTTCACTTCTGAATATGTTTGAAAGGTCCCTGGAGCACATTTTGGCACTATCGGGACCTTTTGAAAAAATCTAGGAAAAAAAAGTTCAACCCCATTTTTTGGATCTCGAAGTTTGTGATAACGTGGCTTATCAGTGATAAGAGGAATCATTCTCAAAAACTGATACCTTATAACTGATCCCTTCAACTAACATTCCTCCAAAGATGAGCTCAAACGGACCATTTTGAGCAAAGTTATGACAGTTTGAAAACAGGGACACATCATTTTGCCCGCTACTGTAGGTTTTGATGGGTTGAAAATGGGTAAAAATAACCATTGCAAAACCATAAATCAGTCACCTTATCATCTGACAAGCATCCACCGTGAATAATGTGATATTACATGCTTCACAGGCTTCAAGGCTCAGGGCTCAAACTAATACATTATAGTTCTAGACTCCACCCCATGACTCTCACTAAAACACCCACCACTACAAAAAATTCTAGATACGAGGAAAAATACAAAAACAAGTGCTATAATTTCATGTTTTTCTCCTTTTCTTCCTCCACTTTTTTCGAGAAGAATCAAAAACAAGAGAGGCCAATTTGGATTTGTACAGTAAAAAGAAAAAAAAGAAAAACATCATGAAGAAATTGGGAAAACTATGATCTTTTTGACTTGCTGCGTCAAATGACGGCGTCATACATGCTAACTAATTCATAAAGTGGCCGGCAGAGTGCACCTAAATGCGATTTGAAAAACGCTTTTTTTGGAGCGAGTTTGACAAGTTTTTGCAGTTTTTTTCTCAAAATGGGCTCAATTTTCCAAAATTTCTACTGGAAATGCTTCAAAACGACAAGCGGAAATTTGGGGCTGCTAAGACTACAAACTACAAAGTCCCTAAGCAGCCCCAAAATGGGAGGTCTAGTTTGAAACGTTTATATCTTGGAATTGGAAAGAGATATCAAAAAGTTGTCAACTAAAGCGTTGTAGCCCTTATTTAGAACTTGATTTTGTTAGTTGAAAGTTTTTTGATATCTTTGCTGCTTCTTGAGATACAGGTCACTGAAAGTTTGGGGCTGCTAAGACTACAAACTACAACTTTGCAAAGCAGCCCCAAAGCGCGTGCTCTATCATAGCGGCTTTTTGACGGGTGAGAACTCAATGCGGTTGATAGATATGACCAATCAATAAATTACAAAGTTATAGCCCATACTTTAAGGATCATTTTGTTAATTGACAATTTTTTCATTTGTTCTGGTTTCAGAGTTACAGTTAAAAAGGATGTCACTATCATAGTTCTGATAATCCTTCCTGGTTCTGGTTCCAAACGCATATCTATTGCTAATAAAGTCAAAAATCAAAGCCATACATACATAATACGGAAATGTGGTCTGATGACTAAACGTCTGAAGTCGAAGAAGCATCCGGGAGACTGGAAGTGTGGAAGGAAAGAAAAGTTTCGGGGCTGCTCCTCCGAAGACTTCACAAATTAATCTCATAAGTTCAAACTTTGGCGGACTCTCACGCGGCAAAAAATACGCCGCAGGGCGCAAAAAGAGCAGAAACAGCAGATGAGTTGGAGCAAAATGGGAGGGGAGGCTGGAAGTTTTGGGTTTTGAGGTGGAAGGGGATGCTGGGGATAGTACAACTTTCAAGCGTTTGTATCTAGAGAATCATAAAAGGAATTAGAAAGTTGTTAACTAAAAAATTGTAGGAAATTTTGTGGTCTACATTTTAATAGTTAAAACTTTCTTGATGTCTTGCCTTGATCTTGAGTTACAGTGCAAAATATGCAGCGCGCCATTTGGGGCTGCTAAGACTACAAACTACAACTTTCTAAGCAGCCCCAAAAACATGGACATGTTTGGAGGTTGATATCTAAAGAACTATAAAAATAATCAAAAAGTTGTTTACTGATAAAATATAGGAAATTTTAAGAGCTTTATTCTACCAGTTGACAACTTTTTAATACCTGTCCTGGTTCTCAACATATAGCTTTTCAAAACAACATGTTCAATTTTGGGGCTGCTTAGCGGTGTGAGACTACAAACTACAATTTTCTAAGCAGCCCCGAAAACCCAAATATTGATTTTCTAATGAAATGAACTCTTCTGAATCCTAATAAACACTCAAATATGTATGTATTCCCTAGAAATCAAAGATGTCAAGAACTTTTGCTCACGAAACTTTTGAACCCCCAGTGGCTACTGAGCACCGGAAGTTTTGACCTAGTTTTGCAAACTTTTCGGCATGTTTTTGGGTGGTAAAAGTGGTCATTGAGAGGTATAATAGGTCGTTGAGTGATCAAGTGACGTGGAAAAAAGGTGGAGCCTAGGATTAAGATTTGGGATAGTGAAAGGGATTAGAGGTGATAAGAATAGTAACAGGAAGTTCAAACATCTCAGAAGACCTAGTTTTTTGTGGTAGAACCCAGATTCCGAGTCCCAGAGTTCAAAACAGACAAAAAAAGGGAAATTTGGGGTGGAATGTAGCATGATTCAGTGGCACTAGACACACACATATCTCTCTTTGACAAAAAGAGAAAACTGCACTGGATGCGAACTTTTCCGGGCCGGGGAAGCTCATCAATGTGGCACAATACTAACCAGACGGGTTTCTAGTTGGAAAAACGGAAAAAAAGTGGTCTAGAGGGTGAACTTTTGGTCTGAAAAGGCTCTAGAAATTTTGGGGCTGCTTAGACTACAAACTACAAAGTTGCTAAGCAGCCCCAAAACCGAGCTCACTTTTTGGAGCTGCTTAGACTACAAACTACAACTTTTCAAGCAGCCCCAAGAGAATCAAGAGGATTACGCTTTCCCTCCGTGCAAATTCACGTGCCGATTACAAAATCTCAATTTCAGTGTGATTCGGCACGTTTTTCAAATACCGGAAACCGGAAAATGGCTTGTGTCGTCCTTCCCCTTAAACGTAATGGAAACAAATTTTCTTAGGATTTTGAAATAATTCATAAGATATTTAGCAGTTTGCACAAAAACAGGTTTTGGGGCTGCTTAGAAAAGTGTAGTTTGTAGTCTTAGCAGCCAAAATCTTTGGAGCCTTGTATCTTGAAAACGAACAAAGATAATCAAAAGTTGTCAACTGACAAAATGATCTAGAGAAAATTTGCTACAAGTTAATAGTTAGTAAATTTTTAAAATCTTTTTCAGTTTTTTAGAAAAACGCACTCAAAGTTAGCGTTTCAATTTGGGGCTGCTTAGAAAAGTTGTAGTTTGTAGTCTAGCTCCGCTAAGCAGCCCCAAACGCAAAATTTGCTAGAAAAAAGAAAATTTCTGTAAAAATAGAAAAAAAAACAGGAGAATCTGGGAAATGAGGAGGAGAAAACTGCAAAATGTTTATATAAGGAGTAGGAGGTAATGGCTACTAACGACTTCCTGTCCTCCCCTTCCGAGCCTCTCCGTCACCTACTTTTCCTAGAAATCCGGTCATTCGAGGGGAAGGGTCAAGTAAGTGGGAAAACGTTGTCAAAACTGACCAAAAAGTCCAAAGCATCACGCTTGGATTCGTTTAAAACTGAAGGATGCGCAAGTGCTCCAAGTGGGCGGAGCCTAAAGGGGCGGGGCTTAGGTCGGGGCATCAAGCATCGGATTTGGAGGGGAGCATGTGGTTTCATGTGGAAATTAAAGTTTTAGAAGTGAAAATAAGAAGTTTGAAACCTTTGAAACTTGTTTTGGTTCTGATCTGATATGAACTAGTGATAAGCAAGTGATATCACCTCATAATTATCATGTTTCCAGGAAATTAGTATGTTTTGAAATGGGATATGCTTAGGGAAATGTTTGCAAACTTCAAAAACTTGCTGTTGATCAGAAAATAATCTTCAGAAAGTGGTGATCCAGTGCAAAATGTTACGAATTACAAGGTGTGACGCAGTATATTGTAGGGCTTCTTTATCAGTGAATATCTCGGGAGGGAAATGAGATAACAAAAAGTTGTCAACTAGAGAATTGTTGGTCTTGTTATGAAAATTAAACTTGTAGTTGACAACTTTCAAAAAACTTTGCTGGTTCTGTAGATACAGGGCAAAACACAATAAGCTGTTTTGGAGGAGTTGGAAAAAAGTGGTCAACTACAAAGTTGTAACCCGTTTTGTGAGGATCATTTTGTTAGTTAAAAACTTCTGAAAACCTGTTTTGGTTCTAGAGATATAGGCCAAAACGTCCAGGGACTCATTTTTTTTAGCGTTGGGGCTGCTTAGACCTTGTAGACTTCAAACTACAACTCTCTAAACAGCCCCAAAACCATAACCAAACTAGTTTTTTACAAAATACTTCAAAACTAGACAAAATCAACCAAAAAACGCCACAAACTGACCAGAAAATCTGTGTCCAAGTGTCTAAATTCCCCCAAAGCAAAGAAACCTTTGGCCAGCCAAAAGTATCAATTTTCTATGAATAGTAAGTGTATACAATGTGTTATGTATGTATGTTTCCACACCAATATTCTCACACAGATACACACAAAAAATGTTTCTGGTTGGCGGCGGGAAAATGATGGAAAACGTTTGGAGGGCGATGGCTTGGCTCGGATGAATAAACCATTCTGGGAGGGGAGCAGACCATTTGGAAATGGCAAGGTTTCAAGGGAATTTGAACATGAAAAGGGTGTTTTGATGGTCGGATAGGTTAGAAAAGCGATAAAAAAAGCCTAGTTGAGATTTGGGGCTGCTTAGAAAAGTTGTAGTTTGTAGTGTGCGCACTCTAAGCAGCCCCAAACTGCAAGCTTGACGTTTTTCTTTGTATCTCAAAAACCAGAACAGCCAGTTAGAATTTGTCAATCAACAAAATAATCTACATAAAATTTCCTACAAATTTGTAGTTAACAACTTTTTTATAACTCTTCTTGTTCTCGAGATATATACGCTCAAAGTTAGCCAAGCCGTTTTGGGGCTGCTTAACAACTTTCTAGTTTGTAGTGTGCTCACTATAAGCAGCCCCAAAGCCCCAAAGCTTGTAAAAACCAAAAATCACACTTTCTAAATGAATATCGGAACGTCATCTAATCAAATCAAGGAAAAAACAGACAGAATCGATGACTTGCCCAAGAATTAAATTCATTTATTTTTTCCGCCTTCTGGTGTGACAAAACAAACAGAACGGGAAGTTGTGGCTAGCCTGGCTGGAATTTCCGATGAATTCTTATTCTTTCCCCCCGGATTTTTATTTCATTTATTTCATTTGGGACGGACAGAACACTACAGAACTCTCGGGAACGCGGAGGGAAAACAGAAAAACACACTAGACCAGGTGATATTTTGATACTTGGAATAGTTGTATAGTATTTGAATTACCTGGGAGATAATAGAGATTAGGGGAGGATTACTGGGAACAAATGAGAACTTGAGGATCTTCGAAATTTCGAAAAACTTCGGATTTTGGCGTTTTGGGGCTGCTAAAACACGAGACTACAAACTACAAACTCCCTAAGCAGCCCCAAAAATTTGCCTAGATGAATGAGTTGATATCTCAAGAACCAAAAAAGATTTTTAAACATAATGAATTACATCCAGTAGAAAAGTTTGTGCTCTTTATTTTATTAGTTGACAACTTTTTCATATCTCGACTCCTTCTTGAGATACAAGGCTCCAAAGTTTTGAGGCTGCTAAGACTACAAACTACAAACTCGCTAAGCAGCCCCAAAACTAAGAGCCGACTTTGACACTTGATATCTCGAAAACTAAGAAAGATATAAAAAAGTTGTCTACTACAAAGTTGTAGAAAATGTTTCAAGGATCATTTTGTTAGTTGACAACTTTTTGTTATCTCCCCTAATTTCAAAGATACAGTCAAAACTGTGAAGCCCAGTTTTCAATCAACCGCTTAGCACCTACAGTAATCAAAAATGCAGCGTCAAACAGCAAGAAACAGAGCAAGATGTCAATAAAATCTGTAAAAAGGATCATAAAATTTCGGAAAAAGATGTATTCGGGAATATCCGCGCAAAAAAGTGATGTTGCGACGGGATGATGAATTCGGGGCGGTGAAGGAGAAGAAGAAGAAGAAGAGACAAGTCCCCGTCCCGTTTCGTTTTCCGAAAGGACCACGTACTTCCTCGTGGCCTGCATCTCTCCCTCTTACCCGATATCTCTCGTTTGTTCTAGGTGCATAGGTAATTAGAGAGAGGGAGGAAACGAGGAGGAAGAGGAATGTTGCGGAAAACGGATAGGAGGTTAAAAATGGCAATGGGGATAAGATGAGCATGGGAAAAACGAAGAGGAGAAAGACGACGGCTTAATTAGGGAAATGTTGTCATTTTTGGAGAGGGACCTAGACTTCTGAAGGTCCCCCCCACTCACTCGTTAGAGTTAGATTTCTTCGAGGACTACGTTGGACCCAAGAGAATGACTAATCTTTCTGTCATTGTTAGAGAGGAGTTTGCAGAGAAATATGTACTAACTTTTTCTGCAAATTTTGACCAAAGATAACTTTTCAATTTTTGGAAAACAGGTCAAAAAAGCCCGGACAAAATTTGGGGCTGCTAAGACTACAAACTACAACTTTCTAAGCAGCCCCAAAAATAAGGCGCTTTTGAAACGCTTATATCTCGGAATTGGTAGGAGATAGCAAAAAGTTGTCAACTACAAAATTAAAGCTAAAGTTTTGGCGGTCATTTTGTTCGTTGACAACTTTTTGTTATCTTTATTTGTTTTTGAGATACAAGGCTCCAGAGATTTGGGGCTGCTAAGACTACAAACTACACATTTCTTGTTAGCAGCCCCAAAAAAGTGCGCTTACTTTGAACGCTCATATCTAGAGAACCAAAATAGGTTTTTAAAAATTGTCAATTGCAAACTTGTAGCCCATTTTAAGGGCATCATTTTTTTAGTTGACAACGTTTTGCTACCTCTATTGGTTCTTGAGATACATCAAGAAATCTACAGCTCACTTTTCAGTAGCTGTCAGATCATAAAACCAAAAAACACCTCCAAAATACCACTTTTTATATTTTTATCCTCAACTTTTGTACGATCAAATCCTCAAAAAACAAGAAAATCCACGCAGAAAACTCCAAAACGTTCCAAAAATAAGAATGGGCGAACACAATAATCCAGTCATTTTTCGGTGTCTCTTCCTCCAGAGACCGCCCGGATTAACCACTAATTCTCGGCGTTTTTTGAAAGTTTTAGCAGAGAAAACAAAGTTTTGTACGGTGGGAGGGACTGGAGAGTTCAAGGGTTCAATGAAAATGTTGAAAAAAAATTTTGAAAAAAAAAAATTTTTTTAAGAAAAAAAAATAAAATTGAAAAATTTTCAGAATGCTCAGCTGAGCTACTCTTCTAATCTTGAGTGTCTTGTTTTCAGCGTAGTCTCTATTAGACTAATAATTCTAAAGATGTGGGCTTTAAGAATTCAAAACTCAGACTTCAGAATTCAGAAAACATTCGGAAGACATCCAGACTTCTTCTTAATTTGAAGAGTAATAACAATAATAATTATTATTCTTCCTCAAAACTTCCAAAACTTCCTCTCTTTGCTCCAGAAAACTCTCAGCGGGGGAGCCGAGTGTCATTGGGGACATTTTGTGGAAAATGACGGGGACAAGAAGAATGGTGGAAAATGGGGCGCGAGGGAGGCGAAAAATGAGAAATCGGTGGAATTTGAAAGGAGCAGGAAGCCGAGAAGAGGTGATTTTTGACTCGGACTAAACTGGACTAAATGACGAAGTACTAGAGAGTGTTGGAATTGAAGTTCATAGTGCTAAATTTTTTTTATTGAGCTGTAACTTTTTTCAAATTACAGTTTGCAAAAAGTTGTCAATTGTTGGTTTGTAGGAAATTTTATAAGGAACATTTTGTTAGTTGGCAACTTTTTGATATCTCAACTCTTTCTTGAGATACAGAGCTACAAAGATTTGGGGCTGCTAAGACTACAAACTACAAATTTGCTAAGCAGTCCCAAAACGAAGCGCTGACTTTGACACTTGATATCTCGAAAACTATACAAGACACAAAAAAGTTGTCAACTAACAATTTATAAGAAATTTTATCTAGATTGTTTTCTTAGTTGACAACTTTTTGATATCTCTGCAAGTTTTCAAGATATAACGCTCCAAAGATTTGGGGCTGCTAAGACTACAAACTACACTTTTTCTAAGCAGCCCCAAAACCAATTCGAAGTTTCCCAAGCTCAAATGCAACATTTTTTGCACAAACTGTAGACGAAATGCAGTGAAAAATCAGCTCAAGAATCTCGTGTAGTCATGCATATCGGAAAAGTCAACAACAAGTCAATTTCTTTTCCATTTTTTTGGCCAAAAGCCAAACAATGATGACGTGGAAAAAAGGGGGCTGAGGAGGAGATGAGATGTGTGAAAAAGATTCGTGAAGAAGAAAATGGAGAAAAATGGGAAATGTCAGGTTTTTTGCGGGTTTCTGGAGAGTGAGATGGCACTTGCGGATAACCCGTGCAGAAAACTAGGTTTTTGAGGTTTTGGGGCTGCTTAGAAGTCAGCGACTACAAACTACAAAATTGCTAAGCAGCCCCAAAACAAAAATGACGCCATTTAGCGCAAGGTCAATGTAACTTTTTTCAGTGAGGAAAAATAAAAAAGGACCATCAACAGGAAATACATAGATGACAGTGAACTTTCCCCTTTCTTGCAAAGAAAAATAATAGTCCAAAGATGGAGAAAATGAACGGGGGGACGAGAAAACAGGAAAAGAGGAGATAAACAAATAGAGAAATGAATGCCAAGAGCTGAAAATGAACTTGAAGAAGTCACGTGGGGAACGAGGACTTTGGAGATCAAGGTTCTAGTGAAAATGGCTATTATGAGAGTGGGGCTGCTTAGAAAGTAGTAGTTTGTAGTCTTAGCAGGCACAAAAACTTTGAAGCCTTGTATCTCAAAAATGAGCAGAGATAACAAAAAGTTGTCAACTGTTGAATTAAAGTTCAGAAAATTTTCTACACAATAAAGAGTGAAAGTTTAAAAAATCTTTCATATTTTTCAAGATACAAGCGTTACTATTTTTGGGGCTGCTTAGCAGTTTTGTAGTTTGTAGTCTTAGCAGCCCCAAAAACTTTGGAGCCTTGTATCTCAAAAATGAGCAGAGATAATGAAAAGTTGTCAACTAACAAAATGTAGCCCAATTTATTCTCTACAACTTGATAGTTTTTAACTTTTTGATATCTATCATGGTTTTCTAGATATCTTGCCTACAAGACTGACCTAGCCTAAATTGAAGAATGGAATTCATTGAAGTGAGTGCTGGTACAAATAGTAAACCCAAATTTGAAATACCATAAAACCCTCCTAGTTTTATCTATTCCACTTCACTTTCCACTCCTTTTGCACACTTTTTGCACACTTTGAAGTGTCATAAAACTGCAAAAGAACTGTCCCCTCTCAATTTCCTAATTTCCATGGGGGATTTCAAAGAAGTTTTCGGATGTTTTAGCGAAATTGAAAATCAAAAAACCTAGCTCAACTTGAGTATCACATGTTTTTCTTTCTTTTTTTCCTGCAAAAAGTGCCCGATGCTCCCCGGCAAGTACGTCACTTTAATCCAATTTGTCACCGGACCCCGATACTCTCTTCTACTTTTATTCACAAAAAAGTGGGTGGGGTTTTGGATTTTTCTCGTTTTTCAAGGTAAAGAAAGGCGAAAATTGCAAAAAACGAAGATCAGAACACAAAAATGAGAATGGGGCTGCTTAGCGAAAGTGTAGTTTGTAGTTTTAGCAGTCCCAAAAACTTCAAAGCCGTGTATCTCAATAATGAAAAGAGATAAAAAAAAGTTGTTAACTAACAAAATGTTCCTTATAAAATTTTCTACAATTTAGTAGTTGACAACTTTAAAAAATCTCTCAAATTTCTCAAAATACAAGCGTTCCAAGTATGCACTATTTTTGGGGCTGCTTAGAAAAGTTGTAGTTTGTAGTCTAAGCAGCCCCAAAGTAAGCAAAGTTTTCCAGAAGGAAAAAAAAAGAAATCCTATCTTTAAAAACGCACAACGCGTCTGTCTTGCACCTTATTATGTCATAACCAAATGTAAGAAAAAGAGAGGAAAAAATTGAAAAAAACAAGGAAAAGCGGAAAACTTTTTTGCGCAGACATGTCGAATGACGGATGTGTTGCTCCATGTCTCTTTTCTGAATCCTCCAAACGCATTCCAAAAGGATTCAGAAGGATTCAGAAATAGTGATGACGTTGTTTTTTTGGTTTTCTAAGCTGGCGACAGGATGATAGTCATTATAATCTGTTGGACAAATCTCGATGGAAATCCAATTTGAACTGCTTTTTTAATTTGCATGAGGGAACGGAAAAAGCAAAGAAAAGGGGAGGAACGGAGGGAAAAACATGGAAAAACTGAGTAAGAAATGAGGTGATCTATGAGAATTCTGGAAGGGATCACTCGAAATATGAATAAATCCGGTTCAAAACACCAAATCTCTAAATTCAAGTTTTGGGGCTGCTTAGAAAAGTTGTAGTTTGTAGTCTTAGCAGCCCCAAAAACGCACTTGACGTTTTGACCAATATCTCTGGAACTAAAAGAGGTATCAAAAAACTTTCAACTGGTAAAATAATCTACAGAAAATTTGCTACATTTTGAAAATTTAAAATTTTGTACAATCTCTTTTTGTTCTTAAGATATCAACCGTCAAAGTCAGCTGTGGTTTTGGGGCTGCTTAGCAAAGTTGTAGTTTGTAGTGTTAGCAGCCCCAAACTCAAATCTTCAAGAAGATCATCATAAAACAAAGAAAACTCAGCTAGCAATCTAACTAATTGCTTCAAAAGCAAGTTCCCAGAAAAAAAACATTCAGAAATAGAATTCCGAGGAAGAGTTCTCTACTCCATCAACCAGGAACTGAAATGAAAAGTATGTACTGGAAAAAAAAATGAATAGAATCAATTTAAAAAATAAAAATAACATGTCTAGTGGTTTTTGAACAGGAAAAGGACCTGCTAAACTAAAAAAAAGTAAGAAAAATGGGATTTGAAAAACTTTTTCATCCATTTTTGCACAGGAACCCATAGAAATTTGCGAGTTGCAAGATACCTTGTGATGGAATTTGGTTAGTCGCTAAGTAGGTTATTAGTAACTTAATTTTCAAGGAGAAGGGGGTAAATATGTTGCAAAAAAGTATGAATCATGAGTTTTGTGGTTTGGGGCTGCTTAGAAATGAAGACTACAAACTACAACTTTTCTAAGCAGCCCCAAATGTAAGGCTAGATTCATCAACCGTTATCTCAAGAATCATAAAAGATATAAAAAAGTTGTCAACTACAAATTTGTAGCTTATTTTCTGTAGATCATTTTGTTAGTTGACAACTTTTTGTTATCTTGTTTAGTTCTAGAGATACAGTCAAAAACAACAAAGCAGTTTTTGGGACTGCTAAGACTACAAACTACAACTTTTCTAAGCAGCCCCAAAAACCTTCACAAAAACCTTCCGCTTTTTTAGTTTTGATCAAAATAAACATGTCAGAAATGAGAAAAATAGAAAACCAATGATTCCCAGAACTTGGAGCTTCTCCGAATCGTACACAAAACCTACGTAAACGGAAATGGCAAGTGTAAAAAGTAAGAAGAACGCGAGACCGGAACATCGGAACCCATCAGCAATTCATCTCCGTTCCTTTTTCATTTCCATCTGTTTTTCCCCGTTCCTTTTCAATGTTTTTTCTTCCCGTTTCCCTTCCCATGAAAAGTCTCAGACATCGCAGACCCACCTAACCAATGTTTTCCCTCATTTCCCTCCGAGACGTGTGTTTTGATCGAAATCGCTTTGGTTTTCTATTGTTTAGTGGTTGCTATGAATAGAGACGTAATTTTTGGGTAGGGGTGACTAATTTTGGGCATCGGGAAGTGGGAAGGGAAGGAGACTACAAACTACAAGTTGCTAAGCAGCCCCATAGCAAGGCGCCTATAAGGCAATTTTGAAACCGTCATATCTAAAGAATGATAAGAGATATCAAAAAGTTGTCAACTAATTACTTGTAGAGAATTTTATGGGCTTTATTTTGTTAGCTGACAACTTTTTTGTACCTATCTTGGATTTAAAGATACAAGGCAAAATAGCAACGGCTGTTTTTGGGGCTGCTAACACTACAAACTACAACTTTGCTAAGCAGCCCCAAAGTCCGAAAATCGAGGTAAAAAGTATTGAAACAATGAGAAAGTGAATTTTCAGACAAATAACATCATTATTAACTTGATTGAAAGAAAAAACGTCAATTTCCTCGCAGTACTTACACGTTTTTCACCTGGTTGGAAATTAGTGATTCTTGGTTGAAATTTAGCATTTTCAGCCGACTTCCGGAACATTTTGTTCTGTTTCTCGAGGGTTGACAGATCAGAAATCAGAACTTTAACTACAAAATCGTTGAAAAAACGCTGCTAGACACCCTTTGCTCCTTAAAAAATACCCCTTTGCTCGCCGAAATGAAGCCCGCTCAAATTTCCACGATGTGTCATTTTTCGAAAGTATATGTGTATCTCTTTTTTTTTCGTCTTTCTTTTTTATTTATGATGATCATTGACACACCCACATGCTCAGTGAGCCGGAAAGTGGAACTTGAGACTTTGGGGCTGCTTAGCAAAAGTGTAGTTTGTAGTCTTAGCAGCCCCAAAATGTGGGTTGGGATTTTTGATCTGTATCTCAGGAACCAGGATAGGTAGCAAAAAGTTGTCAACTAACAAAATGAAGTTCATAAAATTATCTACAAGTTATCAGTTAACAACTTTTCAAAATCTTGTCTACTTTTTGAGATATCAACGCTTAAAGTTAGGCATGTAATTTGGGGCTGCTTAGGAACTTTGTAGTTTGTAGTCTAAAATGAAAAACCCACGCAAATCTCATAGAATATTCATCTAGAAATCAAAATGATGACACTCTTTGTCCAAAAACCACAAGTTCAGATTAATAATTCACCAAATCCAATAATAGTCCCAAAAATAGCACCTCCAAACAAAAGATGCACTATAAATAGACTCCCAAGCCAAAAAGTTATTTCGGAAAAACTGTCATAAAGAAAAAGTTGGGGTGGAGCAATGATGGGTCGAGAGCAACAGCAAAAAGAGTCAGTTGTGGGGCTGGTGTCTCCGGGTCTCACGGGCTCTCTCGCCGGGAAAAGTGTCACAAATTTCGACAGACGGATGGAAGAAGAAACAGAGGAAATGAAGGAGGAGGGAGGTCGAAGATTGAGCAGGATTGGAGGAAAACATGTGTATCTCTAAATCTCATGAAAAAATTGATGGTACTGTACAAATTAGAAAACTGCTCTAATGCGATAGAGAATTTGGGGCTGCTTAGAAACTTGTAGTTTGTAGTGTTAGCAGCCCTAAAAACAGCTTTTGCTATTTAGACCTGTATCTCTAGAACCTGTGAAGATAGCAAAAAGTTGTCAACTAACAAAATGTAGCCCAGAAAATTTTCTACAACTTTGTAGTTGACCACATTTCAATATCTTTCATGGTTATTTGGAAACAAGACGTTCAAAAACATGCAAGTAATTTGGGGCTGCTAAGAAACTTGTAGTTTGTAGTCTAAGCAGCCCCAAAGCATTTGGTGGGTTAGGTAGACAAAAAACTGTTTATTGTTGGATATCCCTTTTTTTTGACAGGTAGATAAATACAAAGATATCAATGTTTGTTTAGAGGGAGGAGCGTGGGAACATTGAAGAACGCTCGGGAAACATTTTGTTTGGATAGACAAGTTAGAGGATCAATGGAAAACAATTTCAAAACAAGCAATCCAAGAGAAAAAACTGTAAAAAAGACAAAACAGTTCACAAAACAAGCAAAAAAAAACAGAAAAAGCAAGTGAAAATGCTTTGGGGCTGCTTAGAAAAGTTGTAGTTTGTAGTCTCCCGCCGCTAAGCAGCCCCAAAAACTTTGACTGACTGTAACTCTGAAACTAAAAAAGCTAGAAAAAAGTTGTCAACTAACAAAATAATTTACACAAAATAAGCTACAACTTTGCAGTTGACAACTTTTTTGTATCTTCCATGATTCTTGAGATATGAAGCGTCAAAAACAGCTCTACGCTTTGGGGCTGCTTAGGAAGTTGTAGTTTGTAGTCTTCCATTTCTTAGCAGCCCCAAAGTCAAAACTCCCCATTTTCTATGTTTATTTTATAGTAAACACCGTATCTTTTGCGTATTATGCATTCCTGTCAACAACCGCACCTTTTATCTGTCACCTCACCTCACCTCTACCCCTTTACTCATATTTACACAAACTCCCTGCATATTTCACTTCTTCCCCTTGCTCTAGATAGTACTTCCCACTTATATTGATGTTTTTCACTTTATAAAAATGCCTATAACTCCAGAAAGATGTCTGGAAATGCTTCGAGAACTTCATCAGATGAAGCTTCAACTGGTAGGATTTCGCTTTTCAGTGTTTCATGTTTGTATTGTTTTTTCAGGACAGTTGCAGTGATTTGATAAAAGATATGAACAATAACACAATGAAAAGTGTGTTTTTAAAGCGGAAAGGCAGTGTTTGTGGGAGAAGGAACCTTGTGAAGAATGCCATTCGGAAATTGGGACAGCAAGAAGTTTCAAGTTCAAGATCGGCGAAAAATGAAGGAGTTGTGGTATATTTGACGTCGTGTGGAGTGTTGAGAAGAGCTTTTGATAAGTGTAAAACAGTGGTGAGTTGTTCTAGACAAAATTTCAGTTTTAGGGCTGCTTAGAAAAGTGTAGTTTGTAGTCTCCATGAGCTTAGCAGCCCCAAAATTTTGATGGGTTGGCTATTTTGGCTTGTATCTCTAGAACCATAAAAGATAGCAAAAAGTTGTCAACTAACGAAATGTAGCCTATAAAATTCTCTATAAATTCTTAGTTAACAACTTTTGAAAATCTCTTTTGGTTCTTTAGATACAAGCATCCAAAGTAGACACAATTTTTTGGAGCTGCTTAGAAAATTTGTAGTTTGTAGTCTCTATTTTCAGATCCATCTCCTCGAAGCATTTCGAGTGAAATTTGAAATCCGCGACCTTAATATCAGTAGTTTTCATGTAGAAGAACTAGCAGCGAAACTGAAATTATCAGCGGAATTTCAACGAGATTTCATCTTTGAGTCACTGCCATTGGTCTATGTTGATGGATACTTTTTGGGCGTAAGTATCAAAATTGTGTCTTGTTTCAGAAATGGTTTTCAGAACGAGAAAACAATAATAGAACTAAACGACGCTAAAAAGTTGGAGAGGACTCTCGAAAAGTACAAAACAAAAACTTCGAAATGCTCGGAATGCGGAAATGTTGGCTATGTGGTCTGTCGTGTTTGTCATGGAAGTCGGAAACATTTCACGGATTCTGGATCTTTTTTTGGATTGGAATTGAGGTGTTCCTTTTGTGATACAAATGGGATATCTCGGTGTCGGAAATGTTTTGAATAATAAAGAAAAAACTGTCAAAAGTTGACAAAAGTTTTTATGCATAAAGTGGCAAAACATTATAACGATCATGGGAGAGCAGCCAAGATAGTTCTTTCAGTTGTGCCACTAGGGGTAGTGACCTTAATGCTCTTGCAAAGCGGTTTCTCGTGTTCTCCTTTGTTTGTGAAAACAGTGACAGTCCCAATTTCTGGTGCGACGAACAGGAATGTGTCGCTAGGTACTTTTCCGGTTTTGACGAAAGATTCGTCAAGCACTCCTTTCATCCTATCCGTTTGCGACCTAAATGTACAAATTTTGATGGTAATCAGATGTTTCTCAATACTCAATGTGTCCGAAGTTGGAGAGTTGAGTCTTGAGAGTTTCATGCTCCTTATCACTAGCGGTCTTTGCTGTGCGGCTCCGGTAGATAATGCAATTGCCGAACGACGTGTCTAACTGTTTATATAACCGAGTTTCTTGATCAAGACAATGCCAATCGTATTTTTTGGTATTACTATCAAAGACAATTATGTAGAAGACATATCTGCAAATCGCGGAAACTGATTGAATAATTGGAAAAAAACGCACTGCGTCATGAAGCCGTTCAAATATTCTCTAAGATCTTCAGCCCTCTTCTGTTTGCTCAACTTTGAAGTTCTTGCCATATATCCACCCACAAATCTCCTCAATTCATTCCAAGGTTCTTTCTGGAACAAAAATTTGAATTCCTATCCGAATTCCGTACAGCAAAACGCACGTCATACTCGGCCAACGTGGATTCCATGTTCTTGTTAATGTCGTCGGCTGCAGTAGCCATTCGTTTAATGGTCGCTTCGTTTTTCAGATCAAGCAATCCTGTGGCAAACGCCTCTAGATAGATCTGAAGACGGGAAAGTTCCAATTTGTTTTCAGAAATTGACTCACAAACTGTGTTACAATGCGACCAATAATGTCTTCCCACCTTTTGTATTCCGCCATATCTCTCTTTTTCTGCAAGCTCATCCGAACTGGGTTGGTTGTTTTTTGTTGGAGGTAGTATTGCAGGTTCTGAAAAGCAAGATTGCTTTGTGAACAATTAGAGAGCTACTCACATAAAGCAATGTCAACGGCTTGTAAACTTTATAAGCTTTGCGGAACTCCTCCGTCGATTCTTCTCCCGGATGATTCAAACAATCGCTCAAAAGCCTAGAGAGTACAGAAGTTGGACGCATGATATTGGTGAAGAAGGACTGTTCACTGATCAATGCTTTCATCTCGTTGAAGTTGCTTATCAACTTTTCATTGAGTTTCTTCACCTCGCGTTCCAAATCTTTCAAACCTTGGATCAGCGGATGTTCCTTATCCGGGATGAACTTATAGATTCCGTAAGCAATCTGGCCAACTCCCTTGATCACACCAAAAACCTTTTCAAGTTTCCAGCGCTCGTAAAACGCCTTGCCATCATCGATTGTCTCCTGGATCATATCCTTGAATTCTACTATACCCTCCCAGGCTTTTTTCAACCATTCCGGCGTCATCGGCTCATACAAAGTCGTCACCATGGACACTTCCAATAGCATCGGAGCTCTCGTTGGTCCTTTCAAAAGAGTCTTGCTTTCATCATTTCCAGCATTCGCTTCTGTTCCATTCGGAACACTTTGATACGCAGAAAATGCCACTGAAATGCGGATATTCAAAAAACCATTAGCAACCTGAAGTTTACCTGTCATTCTGTAGGTACAAAATGATACTGAAGGTGTGCCCCCGTGTTCTTTTATACATACCTCGAACAAAGATCAACATATAGATAGCTGCGGCATTCGTGTCTATTCCGAAAATCAACAAAAACTGAAGTTTGGTTGTATGAATCGAACCATTGATAAGAAATTTGATTACGATTTGTGGTCAAATGTTTATCGTCATGATTTCAAAGAACCACAACTCGAGATGCGGTTAGTGTTGACGGATATATAGGACAAAAAGTTTACAGAAATGGAACATCAATTGGACTTACAATTACCATTTACAGAATTTAGGTGAATCTCCATCTCTTCCAATCCATCAGTGTCGGTCTCTTAATATCAGAATCTAGCACATCATCCATCACCTCAGCTTCTTCGATTTCCTGCTTCCTGCTCTCTAAAGCATGGGAGCACTTGCGTTCGTAGATCCTATGTACTATGTAGTTCCTCATGCACACGATTCTGATCTCCGTCTCAAACCGTATTTGATGATAATTCAACTTGATAAACTTGTCTCGCGGTTTTTCCGATAAGGTAGACCAAACTTCGTTTCTCGAGTTTCGTTTCAGTGACAGAACAATGTGTCGAGATAAGGACGTGCGGATTTGTTTGTCCGGTCTTGTTGGTTTTTGCTCTTTTTCAAGTATAAAAGGGTGTCTCTGTATTCACAAACAGAACTCATCATCTTCAGCTACCAAAATGCCGGACTTCCAACTTGTCAGTAAGTCCCAAAGAAAGTTGATGCTAATCTGAGGTCTGAAACTTTAGAATCCGTCAAAAAAGATGTGGTGTTCTCGACGGAGTGTGTCGAACAGAAGCCCCTTGATTCCAACACCCAACTTGTTGTAGAGTACTCTATCCGAGCTCTGGAATCAAAATACTATGGTCCCGGGACAACAGACGAAGAAGTTATTATCAGTGGGTTTTCAATGTTTTCTCAAAGCAGTTCGCAGTGAATAATCTAATTTTCTTAAAGAACAAACCGACGCTGCTCTCAGTATTATCATTGGATGTTGTACTGTAGGATCATTCATTTTCCCTCCAGCCGCAGGTGTTCTCGGGGCTATTGCCTTCGTTGGAGGAGGCATCCAACTTTTAGTAAATGGCATCCCGATTGATCGGAATAAAGAGCAAGTTGCATTGTTCAAGAAACTAGAAAAAGCTGTTCATGAGGTTTGGGAGCCAAGAGCCAATTATAAACTACAAAACAAACTTTCAGCTGCAAGACACTGTGGCTTCCCAATTTGCAGAATTTCAGTCGTTTGTCACTGAACACAATTTCGATGTGAACATCACCACTGCTGCATCCACTCTGTTGAGATATTTGAGAAACTGTATGGAGCATTTGGAAGAAGGAGATGTTGAACACTTCCGTGATGCTTATGAGCAGAATCCTCCACTCATAATGGCATATGTGAGTCTTTGACGTGTTCATTGAAAATTGTAGTTTGTAGTCTCGCGCTTTAAAAAAAATCTGAACGAAAACAAAAAAAATTTAGAGTATGATAAGCCTTCTGGAAAACCAATCAACAAACCCTCTACTGATGGCAATAGGTTCGGAAAAAATCAAGACCAGAGCGACATTCGAAAAGTGGAGAAACATTATTATGGGACTTATGAGTCAATTTGTAAGTTACAGAAGAAATTGCCAACTGAATTGTTATATTTGAGGTGTTTATCGAAGGTATGGCCGTCGGTCTACTCAACCGGAGCAATCATTGCGCTGAGAGACTCAGCGACAAATGGTACGAACTCGAAAAGGCTTTCGAGCAGTGGAAATTCGAATTCACTGTGAGTTTTTGACACTTTATAAATCCCGTTCTTGTATTTCCACATCACTTTTAGAAAGATGACGCCTATTGGGAAGATATGAAGACGCGCTTGAAGCCGATAGTCAACCATTCTTTTCTTTACTTGGACAATAAGCAAACAGCTATGATGGTTCGGAAAGCGTTGGAAACCTATTTGACTCGGTAAGGCTGCAAAAATATCTTGCGAAAAAGCACATTTCATTTGCAGAGATTCGTTCTACGTGATCATATTCGACGACAAAGGCGCTCCATTCGCAACGCAGTATGATGAAAAAGCCGATAAGACAATTGTGGACTGTTTGAAGGGAAAACGCCATTTTCTCATCTACCGAAGTCGTACCGCAAATCAAGAAGGAAAGGATATAGATGATCAGTATAACTTCCTTCACGGTGCTGTAACTAACTCGGCAAACAATCTAAAATGGTATGGCTCTCAGTGTCAGGTGCATTCTTCAGAACAATATGGTTTATTCAGGGAAGAAAATTATACGAATGTGATGAAACAGTTGAAATGGGTTCCGCTTTCCAATAAGGATGGTCTCACAGCTCTATTTGACGACAAATGCAACGTAGAAGTGGAATATGTCCATAATCCAATCACTAAAAGAGACAACCTGGGGCCTGGACACTATTCGAACGGTTGTTTCCTGAATTCAGACAAGAAACTACTACTCCTCTCTGCTCTGCCATAAAATGTGTTTTTGTTTTTCAATGTATGTCCATGATTTCGAGCTCCATTACTTCAACTTTCTTCGGAAGAATTTGTTTTTTTGATGTTGAAATGATGTTTTTTCAAAATAAACTATTCATTTTACAATCAATCAATCTATAAAATCAAGAAGAGCTCGGGCCCGGAGAATTCTTGTCGATCAGCTGGATCTTGAACTCCGGAAGAATCAGCTCAAGGTTCATTGGTTGGACCTTCTCTGAAACATGAAAAACTTTTTAACATGATTAGGCAACAGTAACTCACTCCAATCAGTCTTCAACTTGGACCTGGCGACTCGACTGACACGGAGATCATCATCGACGTAGTGCAAATTGGACTTGGACTTCAACCGAGCTTTGATTGTCTTCTGAACCTCTTGGATCCCCTTCACCGCTTTTCTCGCCTCCGAAATCTCTCCAAGCACTTGTCTCGCTGGCAAACTGATTGGCTCGGCAACTTCCCTGAGGTACCTCCGCGCCTTATCCATCTCGGTTTCAAAGTGTTTCTTGATTCTCTCATCAAGTCCCATAAGATTCGCTCTCAAATTTGCAGTGATCGGCGGTTCGTCAGTATCCATTTTCTGAATCGCATCGTTGCACACTTGATCACCAACATTGTCTTCCTCGCAGAGAATCTTCTCGTTTCCATTCACCACATCCATGAAGTGAAGGAAAGAGTGACCAGTGTGATCGTGGCAGAGGCAGATGGAGCAGAGGAGCTTGTCGTTGATGGTGCAGCCTGCGTCCTGGAAGATTAGCAATATTGGAGTCCTTGACGTTTTGAGCAATGTCTCGAGATCCAAGAAAGATATGAAAAAGTTGTCAACTAACAAAATGATCTTCAAAACATTGGCTACATTTTACTAGTTGACAACTTTTTGATACCACTTTTTGTTTTCGAGATATGAATGGTTTTAGCAGCACCAACATTTTGGGGCTGCTTAGAACTTTGTAGTTTGTAGTCTAGGCAGCCCCAAAAATGCTCTCAACGTTTTGACCGATATCTCGAGATCCAGAAAAGATAACAAAAAGTTGTCAACTAACAAAATAAACTTCAAAACATTGGCTACATTTTACTAGTTGACAATCTTTTTATATCTTATTCCGTTTTGGAGATATGGTCAGTTTTATCTGCATCAGCATTGGGGCTGCTTATTATAACTTTGTAGTTTGTAGTCTAAGCAGCCCCAAAAAGTGTGCGCTCGGAACTTTGAACTAACCTGACAAATGAACTCGATGTCCTTCTGATGATGAAGCTTGCATTTCGGCACTTGATATGGTTTCTTACCGATCGGCAGTTTCTGGTGGGTTTGGAGCACTTTGGAGAAGGCATGCACTTGATTGAAACAGCTGAAATCATCATTTGAAAGATAAAAACAATCCAAAGATCCCTACTTCTCACACCACTCAGCAGAGCAGTGTTCACAGAAGAATACCGACTCATGGGATGGATCCTCAGCGCACTTTCCCGGCTCACTAGCCTTCTCTCCAACATTCAACTTGCTCTTCTGAGCGTCAAGAGCCTCCAGAAGTCTGTAGTTCCTCGATAAGCTTTTCACATCTGAAAATTGCTCTGAATTTTTTTTAAAAAGCGTTCAAATAGATACCTGCTGTACGATTTACAAATCTACACGTCGGACAATCGACTCGCTGCTTCCCACCCTGCTCCCAGAACTTGACCGTACACATTTGGCAGAATGAGTGGCCACACGTTAGCATTATGGGAAAATGGTCCTTATCATCAAATTGCATCAAACAGATTTCACAATCGAACCCCGTCAATCTAAATGAGCAAACTTTTCTCTAAAAGTCAAGAAACCGCAGTTACCTCTGACCGTTTGGAATAGACATTTTTCTTTTACACTTTGAAGGGCTCTCTCCTCGAGTTACAAGTAGAAATGAGCAATTTTTTCCATGTTCAGATGAGTAATTATCTGCAAAAAAGGAAAGTTTACGTGCTATTTTCACGCAAATTCGTCTTTTGGGGCTGCGTAGAAACTTTGTAGTTTGTAGTCATAGCAGCCCCAAAAAATGCACCTGGTATTTTGCTCTGTATCTCGAGAACCAAGAAAGTTAGCAAAAAGTTGTCAACTAACAAAATAAAGTTCGAAAAAATTGCTACAATTTGTTAGTTGACAACTTTTTGATATCTTTGTTGGTTCTCAAGATATCGCTTCATTAACTTAGGCATAACTTTTGGGGCTGCTTAGACGCGCGCCCAATGACGAGTCCCGCGTTTTGTCTTATATCTCGAGAACTAAGAAAGTTAGCAAAAAGTTGTTAACTAACAAAATAAAGCCCGAAAAATTTGCTACAATTCTTTAGTTGACAACTTTTTGATATCTTTGTTGGTTCTCAAGATATCGCTTCATTAACTTGGGCTAACCGATTTGAGCAGCCCCAAAAAGTTGTTCAGAAGTGAGGTTGTTTTCTAATTGTAAGCATAAAGGTTTTTTTTCATAATAAGCAATTCATTTTATAATCAATCAATCAACCAGCCGGGCTGCGCCGGCTTGAGCCGCCCCTCCCTTTTGGTGCTCTACTGTATTCATTTCTTTCACGTCTAAAAATAAGAATTTGAAAAAATTGACGTGTCCGACTTCCGGTTTTTAGAAATGAAGATGCAAAAACGCCCTTGAAAAGCAGATTTTCGGCTCCCGAGGGCGCCAAACTAAATTTTTCTGCTTGAAAATTGGTCGTGCATCATCAGGCGGAAATTCCGGACCTTCCCAGAAAATCTGGAACAAAACGGTCCAGCCATCTCGAAGATCCTACGGCGGACATACAGACAAACAGACAGACAGACAAACACACAGAATTTGTCGTTTAATATTAGTAAGGATACAAATAATCAGAAGAGCAATCAGGTAGATGAAGAAGTGCTCGGCCCCTCGTCATCCTCATCAACAATCTGAATCTTGAGCTCCGGAAGGACCAACTTGAGACTTCTGATTTTTCTGACTTTTTCTGGAAACGTAAAAGCATCAAGCGATAGTAACATTCAATGCCAACTCACTCTTCGTAAACTTCAAGTTGTTCCTTTTGACTCGACTGATTTGGATGAGATCGCCGACGAAGTGCAAACTGGATTTGGTGTCGAGTCTGTGTTTGATTTCCTTCTGAACCATCATCACCTCTTCCATAGCCTTCTCTGATACCTCCAACTGCACATACTGCTCGGCAGCTTCCCGATTCCTCGCCTCCGCCGCCTTCTCAAACCTCGCCACCTCCAGTTCGCCCTGTTCATAGAAGTGTCTCCGAATCGCGGCAATCTTGGCGTTGTACTCGTCATCTCCAGCTTCTTTGGCAAGTTCCGTTCTTGTGTCCGCCATGTCCTGAGCCACTGTCTTGCATTTTTGCTGATTGGCGTTGTTCTCGACTCGAAGACTCTTCTGATTATCAGTGACAACGTTTGAGAGCTGGATGCTTATGTGTCCTGTATGGTTCTCGCAGCAACAAGTGACACACATGTACTTGTTTTCGATCTTGCAGTTGGTATCCTGAAAATTTGTTTTGAAAATAGTGCTATAAAGAGTGATTGCATGTTTTGGGGCTGCTTAGAAACTTGTAGTTTGTAGTCCCGCGCCGCGAAGCAGCTGTAAAAACCACCCTCTGCATTTTGACCTGTATCTCAAAAACCAAAAAAGATAGAAAGAAGTTGTCAACTAACAAAATGATCTACACAAAATTTGCTACAAAATATTAATGTATCACTTTTTTGTATCTTTTTTGGTTGATGAGATATTCATTGGTAAAGATAGACGTTTTCTCGAGTGCGCGCTTTAGAGCCCCAAAAGCGCCTTTTGCACGTTTCAACCTGTATCTCAAAAACTTGCGAAGCTAATAAAAAGTTGTAAACTAACAAAATGATTTGCATAAAATTTTCTACAAAAAATTAGTTGACAACTTGTTTGTATCTTTTTTGGTTGATGAGATATTCATTGGTAAAGATAGGTATTTTCTGAAAAACGCGCGTTAGAGCTCGAAAACCGCCTTCTACATTTTGACCTGTATCTCAAAAACCAAAAAAGATAGAGAGAAGTTGTTAACTATCAAAATGATTTGCACAAAATTTGCCACAAAATACTCGTTAACAACTTTTTGCTACCTGTTTTGAATCTCGAGATATGAAGCAAAATGTTCAGTGTGTGCTCTTGGGGCTGCCCTAGAGGACTACAAACTTGCAATCCCAATTTTCAACTTCAAATTTCCAGTTTTGTTTTGCCACTAACCTTGCACAACAACAATAAATCATTTTGCGGGTGAAGTTGGCATTTTGGCGGTCTGTATGGCTTCTGTGCAATGGGCAACTTCTTGTGTCTGGCGAGGAACGTGTCGGCATGAACATGAGTGAAGCATCTGAAATCGATTATTTCAAAAAAATAAGAGAATCCGATGATCCCTACTCGTTGCAGAACTCCTCAGCACACTGCTCACAATAGCACTGACTCTTGTGACTTGGATCACGAGCGCACTTTCCAGGTTCTCTGGACCTTTCCGCTTCTTCTTCAGCTGTCAACTTGCTCTTCTGAGCCTCCAAAACCTCCAGAAGCTCATAGTTTTTAGCCAAGGATTTTGCATCTAAATTGTGGTTGTAAGAGGTATCTAAACGTGGTGAATTGGTACCTTTGAGATTGGTAACACTTCTGCAAAACGGACACGCCAATCTCTTCTTCTTTCCCTGCTCCCAGAACCGGACAGTGCACATTTCACAAAGCGTGTGCCCACAAGTTGTCAAAATCTTCGGAATGTGATCCTTATCGTTATACGGTATCAAACAAATTTTACATTCGCATCCGGGCAGTCTGAAATTAAAATTTCAAGAAAAACTGGTACTTTTTTTTGAGTTATTTACCTCTGATCAACTAAATCAGTCATTTTTCCACTTATTTTACAGAGTGTCGGGGTCCCTTGAATTAGAAATGAGTGAAAATGCCACTATCTGCTTCGATTTGTGGGGTTTTTCTAGGAAAAAGAAGGTTTCACGTAGCATTTTCACGCAGATTCGCTTTTTGGGGCTGCTTAGAAACTTGTAGTTTGTAGCCCTAGAAACGGCCTGTGTGTTTTGCCCCATATCTCGAGAACCAAGCAATGTAGCAAAAAGTTGTTAACTAACAAAAAAAAGATAACAATGTGATCTTGAACTTTGCACTTGACACTTTTTTAATACCTCTTTGGAATCTCGAGATATCGCTTCTTCAACCTAGACATAACTTTTGGGGCTGCTTAGAAACTTGTAGTTTGTAGTCTCTAAGCAGCCCCAAAAATGCAGATCGCCTTTTCTTGTCAAGATATAGTTTCATTAACAAGAAAACTGATAAAAAAGTATAGTGTTTATGAAACAAAGAATTTCATGGCAAAGCAGCAACAAGACATGTTGAACGTTTGGAACGCATTGTGATGTTGTGAGAAACACGAAAAGATCCAGGTCCTTGATCATCATACTTAGTCTTGTTATCGGGGGGAGTATTAACCGCATGGCATCCTCCCATGCCATTGGTCCACACACCAACAAATCCTTTGAACTTTTTCTCAACAAATTCCTTCTTGATGTATCCATCAACGCTTCCATTCCAGACGACGTTATCATTAAACCGATTGGAAACGTCGCTTTTGATAGCCTCAAAGTCCTCTTTACTAGATTTGTGTGCAGTGAGACTCCGATAGACCACGAATCGAACCCCTCCTTTGCCAGTGACCGACAAAAGCTGCTCTTTTTCAGAGTCGCAATGGTATCCGAATTCGCCCATCGAATTAGCTCTTGCGACAAAGTCGAGCACGAAGAAGGAATCGCTAAAAAAACAGTTTTGTACTTCTCTAGTACTTGAAAGAATGTTTAACTTACGCACCGAGTCAAATAAGTTTTCAGCTTGTCTCGAACTATCCATGTCTTATCCAAGTGCTCATCCTTCGAGAGCGTTAGTTCCAGGAACTCTTTGAAATCCTTCCAATACACCTCATTTCCTGCCTAAAAAAAATGAAAAATGAATGCTCATTATAACGAATTTTCGAGTCCTCACAGATAACTCATTTTCCCACTGTTCGAAAAGCTTTTCCAACTTCTTCCATTCCTTCTCCATTCTATTCCAAGCAAAGTCGGACTTGTTCAATAAACCATAAGCGAATGCTTCGATGAAGACCTAAAAGTGGTTTTAAATGCAATGTTTTGTATTTGAGCTTACATATTGGCCGAAAATACCTTGAATAATCTTCTTCCACTTGTCGAATGTCGCTCTGGTCATGACCTTCTCTGCCGACATTGCCATGAGCAGAGGGTTAGTGGAAGGGTTTTCCAAGAGGTTCATCATACTCTGTAAGTTTTTTTATTATATATCCTTTTTGAAAAAAAATTGCTTGTCAAATAAGCCGGTCATTTTGGGCTCGCAAAGTTCTGCAAAGTCCCAATTTTAGAAGCTTCTGAATATTTTTCTGAGTAGAAAACTAAAAATTCTATTAGTTAAAACTATTTTTTGTGTGATCGGTGAAAAAATTTTTTTTTGACTTTTTTGAAAAAAAAAACATTTTTTTTCAAAAAAATTTTGAAACTTTTTTTTTCAAAATTTTTGAGAAAACAAAATTAAACAATATTTTAGGTTTAGATCTATCCAGAAAAAATCTTAGAACTTTTCAAAACGCTCTAGAAGGTACTCAAAAAAACCGTTTTTTGTACTTTTTTGTTACATAAATTTTGAAAAAAAAGTTTGCTAAATAAGCCTCCCAAAGTCCTGCAAAAGTACCATTCTAGGAGCATCTGAATAGTGTCCTGAGTTAAAAACAAAACGTTCTATTAGTTGAAACTAGTTTTTTTGAAATCGGTGGAAATTTTTTTTTTGAATTTTTTGAAAAAAAAAATTTTTTTCGAAAAATTTTTTTTCAAATTTTTAAGAAAACAAAAGAAAAAAAATATTAGAACTTCCTAAAACGCTCTGGAAGGTTCTCAAATTGATTCTCAAACTCACATAGATCATACTCAATGGCGCATTCTTTTGGTAAGCTCTCTCAAAGTTCTCCACATCCATTTCGTCACTATGCTCAAGACAATTTCTCAAGAATCTCAACAAAGTGGACGCGGGAGTAGTCACGTTCACGTTGAAGTTATGTTCGCTGATGAAAGATTGCATATCCGCAAAGTGGGCGACCATTAGATCTTGCAGCTTGTGTATAGCTTTTTCCAGCTTTTTGAATGCCACCATTTCTGGCGTTGGTCGGTTATCCGGGATGAGACTCATGAAGAACTGTATGGCTTTTCCGACTGCCGCAACAGCAGCGAGAACAGGAGCAGCGGGCGGGCAAACGAATGATCCAACTGCACAGCATCCAACGATAATGTCCAGGGACGCGTCAGTGTACTCTGAAACCAGTGCAATTAAGGGGTTTAGGTCGGTTAAGCTCACTTTTGATTTCACGTGTATCCGCCCCAGGAGCCTGGTACTTTGCTTCGAGAGCTAGAATAGAGTATTCCACCACAAGTTTTGTTTGGGAATCCGGCGAATACTGGCTAGGCTCATTGAAGCATTCCGCCGAATAGACAACATCCTTGCTGACCGTCTCAGCCACCAGAATCGCCGCGTCAGACATTTCGAAAAATGATGGTTTTTGTCTGTCTGTAGACACTCTTTTTATACTAGAGGAAGAGCAAAAACCAACTAGAAAACGCGACAAACAAATCGGTGTGTCCTTATCTCGAAACAGTGTTCTTTCATTGCGATGAACGAAGTTTGATCTAAGCGAGAGAAACCGATCTTTATCGGGGTTTATCAGTTCTTCAGTTCGTATTATCATCAATTTAGTGTAAGAAGGACGGTTGATCAAGAATCTTGGGTGAATGGAAATCAGATCTGACTTTGAAATGATCCCATAAAAGTCCATTAGAACTGAAGCTTCAAAATTCAAGGTTTCAAATCCAATTTCTGGTTCCTTTGCTTTTAGATTGCTCGAAACACTGCAGCCATTGTGAACTTCAGCGGTAGATAGAAGCCGACTTGCGGGTAGGACATGTTGAATCATAACTCTTGACAGACTGGACCAATCGGTTTGAAACTTTGCCAGGTACCCTCTATTGTCAATGTCTAACCGGATCCAAATTTTCATACAAATCAGTCAACGCAATGCAAACCTACAGTAATCTTCAGAAGAGATGTCTTTGTGCTTTGTATCCCATTCATTCTAACGGTTTGACCACAAACACACATTCCGTTATCACTCTATCAATGACACAACAAACCAAACTTCAGTGTGTTGATTTCTGAATAGACGCGAATGGCGCGGTTATCAGTTCAGTTCCGCCACGTACTCGTCGCGGTGTTGATCTTTGTCCGAACGATGTATATAAAGAACACGGAGGTACCCATTTGGTATCATCTTGGATCATAAAATGACAGGTAACCTTTTATCAAAAGAAGAAAACCTTTTCAAATGAATTTCAGTGACTGGAAGACAAGTGGTGGCGTTCTCGGCGGGACAGCCGACTGATGAACCACAAGGAGAAGCTGAAGAATACGGAATGCCGCCTGGAACTCCAATGCTCCTTCAAGTGTCCATGGTGACCACTGTGGCTCGACCAATGGCCTCGGAAACGGTTAAAGAAGCGATAAAGTTTTTAATCGAGGCAAAGGACACTGTGAAGGACACTTTCGAAAAAGGGAAGAAGTTTTACGATGATCACGATTTGAAAGGAAAATGGAAGGCGCTGAAAGGTGTCGGTGGTATTCTTGGAGGAATCTACAAAATGGTGAAAGACGACACGAATCCGGTGGTAAAGGAGTTGATTGGATTGACGAAGGAAGTGGAGAAGCTCAGTGAGAAGTTGTCGGACAACTTTAACGAGATGAAGTCGTTTATTAGTGAACAATCCTTCTATCATAACATCGTCAACCCGACATCGGTTCTCACAAAACACTTGATAGATTGTTTGGATCATCCGGGAGAGGAGTCCAAGGAGTACTTCCGAAAGGCTTATGAGAGTCACAGACCCTTGGAACTTCAATATGTAAGTGTTGGAACTTAAGCCATCAATCCAATGATCTTTCAGAACCTTGAAAGCTACCTAGACCAAAAGTCGACAAACCCGCTGCGATTGAACGTGGATCGGGAGAAAATTAAGATGAAGGAGACATTTGAGAAGTGGGAGGATATCATCTGCAGAGTTATGGTTCAATTTGTAAGACGCCAGACACACGTTTCTTGACTTCAAAGTGAAGTTTGTAGTTCCTTCTCGAAGCCTTTGCCACTGGATTGCTCGAAGAGAAGAGAGAGACGAATCTGGATAGATTGATCAGTGCTTCGCTTGGAATTTTCGATAAGATCAACTTCTGGAGAGATGGGTATGAGGTATGGTGTTTGTTTCGCAACTAAATGAAAGCAAAGATGTGTGTGTCAGAAAGGAAATACGTTGTATTGGACGGATTTCAAAGAGTTCGTGGAGACACACCTTGCGAAGACTGCAGGCGAGAATGATATAGAAAGAGGCGAAGTGATAAAGAAGAAGCTGGAGAGTTATCTGACAGCGTATGCTAACTGAGCACATGTCGATTGATCAGGAACCATTTACAGGGATTCCTTCTTCATGCTTGTGTTAAACAATGATGTCAAACTTTCGGATAGATACGGTTATCATTGTGGGCCACAAAACGATCAGTACCTCTCTGTAAACAAAGGAGGCTGCAACTGTATGGTCTACCGGAGTCACACGGCGTCGAAAGCAAGCAAGAAAACGTTTGATTCTCTTCAAGAAAGAACCACGAAATGTTTCCAAAATCTGGATTGGTAATGTTTTCATATTTTCCCTGCTCTAACTCATGTACCGTTTAGGGATGGAAACATCGACGACCTCATCAAAAAGAAGTTCATTCCGCAGAACTGGCTAACCAAGGACACATACATCGCTGTGTTCAGTGCTAGGACCCAAGGATTATACGCTATCAATACTCCCCGCGTCAACCAGGACCTAGAAAATCCACTTGTTCTCCAAAACGGACCTGGAGCTATTGTAACGCGTGATGTGAAGATCGCAGGCCGCGTTCGTACAATGGTCATTGCGGTTGGCTTGCCATGAAATTCCTCGTCAAATTGTTTTCTTAACACAATAAATGATACGAACAAACGTTTTATTGTCTATCGGTGACATCAATTAGAAGAAATGAATTCCAGTGTCGCTCATTCGGGTACTTTTTCTGAGAATATTGAAACTTTTTGGTGTCTAGTAGATCATTTACTCACTCCCATCAAACTTCAACTTGTTTTTCATGACTCTGCTGACGCGGAGAACATCATCGACGCAGTGCAAATTGGACTTTGCCTTCAATCGAGCCTTAATGTCCAGTTGCACTTTCTTGAGTTCATCCATCACTTTCTCCGACATTTTCGCCTCTTTTCCACTTGTTTGACAAAGTGGTCGTGGTCCCTTGAAGTAGAAATGGACAAAAATATCACTATCTGCTTTGCTTTGTGGGTTTTTTCAAAGAAAAAAAAGGTTTCACGTAATATTCTCCCAAAACTTCTGATTTTTGGGGCTGCTTAGAAAGTTGTAGTTTGTAGTCGCTCACCACAAAGAAGTTTCAAAAAGTGCACTTGGTGTTTTGCTCTATATCTTGTGAACCAAACAAGTTAGTAAAAAGTTGTCAATTAACAAAACAAAGATAACAATGTGATCTTTAACTTTGCAGTTGACAACTTTATAATATCTCTTCTTATTCACGAGATATAACGCTGCAAACATGAGCTTGCATTTTTGGGCTGCCAATTTGTAGTTTGTAGTCTCACTCCGCTAAGCAGCCTCAAAAACTTTGCAGATACCATTTTTTGTGTATTAGACAGAACAAAAACCTTTTTTTCAATATCAAACTTCATTAGCAAATCAATGACATCAAGTAGAAGAAGAAGTGCTCGGTCCCTGAATCGCGGTGTCAACGACTTTGAGCTCTATGGTTCTTTCTACTGATTGCGTCTGCGTTCTGCATACGCCTGCATTGCCAGAATCTTCTGATTATCAAAATGCTTCTCAATTCTGTCCACTTGTGCCTGGAACTCCTTCTTATCACTTTCCCGATCCAGGGTGACATCTTCGATGACCTTCATAATGTCATCACACTTCTTTTTGTTCTCTTGAAATTCTTTCTTGAGCAAGTTCTGATTTTCAGTCACAATATCCAGGAGGAGTCCGCCAAAGTGACCTTCGTGGTTGTGACAGAGACACGTGGAACACATGAGCTTCTCTTTGATCTTGCAGCCTTCTTCCTGAAAAGCTGGGTTGTGAAACTAGCTTTGTATCTTGAAAACTAGCGAAGATATGGGAAAGTTGTCAACTAACAAAAGAAAGCCCATAAAATTTGCTACAACTTTTTTGTTGACAACTCTTTCCAATCTTTTATAGTTTTTGACTAGGCCAGCCGGCCACGGCCGCGGGGTCAAATTGCGAAAAATGAACAAAAATGAACGAAAATGGATGGAAAATGCCCTCTTTTTGCATGATAGTCACAAGAGAATGTTCAGGAATTAGCATAAAAATCAAATTCCATCAAATTTTTCCGCTTTCCACTCGAAATACCCTTGTTTGATCGTGCAGCCGACACCTCACAGGCCCTAATTTCGGCGGCGGTTCCCTTTTGTCCGCATGCCATTAGCACTCCCTTTTTGCAACACATTGACGAGTTCCCAGAGGCACTAATATATAGGGACCTCTTGTACAGGTCCAGACGTGCGCCCTCCTAGCCTCGCGGCGAAGAGGGTTGACTGGGAATCAATTGACCCCAGATATACCCCAGGTTCGATTCCTGGGGGTGGCACAGGAATTTGATACGGGAGGAGTCCCAAAACCCTACTGTCTCGTGTCAAAGCGGCGATGGATCAGTTGGAAGGAATCGACGAGGAGACTCGACGAGGAGGACCAGCGGAGGATCGACGACGACGACGAGGAGAGAGGAGGGAGGAGTAAGAAGAGGGGGCAAGAGCCCCCGGCTTCAGTGAGTGTGAACCAGGGGGTTTTGTTTTGGCCAACCAACCACCAACCACCAACCACTTGACTTCCAGGTGAGTTAGGATGAGTTAGGATGAAAAACAATTCATTCATTCTGTTCTGTTCTGCCTATTCGGCCCCGCCCGGGCCAGTAAAAGAGTTTCAGGCCGCTGCGCGGCCTGGCTTAGGGAGCTAACTTAGGGAGCTGAAAATAACTGTCAAAAATGGCTTGCTAAAAAGAATTGACGCGGAAATTCTCACGCGGAATAAATGAAAATGTACTGGGAAAAAAGGTGTCTTTTACGGTTTTTGGAATAACTCGGTCACCACGCCACCTTTTGAGCCCGGGTAAAAAGAAACCTGGTGCCCCGATGATTTCCTAAATAACTGTGAAAGGAAAATCCACAAGGCCTAATACGAACAAAGTTATTAGGTGTCAAACAGGCGTGACAGTCTTTGTGACAAACTTTGTGACAATGAACTCGCCCTAGATGGCTTCTTTTTTCTTTTTTTGTCGATGCCCATACCATCCATGTTTATGGAATAGGGCGAAATACATTGCTTTAAAAATGGTGTTAGTTTGCACTTTTTAAAAACTAGGGCTTGCTGTTTTGCCGTATATCTCGAAAACTAGCAGAGATATGAAAAAGTTTTCAACTAACAAAATAAAGCCCAGAAAATTTGCTACAAAAACAATAACTAACCAAGCAAATGAACTCGATATCCTTCTGATGATGAAGCTTGCATTTCGGCAGTTGATATGGTTTCCAGGCAATCGGCAGTTTCTGGTGGCTCTTGAAAACTTTGAAGGCGTGCACTTGGTCGAAGCAACTGGAATCTATCATTGTCAAAAATTGATTTGATCCAATGAAATCTACCCTTCACAAAACTCCGCAGAGCATTGCTCACAGAAGAACAACGCTTTGTGGCTTGCATCCTGAGCGCACTGTCCGGGTTCACTGGCCTTTTCTTCTTGGTTTTCTTCAACGTTCAACTCGCTTTTATGAGCCTCCAACACCTCCAGAAGCTCGAAGTTTTTTGGCAAGGTTTTTGCATCTAAAATTGCATTGTATGAGGTTTCAAAGTAATAGAATTAGTACCTTTGAGAGGAGTGACACTTCTACAATACGGACACGCAATGTTCTTCTTCTTTCCCTGCTCCCAGAACTTGACGGTACACGTTTGGCAAAGAGTGTGTCCACAAGCTGTCAGAATCTTTGGAATGTGCTCTTTATCGTCAAATGGTGTTAAGCAGATTTTACATTCGAATTTTGGCAATCTAAACATTCAGTTGTCTCTTTGGAAACCAATGGTTTGCACTTTGTTACCTCTGATCATCTGGAACACTCATTTTCCCGCTCACTTTGTAGTGCTCTCTCCTCGAATTACAAGTAGAAATGAGTAACTTTTCCATGAGTGATTATCAGCAAAAAAGAAAGTTTCACGTGCTATTCTCACGCCTATTCGTCTTTTGGGGCTGCTTAGAAAGTTGTAGTTTGTAGTCTTAGCAGCCCCAAACTTTCAGTGACCTGTATCTCGAGAACCAAACAAGTTAGTAAAAAGTTGTCAACTAACAAAATGAAGATAACAATGTGATTTTCAACTTTGCAGTTGACACTTTTTTGCTACTTCTTTTCTTTCTTGAGATATAGCCACATTAACTTAAACGAGTCTTTTGCAGTTGTTCAGACGCGCCTCAAAGGGCGCGTGTTGTGTTTTGCCCTGTATCTTGAGAACAAAACAAGTTAGTAAAAAGTTGTTAACTAACAAAATGAAGATAACAATGTGATCTTCAACTTTGCAGTTAACAACTTTTCAATTCCTTTATTGGTTCTTGAGATATCGCTTCTTGAACCTTGGCATAACTTAGTTTGTAGTCACTTATTGCAGATAGCATGTGTTTTAGACAAAATAAAATTGTTTCCCAATATCAAACTTTATTAGCAAATCAATGACATCAAGTAGAAGAAATTCCCGGTCCCTGAACGCCAGTGTCGACGATTTTGAAGTCGGTCTTTGGCAGGACAATGTTCACATCACTCATTCGAGGCACTCTTTCTAAAAGATTGGAACGTTTTGGTGTTTAGTAGATCAATTACTCACTCCCATCAAACTTGAACTTGCCCCTGGTGACTCGACTGATCTGGATGGTGTCATCCACATTGAGCAGGTTGGTCTTGGAACTCCATCTAGTTTTGATAGTCTTCATGACATTGTTGAGTTCGTTGCGCACTTTTTTCGACACTTCCACCTGCTTCAGATGGTCTGTCACTTGCTGGCTCTTTCTCTCACATGCTTCTCCAAACGCCTGCTTTACCAGTGCCTTCTGCGCATCGAAGTGATCGTCGATCAGTTTGTCCATTTTCGCCTTGTACTCCTTCTCATCGTTTTCCCGATTCTTCTGATCCGAAAGGACCTCCTCAAACGTCTTCAAGTCGTTGAACATCTGCTTGACAACTCCAAATTCGTTCTTGAGCGCTATTCTACTTCCATCAACTATATCCATGAGATACTGGTAGGTGTGGTTTTTGTGATGGATACGGTGGCACTCGGTACACATAAGCTTCTCTTTGACTTTGCAGCCGTCGTCCTGGAAAATAGGCTTGTGAAAATTTCTTTATATCTTTAAAACTAGGAGAGATACAAAAAAGTTGTCAACTAACAAAATGAAGCCAAGAAAATTTCCTACAAGTTATTAGTTAACAACTATTTTCAATCTTTCATGGTTTCTGAGATACACAGCTTCAAAAATAGGTCCATTTGACTCACCGCTAGGCAGCTTCAAAAAGTGCACTTGGTGTTTTGCTCTATATCTCGAGAACCAAACAAGTTAGTAAAAAGTTGTCAACTAACAAAATAAAGCCCATAAAATTTTCTACAATTATTTAGTTAATCTCTATTATCAATCTTTCATGGTTTCTGAGATACACAGCTTCGAAAATAGGGTCAATTTGCGCGCGGCGCGTTTTGGGATCGCGTAGAAAAGCACGCTTTTTACATTTTGACCTATATCTCAAAAACCATAAAAGCTATCAAACAATTGTCAACTAAGAAAATGAAGTTCACAAAATTTGCTACAATTATTTAGTTGATCATTATTGTCAATCTCTCATGGTTTCTAAGATGCACAGTTTCAAAAATGGGTTCAATTTGCGAGTGGCGCGTTTTGGAACTGCGTAGAAAAGCACGCACTTTACATCTTGCTTTGTATCTCAAAAACCATAAAAGCTATAAAAAAGTTGTCAACCAACAAAATAAAGCTCACAAAATTTCCTACAAGTTATCAGTTGACAACTTTTCACCATCTCGTCTAGTTCTCTAGATATTCATCAATTCATTCTAACAAACTGACCGTGCACATCAACTCGACGTCCTTCTGCGGATGCCGATTGCACTTAGGAAGTTGATACGGCTTCTGGTTGATAGGCTGCTTGATGTGATTAGCTCTGTACACGTCAGTGTGCACTTGGTTGAAGCATCTGGAATCGATCATTATGAAAAATGGAGAATATCCAATGATCCCTACCTCTCACAGAACTCATCAGCACACTTCTCACAGTAAAACAATGCCTTGTGTGTCAAATTCAAAGCACACTTTCCAGGTTCCGTGGCCATTTCCTCTTGCTGTTTCTCATTCAACTTGTTCTTCTCATCCAAGTAGGTCAACACCATGAAGTTCTTTGGCAAAGTTTTTGCATCTGAAATTCTCTCGTAAATGGTAGCAAAAGTGATCAAAACACTACCGTTGACAGCTGTGACTTGTCTGCAGTACGGACAGGCGATGCACTTTTGTTTGCCCTGCTCCCAGAACTTGATCATACATGGTTGACACAGGGAGTGCCCACACGCCAGGGACCTGGGGATATGCTCGGATTCATCAATCGGTGCCAAACAGATTTTACATTCAAGTCTGAAAAATCAGTTGTCTATTTGGAACCCAATGGGTTGCAGTTTGTTACCTCTGATCATCTGGAACACTCATCTTTCCGCTCACTTTGAAGTTCTCTCTCCTCGAGTTACAAGTAGAAATGAGTAGCTTTTTCAGTTGCAACTGATGGTGAATAAAGATTAGAAACAAAAAAAGAAAGTTTACGTGCTATTCTCACGTTATTCGTTTATTGAGGCTGCTTAGAAACGTGTAGTTTGTAGTCACCGCTTTCTACGCAGCCCCAAAAAGTAAGCTTGACGTTTTGCTCTATATCTCGAGATCTAGAAAAGCTATCAAAATGTTATCAACTGCAAAAGCAAAGAGCATAACTTCATCTTAATTTTTGCAGTTGACAACTTTTCAATATCTCGTTTGACTCTTGAGATACAGCAGTTCAAACATGCGCCTTTGTTTTGGGGCTGCTAAGCCAACTTGTAGTTTGTAGTCTCCATCCTCTACGCAGCCCCAAATCCCCAGAAAAACAAAAACAACGTAGTTTTCATTGGAAATAGTTTATTTTTAGAATTAAAGTCATAAATAAGTGATAAATAAAGCAACTAACTTCGTATTCGAATAGGATGCACTTCCAAAGTTTACAAAAACAAATCGATATCATAAAAAAGGGATCGGGCAGTGTAAACGGAGAAAATTAGAAGAGATTATTAACATTATTAGAGTTTTGAAATTCATATTATTAAGTTGCAGTTAATACACAAGAATTATTACGCTTTTTGGATGGGTTTTTCGATGAAAATTCAATATTTGGGGGGTTTTTTCAAAGTGGTATCAGACTTTTTGAAAGACATTACAATAGTGGGGAAACGGAAGGTTTGTACGTACCGGAGAAAATATTGAAAAAGGTGAATATGTACATATCTAGGCTTCATCACTGGAAGAATTAGCAGGTTTTAGAGATAATGGTGGGCTGATTTTTGGCGATTCACTGTGACAGGACTCTGCAGAGTCTGAGGAGTCGCATTCCTGAAAATTGGTGTTTTAGGGGGTTTTTAGTGAAGATGGTAAGAAAGTGTCAACTAACAAAATAAAGTTTAGAACATTTCCTATAAATTAATAGTTGACAACTTTTTGATATCTTGCATGGTTTTTGAGATATTCCGCTTTAAAAATGCGGCAAAGTGGCATAGACGCAGCGACGCGTTTTGGGGCTGCTTAGCCAACTTGTAGTTTGTAGTCTTAGCAGCCCCAAAGCGCGCGCTTCACATTTTCATCTATATCGCAAAAACTAAGCATGATAACAAAAAGTTGTCAACTAACAAAATGAAGTTTAGAAAATTTCCTACAATTTATCAGTTGACAACTTTTTTCAATCTCTCCTGCCCTTCGAATTATCAATGCTCAAACTCACACTAGCAATATCACTCGGCAAATGTACAAATCGATAGACCAATCTCTGTCCATCAACCTTCTGCAGGATACCTCGTTGATAATAGTATCTCAATGCTCTTCCCATTGTTTCATAATTCATTCCAGGCTTGTTTTTATGCATTCCCCACAATCGGGAGACTGCTTTGGAGTCCACCAACTTGAAGACTCCTTTTGCTTGATCTATCCATTTTATGAATTTCGGAGTGTATTGATCATCTTGTAGCAAACGGAGCAAAAACTCCCATAAATAGGTAACCTGTCCCTCTTTGTTCTTTTTTCGTTGAGAAATCGATGGAGCTGGCTCAGAGAGTCTCCGAGTTTCGAGAAGGTACGGATGCAAAAGAGCCGGGTTCGATGGAGCACAAGTGGTCAGAAGATCCCCGCAAGTTGGTGTAAAGACAGTGTTGCTGATGAAAGGAGCTGAAAACCAAGTTATGATAGATTTTCTTTTTATAAAATTGATCTCACCAGCAGTGAGTAGATTTTGTTGTTGTGGGGCATGTGAAATTTGTGGGATTGTGAGGAGATTTGGGTGAGAGGAGGAGGTTGGCGGGCAGAGAAGAGCAGATTGGAGCCATTGATTGGTGGTGGGATCTGAAAAAATGAAAAATTTGGTTCAAAACACTCCAAAAAAGGTTCGGGACTACTTTGGGGCTGCTAAGACTACAAACTACAAACTTGCTAGGCAGCCCCAAAATGCAAGCGCATGTTTGAACAGTTGTATTTTTGGAAGAAGACAAGATATCGAAAAGTTTTCAACTAAAGAAATGTAGATAATTTTCTCTAAATCATTTTGTTAGTTGACAACTTTTTGATTCCTTTTATGGTTCTGGAGATATAAACCAAAACACCCAACCCACTTTTTGGAGCTGCTTATGCTGACTACAAACTACAACTTCCTAAGCAGCCCCAAACTATCTAGACAGCTCTTTTTTCTAGATTCTTGATCCCTAAATCCCGAAGCTTCTTCTCCTTAACGATGCCCCCCCTAAATCCATAAGTGCCCCATTCCATTCCAGCTACTACACATCCTGTCTCTCTCGCCGGTATACACGGAACATCCTCATATAACACCAATAAATATAATACGCCGTGCTGCGTCCACTTTCCCTTCTGATCCGTTCCCCCCTCATGCCGGTCTGTTCTGGCGGATAGGGGAATGGACGCGAGAATCAAAAAGTGCGAGAAACCACTTTTACTGCTTCCGTTTTTCGCGTCGATGCGGATGATTTCCAATGGTTTTATTTTATTCCGGGAGAGAAAGAAAGAAGCGGTTTAGATAGGGAAAAAGTGGAGTTTTGTCACTTTCGATAAAACGGAACGGTCAGGTGGAAAAAAGAATGCACTAGACACATCGTTTTGAACAGTATCTCAAGAACCAGTGGTGCTAGCAAAAAATGGTCAACTAACAGAATAAAGCCCGCTCATTTGCTTCATGTTAACACTTTGAAATGTTGAAAAATCTTGCTTTAATTGAAAGAAACAACGGTTCAAACATGCGCTTGCATTTTGGGGCTGCTTAGGAATTTGTAGTTTGTAGTCTGCCACCCCTAAGCAGCCCCAAAAAGTGGGTTGGGTTTTTCGACCTATATCTCAAAAACCAAAAAAGATAGCAAAAAGTTGTCAACTAACAAAATGGAGCTCGTAAAATTCGCTACAAGATATTAGTAAACACCTTTTTGAGATCTTTTTTCATTTTTGAGATACAACCGCTCAAACATGATCCTACTCTTTGGGGCTGCTAGCACTTTGTAGTTTGTAGTCCCTCTCTTCTAAGCAGCCCCATGTTCCTTTCCCTCCGATTCTTATTCCTCGTTCCCTCAAATGGTGCTAATTACAACTGCCCCCTCATCATCCCCCCCTTTTCCCGCTTCTTCGCCTCGCGGATGTGTCACTTTCGCGTGAAAACGAGAAGAGGCGAAAGTTTTTCCGGTGCTTGTTAGCCGGATCAAAAGTGGACAAGAAGAAGCTCTCTCGGAAGAAGCGGCGATTCGGAAGAGTGGACGAACGATTTGTAGAGGAAGGGGGGAAAGGAACTGGTAGGATGAGAAAGTAAGCAGGATTATGGGGGAAAGGAGGGTCAGGAAGGGAAACTGGATGGCTTGAGACTTTGGGGCTGCTTAGACTACAAACTACAAACTTCCTAGCAGCCCCAAAATAGGAAAGGAAACTTTGAGCTTCTTTATCTCAAGAAGGAGCCAAGATAGGGAAACGTTGTCAACAAATCAAATATAGTAAATTTTCTTTAGATAATTCCATTAGTTGACAATATTTTGCTATCTTTGTTGGTTTATGAGATACAAGGCTTCAAAAAGTTTGGGGCTGTTTAGACTACAAGCTACACATTTCCTAAGCAGCCCCAAATTTTGAAACCGCTGCATCTCTAGAACCAGCAAAGTTTAAAAAAAACGGTTAACTAACAACTTGTAGCAAATTTTCTGCTTTTTATTTTGTCAGTTGACAACTTTTTGCCATCTCTGCCCCTTTCAGAGATACAGCTCTTCTACTCCAAGGCAACATTCTGAGCCGCGTCAATCCCCGTTTTCCGTAAAATTCCGGGGCGCCCCGCTTCTCTCCGGCCGTCTCATATTCCGTTCACGCGTGACCCCGTGTGTTTGCCCATTTTCCGCGTCCTCTTCCGCGCACGCGCGAACCAAACGGACAGTCCATCACGTTGTTTGCATTTTCAAAACGTTTCAGTTCGGAGGGTGGCGAGGAGGGGGGAGTGCGTGAAAGAGCAGGGGTGTACTGTAGTATTTGAATTTTTTCTAGGGAACTAGGATAGGTATCAAGAAATGTCTAACTGATGAATTGTAAAGCTAGGAATGTTCTAGTTATTGCTTGTAAGTTTGAAATTTAAAAAGCGAAATTGAATTTTTCTCAAGGTCTCAAAGTTTTGACAAGTTCCAGTTGATTCTTGAAAATTGGCAGGTGCATTTTGAATTTTCCTGATGTTACCGTGAAAGTTAACAAAAAACAAACAATTACAAAAATGTAGAGTTTGAAATTTGCCATGTAGAACTATATTCACTCAAAATTTTCAACCAAAAATAAATTTTTCAGATGTTTGATGCACTTCCCGTCTTTAACCAACCTCCATACACATTACTGCTCTTCCCGTCCCCTCATTTCCTATTTCTTATCACTTATCATTCCCCCTCGCCCCGCAACCCAACTACAGACACAATCTAAAACACGAGGTATATCATTTTTCCTCCAACAAAAGGTTTCAAACCGTCGGGAGACGGGCTCAGTCTATTGACCCAAAACGGGCAATAGTACACGAACGAAATGAACGGGGCAAATAGCCGAGAAAACAGTGTGTTGCGCAATAACGGTTCTTACCATTAGCAGCACCTTGTTGGATCCAGGGCCAAATAGTTGATGGTTGCCACGTGGCAGTTGGCACAGCGACACGTGGAGGGGGCGGGGCGAACGCGTGACGGGTCGAAGTCGACGATGGAGAGGTTTCCGGGGTTGAGTCGGTGCCTGGAATGGAGCAGGGCTTATCAGTGAATTATCAGCATGAAGATGCGGAAATGTGGAGTTGATAAGGAGAGACCTTCGGACTTTTGGAAGTGCATATCCCTCTTCCAAGGAAAATTTGAGAGAAGTGCGATCTATGAGTTATAACTCAAAACCCAGGATAGATAGCAAAAAGTTGTCAACTGACAAAATAAAGCTTATAAAATTTTCTACAAGGTATTAGTTGACAACTTTTGAATATCTTGTTTTGATTTTGTGTTACAAGAGTTTGAAGTTAGCCTTCCTGTTTTGGGGCTGCACACTCTGCATTTTGACCTATATCTCAAAAACCAAAAAAGCTGAACAAAAGTTGTCAACTAACAAAATAAGTTTAGAAAATTTCCTACAAGTTCTTAGTTCACTACTTTTTAAAATCTCCAGTAATTCTCTAGATACAGTGGGTCAAACATGCGCTTGAATTTTGGGGCTGCTAAGAAAGTTGTAGTTTGTAGTCTTAGCAGCCCCAAACCACGCGCTTTACTTTTTGCCCTGTATCTCAAAAAGTAACAAAGATATTGAAAAATAAACAACTATTGAAATGATCTACAGAAAATTTCCTACAATCCATTAGTTGAAGACTTTTTAAAATCTTTAGTGGTTCTCTAGATACATGCGCTCAAAGAATGCCCTAGTTTTTGGGGCTGCTTAGAAACTTGTAGTTTGTAGTCTGCTATTTCTAAGCAGCCCCAAAGCCCCCAAACCCCAAAAAAGATGGAAAATCAACTCACCAACTCCAGAATCCGGGCTATTCGTTGGTTCCAAACTCAACGTGGTACTCCGGTCAAGCAATTGTTGAAGAATTGTGATTTGCACAGAACACGAAGTCGGCTGAATCACAGAAGTAGAAGCAATAGGAATGTGCAACAGGGTGGAGATCATTTTTCAAAATATTCAGAGGGTTTTTGTTGTGTTTTAAATAATTTTGATGAAACACGGAAACCATCTACTCCGAGACTCCGCCCCTTTTCCCCTTTTTCCTGCTCTTTTCCTGGTGATAAGGGGCGAAGAGTCCGAAGGTCGGTGTGACGCAAAGTAGGGCATCAAACTATAGTGGTTTTTACAGAAAAGCAGAATTTTAAAAATAGAAAGCAAAAATTCAAGGGAAAAAATGAGAAAAAAAAAATTTTTTTTGAAAAATTGAAAATTTTTTCAAAAGTAATTTTTTTTTTGAAAAATTAAAATGGTTAACTAATCAATTGTAGAAAATTTTATAAGAATCATTTTGTTAGTTGACAACTTTTTTATATCTCCTATAGTTCTAAAGATACAGCGTTTCAAAGTTTTGGGGCTGCTAAGACTACAAACTACAAAGTTCCTAAGCAGCCCCAAAACTGCAACGCAATTTTCAAGATCTGATATCTAAAGATTCATGAAAAATATTGAAAAGTTGTCAACTAACAATTTGTAGGAAATTTTGTGTAGATCATTTTGTTAGTTGACAACTTTTTTCTATCTTTTTTGGTTTTTGAGATACAGGCCAAAACGCAGAGGGTGATATTTCAAAAACTCACAATATCAAAAAGACCATGAGCCAAAACTGCCGGTGCTGAGATCCTCCGTCCATCTGCATATTTAGGGGTGGGACGTTCGATTCGAGGCCATTGATTACTGTCTTCGGGTTCTGTCTTCATTTCGATATCCTAGAAAAAAATTGGGGATAAAAATTTTTTTTTTTAATTTTCAAAAAAACAACAAAATTTTTTAAAGGGTCTTGCAGCAAAAAAATTACCTTAGCATTGATCTCTTCCTCCTCTTCTTCATCTCCTTCCAAATTTCTAATCGAATTATTATCAAGGTGGTTATTATTATTATTATTGTTGCTAACAGTACTACTAGAAGTATCAATATTTGAAAACACGGGTGGCGGGAGTACGATGAGCAGCGGTTCCTGAAGCATCGCCCTCTCTCTCCGTGAATATGAGTGTCCCTGCGTGGGCTTTTCCCTCTTTCCTCTTTCCAATAAGCCCCGCCCATTCCGTTCCGCGCAAAGGGCGGGAGGAGCGGCGACCTTTCCGCGCGGAAGTGGACGCCGCGCGGACGCCCTGTTTGTTTAGTACTAGCCGTTTTATCCCAAACCCCTTTTGCCCCCCTCATTGAAATTTCTGTCTCCCACTCGGTTTCAAATTTGTTCAGCCGAGAAGGAGGATTTCCAGGGATAAGGAAATTTGGAGGGGTTTAAGAAATTTAGGGATGGTTGAAAAATTGCAGGCTAAATTGAAAATGATAGAAAAGGTTGTGGGCTACAGTTTATCAATTGAAAACTTTTCACTAACTTTGACATAAAACTCGGGAAAATTCGAAATGTGACAGCCACTTTTTTTAAAATGACGGCAAAAGTCCGAAATTTGTGAAGATCGAAAAAATTCTTCTTTGATTCAAAAAACACACGCTAAATTGGGAATGATAGAAAAGGTTGTGGGCACAGTTTTGTAATTAACCGTTTTTTGATGGCATGCACAGAAATTTCAGGAAAATTCAAAATGGGGCTACCGTTTTTTTCAAAATTGCGACAAAAGTTCAAAATTCGGTAAAATTGGGAAACTTGTAAAAAATTTAGTTTTTGTTTTGAAATTACAATCTAAATTGCAATGAAAAGTACATTTTGCGGGCTACAACTTTGTAGTTGATCACTTTTTCAAATATCTCACAGAAATTTCAGGAAAATTCAAAAAAGGAATGCTAATTTTTTCAAAAAATACATCGGTGATCCAAAATTTCATACAATTGTAAAAAATTTAGTTTTTGTTCAAAAACTTCAAACTAAAATGGAAATGATAGCAAATTTTATGGGCTACAAATGGTTAGCTGACAACTTTTTGCTATCTTCTACAGAAATTTCAGGAAAATTCAAAATACAAGTGCTCATTTTTTCAAAAAAAGGTGCAATGTTCAAAATTCTCAAACTCCTAATTTTCAAAAAAAATTAAAGGAAAAACAACAATGGATAGACACTGTTCTACTCAATTACCTGTCTACGTCTTATTTTTCACTAAATTTTTGCAACAACGCTTCAAAAACAGCCTAAAAATATCACCCTACTTTTTTGCTGCAAGACCCTAAAAATAACGGAATCCGACGCTTTTTCGCAAAAATATATATGAAAAATGATATCCGGAAATGGATCTACGAGCTTCAAAATGTGCACTATGCCTCGGCAAATTATTAATGAGAAAACAAAACGGCCTAATTCTTCTTTTCCTCGACGGAAAAGAGCATCTTCAGAGAGTGAGGGAGGGTAATTGGATTATAGTATGTATAAGGGAAAGGAAGAAATCAATCATCAGTTTTCAGCTTTAAAAATATATTAGAAGGCTTCTACTTGCTGCGAGACCCAAATAACCGTTGAAAAATCAATCTTATCAAGCCGGAAATCATCATCCCATTCATTTCCTTGAAAGAAAAAAGAAAAAAGGAGAAAAAGAAAAAGAGAAATGACGGAAAAACCGAGGAAGTTGGAGTGTGTCTGTTGTCTGTTCGTTATATAACATGATAAAAATAAAACCGGTCAGATGGAATGGAAGACACGAGAAAAGACAAGAAGGGATAACCAAAGTGGAACAGTTCATTGCGAAAAATTGGTAAGGGATCGGATTTTTTAAGGGATATCTTGAAAATGATGAGAGATAGAAAAAAGTTGTCAATTAACAATTTGAAGCCCATAAAATTTGCTACAAAATATTAGTTAACAACTTTTTCATATCTCGCATAGTTTCAAAGTTACAGCACCTCAAAGTTTTGGGGCTGCTAAGACTACAAACTACAACTTTCTTAGCAGCCCCAAAAAGTAGTGCATTCTTTGAACGCGTTTATCTAGAAAACCACAACAGATATAAAAATTTGGTCAACTAGTATTTTGTGGCAAATTTTGTGTAGATCATTTTGTTAATTGACCACTTTTTTCTATCTCTCATGGTTTTTGAGATACAGGTCGAATTGTGAAGGGTGATTTTTTGGGGCTGCTAAGACTACAAACTACAAAGTTTCTAAGCAGCCCCATTTTTTCAAAATTTGATTTTCTTCATGTTTTATCGGTGTTTTATCCATTTTTGTCCTTTACTGGGACGAAATATTGATTTTCTAATGTTTTTTTTTCCAGATTTTCAGTCTCAAAAAAAATTCTCAAAAAAAAATTTTTTTTCAAAATTTTTTTATTTAAAAAAATAAATAAGACATCATAAATACTGATATAAAATATTCACAACCATACAATTTCCGACAAATTAGACATTACTGCAACTGCTTGATCTCCTTTCCAGTCTTCTGAAGTGCTTCGAGAATTTCCGAAGCGGCGAGGTCCGTTGTCACTGTGATTTTCTTGGTCTCCACGTTGATGTCGTCGATTTTTACTTTGTCTTCTAAAAATTCAAGGTTAATTTGAGCTAAAACAAGGAGAAAAATGAAAAAGTACCTCCAAGTTTTCCAAGAACTCGTCTGGCGGCGTTGGCGCATCCACCGCATGTCATGGCCATTTCGAAGACGTACTGAAATTTCTTTCATTTTTTTCCGTTTTTTCAGCTAAAAGATCAATACTAACCTGTGGCATATTGAAGTTGGGACTAGGAAATCGTTGGGAAGACGACGGACGGCTGAAAAAGAAAAATTTTGAAAAAAATTTTTTCACATTTTTTGAGAAAAATCAATGGAAAATAGAGAAGTAAATAGATTCAAAGGAACAAGAGGCTTCTTATCAGTAAATTTGCCTATGAAAAGTGAGAAACGAGACGAAAAGAGACGCTTTAGTACGATAAATTTGCATCATGACAAACCGCTTCAGGGCAAGGACGATTGATGGGGCGTCTGCTTGACACACTGTACTATTGATACTTTTTGTATACAAAATACAGTTTTCTCTTATTATTAGAGAAAACTATACGTTTTTCAATTAATTTTTAGCAGCAATTTGTTAAAAAATCGATTTGAAAATTGAAAATTAACGAAAATGCAACATAAATAAGCTTTTTGCTTGAAAAATTAACGAATTTCAACGGGAATTTGAGCATTTGGGCACATTAAGAGGCCAAAAATTCAGTTTCGCAGCTTAGAATTACTGAAAAACAGCAGAAAATCGACTAAAAACGCGGAAAATGCAGAGAAACCGACAAAATGCGTGCTTCTCGCATCTCTTCATGACGTCGCGCCGTCTAACCGTCTGCGTCTCTCTCGCAAAACACTCTCTCGTCGTCTAACCGAAAAACCGTCTAGAAACCGTTAAAATCGATAAAATCATAGAAAATGAAGTAGATTTTCGAACTCGCCGATGTCAGAAACCCCTATTTCGTTATACAATTGTTAAAAAATCAGTGAGAGAATGTATTTTTTTTGGAAAAGTTTCTTGAAAATGATTTTTGAATTTTTTGAATTTTGAAATTCAAAAAGTCAGGTAACTAATCAGTTCTTTCTACTGCTTTTTCTTCAAATTTTAAATCAACAGACTGTTTTATCACTCAAAAATTTATTAAAAATGCGAAAAACTCAAAAACCGGACTCGATGACGTCAGAAAATGCAAGAATGGGGGAAAATTTAGAAGAAGATAAAAAAGGAAGCCCGTAACGAAAATACAATAAATTTGGTTGGTTTCATTGCCGATCTCGTTCCACACTAACAACACGAGTCTTCGGAGCCACTGGTGGTGGAGCAGACGATCTGGGTGCCGGCGAGGGCGATTTGGACATCTTCCGACGATTCGGGGTGGTTCCGCCGGTGTGTTTGAGGCCTGAAAACAAAGGAAATTTAGGTTTTCCTGCGTCAAAATTGATTTACAAACCATTCATAAGCTTTTCAAAGTCTCCATGATCCATTCTAGTACTATCAATCTTCGCTCTTTGTCTTCTACCAACTCCTCCAATCGCTCCACTCATTTTCTCTGTCAATTCCATCATCAATTGGTCTTGTTCTGATGAAGTAGTCGACTTGTGACTTGCAGCACGAGCTCTACGTTCTGCTTCATCTTTCTGTCGCTTTTCCAGCGCCGCCTTTGTCTCATTCTCCTGTCTACAGCGATTATAGTTCGTGACAAATTGCGCTAGCTTTTGGAAGAACACATTCGGCGCCGTTGACTTTTCGTTCTCGCCGTAGAACTCTACGCAGTCCGTGAAAGAGCTCTTTGCTAGTGTAAATGCTTGCTGCAATTCATCCATCTTTGCTTGCCGAGTTTCAAGGAACTTGGCAAGCGACTCGGGGCAATCGGCTCCTTTCAATTCTTGCTCTTTTTTAGCCATTCTAAACCCGGTTTCCAAGTCCTTTATGTCTCCAGAAACACTATCCCATTGCACTGAAGTCGCTTTATCCACGAATTTCAACTGCTGAGCGAAATTCTTGAGGTGCGGAAGATTCTGCTCAATGCTCGTCACAATCATGTGCAGTAAAGTGAGACTTCTGTCAGTCGGGGACTTGAGAATCGCCAGAGAATCAAGAGAAGAGAGCTTGAATCCGTAGGCTCCGCCCCTTTTCCCACTGTTCATGTAGTTTCCAAAAGCGAGGATCACTTCGAGGACTCCATGGAAATCAGTGGCTTCTCGGGCACATTTAGAGGCAGCTGTGATGTGAGTTAGTTGAGGGGAGAGGAGATTGGCACTTTCGTCGAAATCCGACATTATTCGCATTACCTGAAAATTTTGGATTTGAAAAAAATTGGAAAAAAAAAATTTTTTTCAAATTTTTTTTAGTGTTATTTCTGGTTTTTTTAGTTTTCAAAAATTGAAAACAGATTGGATTCAATTTCAAAAAAACTTGGAAACAGACTAGACCAGGTCCTGAAATTTTCAAAAAATTTCAAAAAGTGTTTGAAAAATTTTTGAAACATTCCTGATAGAAAATTTTTTTTTGAAAAATTTCAGAAACAGATTCCAATTTTTTTTTTGAATTTTTCTAATCATTTTCATATCTGAATAAAATTAAAAACTGATTTTCCTGGTTGAAAAAAAATCGAAATTCGAAAAAAAAATCGAAAAAAAATTTCGATTATTTTCAAATTTTTTTTTGTAAAAGTTGAAAAATTCCTGGTACCAGAAAATTTTTTGAATTGATTTTCAAATTTTTTTTTTGAGATTTGCTTTTTTTCTGACCTAGATAAAATAGAAAATCGATTTTTCTGGTTGAAAAAAATCATAAATTGAAAAAAAAAATTGAAAAAAAACGTCTCAATTTTTTTGATTTTTTTTTTGTAATTGTTGTGAAAAAATTCCTGGTACCAGAAAATTTTCTCAGAATGACATTTTTTACCTAGAAAAAAAATTAAAAATAACTTTTTCTAGTCAAACAAAAAAAAATTAAAAAATTTTTTTTTTTTTGAAATTTTTTTTCACAAATAAAAAAATTCTCACCTGCAACTTATGCTCCAATCTCTCAATTTCACAAAGCGCCGCCACAAAAACATCTTCCTCCGACAATCCGTCCAATTCTCCAGCCTTCTCCCTATACATTTTCCGTTCATCATCAGTTGGAAGAATCCTAGACAAAATGTCGACTTTTTCCGCGGAAAGAGCCCCCAAATCCAGTTGATGTACCGCTGCCATGATTGTCTTTGCATCCATTGCAACCTTCCTGCGAGTAATTGCCACGTTCTGCAGTCTTTTTGTGTCTAACAACGTGTTCTTTCTGGCTGAAGTTGAAGTTCCTTGGCTGCTCGCTGACCCAGGGCTCGCTTGTCCTATGGCACTTTGCTCGTTCTTTGGCTCCACTAAACCTATTGGTTGCATTTTAAACATCTCTTCTAGCTTCGAAAAATCGATTTTTTCAATGATCAACTCATCATTTAGCTTCTCGAAAACGGTGTTCTTTGCTTGGTTGGGTTTCATGGCTGTCCAGTTGAGTTGGGGAAGTTTGTTTTTGGTTTGGTAGATCTTTTTGATGGTTTTTACGTCGTTGCTAGGTGGGGCTAGGGAGCCGGGGAGTCCGGGAGGTGGTGGAGGTGGAGGTGGTCCACCAAAACCTCCCATAGGTGGAGGTGGAGGTGGTGGAGGTGGGGGACCACCACCCATAGGTGGAGGAGGAGGTGGAGGAATAGGAACCGAAGATCCATTAGCCATTACCAGTCCAGCAATAGGAGGAGGTGGAGGAATGGATGATACTGGTGGAGGAGATGGTCTAGGATCCTTGGAAGGATCCTTCGAAGTCGACCTCCGTTGCTTATGAGGTCCAGGAGCCGGTGGAGGAGGAGTAGGAGGACTCTTTACTGCTGCTGCAGCAGCAGCAGCCGCAGCAGCCTGCTGAACCTGCAACCCTGCCTGCATCGTCTTCTGAATCCCCTCCAGTTCTTGAATCTTCTGCTCCAACCTCTTCCGATCCTCCCTTGCCGCCCGATCCTTCTCATTCATCGTCCTCGTCCATGTCCCCTTCTGCTCCACATGCTCCTTTTCCATCCGCTCTCTCTCCATCACTAGATCCAATAGTCTCCTGTCCAACGCCGCCTTATCGGTTATCCATTTGGCTTCGACTTCTTGAACCCGTTCATTTGCATGAGAGAGTCTTTGTTTTAGTTGTTCCCGCTCGTCGAGGAGTTCGGTTTTTTGATTGGAGTCTTCGAGAAGTTGAGCGACGTCGATTGCGCTGTTCGCGTAGTTTATCATTCTCTCCTGGAATTGAAATTAGTAATTTTCTCGTTTTTGGACCAAAATTTTCAGACTTTTTTTTGATGAAAACAGATAGAAAAAATAATTCGTAACCTAGAAATAGTCAATTTGACTCAAATTAGTCAGTGTTTCATTGCTAACTACCCTATTTTGTAATTTTTGGTAAAACACGAAATTTGAAAAATTTGCTATACATTTTTTTTTCAATTTTTCTGGCCCATTTGATTATTTCCATGCTCCAAGTCCTCTTTTCTATTCGTTTTTATCAAAAAACATTGAAAAATCTGCGCGCCGCCAAACTTTTCGACGATTTCGTCATGCGCCTTTAAAGTCGGGGTTACTGTAGTTCCGTCGATTTTTCGATGATTTTATCATTTTTTTCGGGGATTTTTCCGAGAAATCAGACAGAAAATAAATTGTTTTAACTATTATTATCGATAAATAATGACTTGAGTCAAAAATCCGCTGAAAATTCGCCAAAAAATCGATAAAAATCATCGAAAAATCGACGAAACTACAGTAACCCCGACGTTAAAGGCGCATGCCTAAAATTGTTTGAAAGTTTGGCGGCGCGCCGGAGCGTCGTTCCTAGTGTTTTCTTAAGCAAATTACGCATTTTAAAATGAAAAAACAGGTAATTCAAATTTAAAAAAAAATCCCACCTGTAACTCATCCGACTCGCAATCCGCCATTGCCTCAATATACTTATCCAGTCCCAAAAGCGTCATTTCGTATTGTAAATGAACTCGGAAGTTGAGTTCATCTACATTATTCACGAAATAGTCGAAAAACTGAACAGCGGAGGACAAAAATTCCACGTGGAATTCCGGAGGGCTTCTGACAAATTGCATTAGAGTCCAGAACCGGCGCGGTTCTCGGAAATCCTTTTCAAATCTATCAAACGCATCTGACACGATTTCTTGACCTCCTTGAACCATGCAGATTGATGAGAGCATTTGGATGACTAGGGTTTTTGTTCTGAAAAAAAAATTTTGAAATTTTTTTCAAAATTTCAAAAAAAAATTTTTTTTTGCAAAATTTTTTTTCTCAAAAAAATTTTGAAATTTTTGATTACCTTAAATTCTGATGCAGTATACTCCTGACAATACAATAAATAGCTTCAGTGTCCGCAAAAACTTGCTGAAATCCTTGTTTATTATTCATTATCGCTCGTAGACACATCATGCAGATGTGAATGTCATCTTCGGCTTCTCCCATTGATTTTGCGACTTTTCCTTTGGAAATTGTCAGTGGGCCTGTAAGAATAGAGGGTATATAAACCTTTATTAGACTGTTTAAAGCCTCAAACATCAATTGCGGTGTTTTGTGTACACAGAAAATTGAGCTACAGTAACCCAAAAATCGCAAAACTTATTTCTGTGCATTTTCGCGCCGCGGTGTTTGCAGAATAGTAAATCGAACTTGCTCAATCAATATTTAACTCTGTTTCTAGACCTAGAACACCCCAAATCCTTCAAATCCCCTGAAACTCTAGCTACAGTAACCCAAAAATCGCAAAACGTTTTTCTGTGCATTTTGGCGTCGCGGTGTTTGCAGAAAACTCATAGAAAATGAATCTAGGGTAATTTAAACTTGCTGAATTCAAATTCAACCCGTTTTTTACACTTAGAACACTCAAAAACCTTCAAAACTCAAGCTACAGTAACCCAAAACACGCAAAACTTTTTTATGTGCAATTTGGCGTCGCGGTGTTTGCAGAAAACACACGGAAAGTGAATCTAGAGTAATTCTAACCCGCTGAATTCAAATTTCACCCTTTCTCTTTAACCAGAACACCGCAAACGCCTCAAAAACCCACCTTTCTTCAACAAATTCGCAGTTGCATCAAAGCTCTGTCCAAACGACAAAGTGTTCGCTGCATTCACATCAACCACCGAAGAATTGTTGTGTGAAGGAGAGGATTCATGCGTGGAATTGTTTCCAGAAGCTGTTGAAGGCGGGATTGTGAATCCAGAAGATGTTGAAGGGACAGAGGCACAATCGGCAAGGAGGGTACGCATGTAGTCGACGAGTTTTCGGAGACCGAGATTTGGCGTGTTCAGGAATTCGAAGACCCAGCTGAAAAATTTATACATATTTTGTTGATTTCAAAACTAATATTTCAACAAAAAAAATGCGAAAAAATTTTGAAAAAAAAAAAAATTTTTTTTCGAAAATCAAAAAAAAAATTTTTTTTTTGAAAACTCACTCCACACTATTCGTCCTCAAACTGATCTCAATATGCCTCAGCACACTTGTCGACGTCTCATCACCCCCAATTTCTTTATTTTTCAACGCTTTTTTCAGCATTTTCTTGTCTAGAAAATAGGAAAGCTTCTCCAAATATTTGGCGGGTGGGGTCACTTGTTTAGCGACTTGTTGTTGTTGATCATTGATTAGTTTCCATTTTTTCTCATTATCATAGCCTCGGAGGATGCGGATTTTGTCGACGGGGAGGTCCATGTGTTTCTGGAAATTTAAAAAAAAAATTTGAAAATTTTTCAAAAAAAAAATTTTTTTGAAAAATTTTTTTTTTTTTGGAAATTTTTTTTTTCAATTTTTAAAAAATTTTTTCATACCAAAACATCATCAAACATCTTATCCAACTGCTCCTGCGCCGGCATTGGCGGCACACTCGTTGGTCCAATCATCGTGCTAATATCTCTACTGGCAATTACAGACGAAATCCGTCGATTTCGAATATTTGAAGACGCCGAGTTAGATCTTCGGATGGTTGACGGGCCTGGAACAATGGGAAATTTGGAAAAAAAAATTAGGGGATTATTTTTATTTGTTTAAAAAATTAGCTAGAGGTACAGTTAGAGGTTTCGGTAAACATTAGTTTGGTTTGAAATTTTTAAAAAAATTACCGTTCACCGGGGCCTTTTCTTTTTTGTGTTTGACGCCAAATGTTCGACGAAATGGGGTTCTGGCGAAGAATTCTGAAAAAATAAAAAAAATTGAAAAAAAAATTTTTTTTTCAAGAATTTAAAAAAAATTTTTTGCGATGAAAATGGTAGTAAGCAAGGTTTAGAGGGTTAAAAAACAATTTAAAAAAATCATAAGGGTTCTTAAAAAAATTCTAAAAAATTTTAAAAAGGTCCCCAAGATTCAAAAAACACAAAGAAAGATTGTGAAAAAAATTTTTTTTTTGCAAGATTTTTTTCAAAAATTTTTTTTACGAAAAAGGGGTAGTTAGCAAGGTCTAGAGGGTTAAAAAACAATTACACAATTTTTTAAACGTTCTAAAAATTCTCTAGAAATTTTTTTAAAAGACCGTGTAACAAAAAGAACACAACAAAAAAATTGTGAAAAAAAATTTTTTTTTTTCAAAAAATTTTTTCAACGAAGAAGGGTAATTAGCAAGATTTTAAAAAATCAAAACAACATTTATAAACATTCGTAAACTCCTAGAAATGTCCCTAAAAATTTATAAACGACCTCAAAAAAACACAATGGGACCAGTCTACAGCTGTTGGTTTCATTGGCATAATTCCGCGCAGAGAGGTCACTCTCTCTGTATTGATTGGTCCCTCCACCACTGTACACAAATACCCACAGTTATGTAGGTGTCTTAACCGTTATTAATGGACCAGTTCTCTCTCCTACTGTCTCTGTCTCCCCTTCTCCTAACTTGGTGGTATATTTTTTTTTTGGTTCCATTTTTTAGTGGGTTTCAAAGAAATTTTAGATGTAAATTGGACTGTATTGCGTTTTAGAAAACCTAGTTAATAAAAAACTATTGATTTTGAGTTTTAAATCAGAGAAAAATTGGAGTTTTTGGGCAAAATTGGACTCTCACCCATTTTAGACCATTTTAAAAAATGATCATGGGAAACTGAATATTTAAAAAATCCTTGGAGCAGATAACTTAAATTGGTTGTATGTGATGAAAAGAGCGTATTTCAAATAGTGTATTCCATTTTAGTTTGAAAAATTTGAAAAAACCTCTGATTTTTGAGAATTTTTGAAAATTTTCAAAAAAAAAATTTTTTTTAATTTTTTTTTTCAAAAAACTTTGAAAAATTCTTAAAAGTCAGAAACTTTTTATTAAATTTTGAATTAAAATGAATAAAAAAAAATGAAATTCGAAAATTTTGAAAAATAAGTTTCAAATTTCAAAAAACCCTGTAGAAAAAATCCGAAAAAAAACCAAAAAAAATCGAAAAATTCAAAAAATTTTCAATCCACTTTCCAATTTCAATTTCCGATTTTTCTAAACGCAAACAAAGTGGAAACAGTAGGAGAGATGGTCAGAGAGTCTCTTTGTGTAAAGAACTTGATGACTCATCCTTTTGAAATTAGAGAAAAAGAGGGGAATGAAAAAGAGGGAAAACAGCTGTTTCGCAAGTTTTGATCTTTACCTATTTTTTTTTTTTGGTTTTTCAAAATTTTTTTGTGATTGAAAATATGTGAATCATCCTGTTTACTTGATGGTAGTTCAGTATCAGGTGACTTGACCTTTTTAAATTTTTTTAAAAGAGAAGGTCAGCTGTTCAAACATCAAGGATGATTCATGGAAAAAATAAAAAAAATTCAGGAAAATCCAGAAAAAAAATTCCAAAAAGTACACTAGGGCCCGTTCTACAAAGCATAAAGTGTCTTCTCTCACATATTCTGCACCCGAATGACCCGTTGGAAGTAAGCAGCTGTTCGCTGCTTTGTGGTGGTGGTGGCCAGTTTAATCTCGCTTCGCCAATCTCCTCTCTCTCTCACAAACTAACAGAAACTAACTAAATACCAAATACCACACAACAAATAGACATCTTCTTCTCGGTTTTCTTCGTCTCAATCAAATTGAAATTGACACTGTTTCCCAATCGTCGGCGCCCACTGCGGGGCGCCCGTGGATTTGGAGGTCATGCGGAGGAGATGGTCTTTTTGAGGCAAAGTTGAAGTGATAGCAGGATTTTGAAGACTTGAAATGGTCGGAAATAATGCAAAAAATTCTAGAAAAAAATTAGAAAGTGTGAAAAAAAATTTGAGAACAGTGATCCGGTCCAAGGCAAAAAATCGAAAAACTCAATTTTTTGAAGAATTTTAAAAAATTCGATCTTGACTCAAAAATTGTGTTTTTTCAATCAATTTATAGAAAATTTCCTGCTCTACAACTTATTAGTTGACAACTTTTTTGTATCTTTCACAGAAACTTTAGAAAAATTCAAAAACCTCGAGCCAAACTTGAGGCGAGGCCCAACAACTCAAAACCAGTGAAAACTTGGGAAACGCTAATTTTGAGGAAAAGTTGAAGTGATAGGAGGACTCAGAAGACTTGAAATAGTTGAAAATAGTGCAAACAATTTTAGAAAAAAAATTAAAAGATGTGAAAAAAAAATTTTTAGAAAAGTGATCCGGCACCAATGCAAAAAAAGCGAAAAACTCAATTTTTTGAAAAATTGTAAAAAATTTATTTTCAGTTCAAAAACTGTGTTTTTACTATCAGTTTATAGAAAATTTTCTGTTCTATATTTAACCAGTTAATCATTATTCAATATCTCTTTCAGAAATTTCAAAAAATTGCAAAAATCTAAAGTCACGCTTGGGCGCGACCCACAGGTTTTCGAAGTGGACTTTGAAAAATCGTAAAAATTTAATCCTGACTCAAAAATTTATTTAAATTTATCAATTAATAGAGATTTTTGTGCTCTATAATTTACTAATTGATCACTTTTTGCTATCTCTTACAAAAACTCTAGAAAAAAGCAAAAACCTAAACCCGTTTTTGAAGTGAGACCCAACACAGGTTGAACGTGTGAAAACGCTTCGAATCGAGCATTTCCCGCCTGTCTATTGTATGAAAAATGGAGAAACTGCTTAGAATTTTCTATACAATACCATAAAAACGCTGTTACACGATGTTTTCTTCAAGAAAGAACGGTTCGGTTCAAACTATGAATCATCCGCATTTTTATTGTCAGTGTTATGGGGTTTCAGGAATTTCGAAAATTTTCTTTTAAAAAGAATTTTAACCACGAAAGAAATAAAAAAAAAAGAAAGGGATAAAATACAACTATATTGGTCTAAAATGGACCAGCCCCCACCACTACAGCTTCTCAAACTAAAGAGAGACTACATGAAGGTTAGAGACGCAGACACGTTGACAGAGAAGGCGTGGAGAAAACGAGAAGAAGCGGAAAGGGAGTGGGAGAGAGGAAGGATTTGTTATTGGAAGAAGCAGAAGAAGCAGAAAAGAAGAATAGTTTCAATAGGAAGGGCGGGAAACAAGAGAAACACGGGGAAATGAGGCGGTAATTAGGTTGGACGGCGCGTGGCGAATTATTCAGATTTGGGTTTGTGCACTTTTACGAGGTTGCACATTTTAGATAATAGTGTAGAAAAATAGGAAAAATTATTTGAGCAATGCAGGAGTCAGGAAAAAGGGCGAAATCGTAATTCAAAAAAATTTTGAAAATTTTGGAAAAAAAAATGGGGAATTTTCAAATTGCATTTTTTTCTTTAAAACTAGCAAAGATAGCAAGAAAGTGTCAACTATGAAATTGTAGAGCAAATAATTATCTATCAATTGGTATATTTACAACAATTATTTGATGAGAAATACATTTTTTACACCCCTCGAACCCAGCGCCCACATCACAGTGCGTCGCCCTTTTCAGCGCGACCGTCGGTTTTTGGAATTTTTTGGGATTACTGTAGGAGATATTCAAAATTGGTCAACTACAAAGTTAAAGAACGTAAATTTATCTATCAATTGGTATACTGAAAACATTTTTTTAATGAGAAATGAATTTTTTACACCCCTCTAACTTTTCGGCCCACAAGGCGCAGCGCCCTCACATTTGGCTTGGGTTTTACATTTTGAATTTTTTTGAGATTACTGTAAAAGATAATCAAAAATAGTCAACTACAAAGTTAAAGAACTCAAAATTATCTATAAATTGATATATTGATCACAATTTTCTATATGAAAATGAATTTTTTACACCCCTCTAACTTTTCGGCCCACAACACAGTCTGGCGCCTCTTTTTGCGCGGCCGCCGGGTTTTGAATTTTTTCGGGATTACTGTAAAAGATATTCAAAAATGGTTAACTACTAAGTTGAAGAACAAAAATTTATCTATCGATTGGTACATTGAAAACAATTTTTCAATCAAAATTACATTTTTAACATCTCCTTAAAGGGGGAGTGAACTCGAAAAATAAGTTATTTTTAAAAGACGTAGTTGGTTCCATAGATTACGGGAAAAATAGTAGAAAAAATTCCCGTCATCTCCTGATTTTTCTACGAATTTTTGAAAACTCGCGAATGACCAGTGTTCAAAAGCGGGGACTAGGAAATCCTAGTCCCCGTCGTTCAAATCCTAGTCCCCGCTTTTGAACACTGGTCATTCGCGAGTTTTTAAAAATTCGTAGAAAAATCAGGAGACGACGGGAATTTTTTCTACTATTTTTAAGTAATCTATGGAACCAACTACGTCTTTTAAAAATAACTTATTTTTTGAGTTCACTCCCCCTTTAAACCCCAGCGCCCACAATAAGGCAAGGCGCCCATTTTGGCTTGGGTTTTACATTTTGAATTTTTTTGAAACTACTTTAAAAGATATTCAAAAACCGTCAAATACAAAATTAAAAAGCGCAAAATTATCTATCTAACACAAAAATTTTCCTAATTTTCCCAATTTTCTAACATTTCTAATCCCGCAAAGTACCCTCGGACCAACTGCCCTATAAACATGTACATGCGTAAACGGTTCCAACTGACTTCCCCTTTCCTCCTCATAAAAAATTCTTCTAAGTGTGTATGACTTTTCCTATATACACATTCACATACACAAAGAAATTTGTTTATACAACCAATCCTAATACACTATACTAGTGGTCGCGGTCAATGAAGGATCTTTCTGTTGAGAAGAGGAGACCGTGCGGATTTATGAAAAACAAATAGAAAAAAGGGGAAAAACGGACGTGATAGATGGGATAGTGACCCGTTTTGTTGAGAAGTGTGTCAAATGGGAAGAAGAAGAAGTGTTAGTTATTATGTGGTCAATGGGCTGGAAGACTTGGGAGTGTAAAGGGGGGGGCGTGCTAGTTTCGAAAGCTTTTCTAGAAGTTCTGATAAAGATAACAAAAAGTAGTCAATTAATAAAATGTAGAGCAGAAAATTTTCTATCAATTGCTATGTTTAAATAAAATTTTGGATAAAAATTGAATTTTTTACAATTTTTCAAAGTTTTTACCTTTTTTTCGGTAAGCTTGGGAGTGTAAAGGGGGAGGCTTGCTGGTTTCAAGGGTTTTTCTAAAATTTAGAAAAGAGATAGCAAAAATGTTTAACTAATCAAATATGGAGCAAACAGTTTGCTATCAGAATAAACATTTTACCAAAAAATCGGATAAAAATTCAATTTTTAACAAATTTTCAAAGTTTTTGCATTTTTTCGGTAAGGCTTGGAGTGTAAGGGGGCGTTTTCAAGAGTTTTTCTTGAATTTTTTAAACAGGTAACAAAAAACAATCAATTTATAAATTGTAGAACAGAAAATTTGCTATCAATTGATGTTTTTTAATAAAAAATTAAATAAAAATTGAATTTTTTACAAAATTTCAAACTTTTTGCATTTTTTTGGGAGGCTTGCGAGTAAGGGGGCGCATTCAAGAGTTTTTCTAAAATTTCTTAAAGAGAAAACAAAAAATATTCAATTGATGAATTGTAAAACAGGAAATTTCCTATCAGATGGTATTTTCAAACAAATTTTTTTTTTAATTGAATTTTTCACGAACTCTCAAAAAAATTGAATTTTTTTCAAATTTTTTCAAAATTTCCACAAATTTCCACAAATCAAAAAATTCTAACTTCCACCAAACCAAAAACCCTTAATTCACAATCAATACTCACAGATTGGTGAGAATTGAGTGTTGACGATCGGAAAACGACGTCGACCATATGTTTGACGGATAGTCGGCATATGGGGCGGAAGGGGTCCCGGCCCGTTTTCACATGGTATCCGATTTCGGAATAAAAGCATTGCGAGATGGGGTATTAGGTTGATTTATTAGGAGGATTACTAGGGGTTTTATTGTGATGTTGTAAGGGATCGTGGGAATTAGAGGAATTCTAAATTTTCAAGGGTAGTGCGCTCTTATTGCCAATTTTTATTTTACCTGTGATTTATTGAATTTTATCTCAAGAAATAATGAAGATAGCAAAAAATGATCAATTACAAAATTGTAGAGCGTAAAATTATCTATCAATTCCTATGTCTACCATATTTTTAAACCAAAACTCAATTTTACTATGATTTTTCAAAGTTAGTCCAAAAAAATCCAATAGATTCCTCTATGAAATAAAGCGCAGGACAAAAGGGGCAGAAAACAACCGTTTTTGGGATGTATGGAAGACAAATATGCCAAAACGCGCCCAGCTTTTCGTTTTTTTCCCTGGATTTGCCCCAAGGGATCAGAGAGACACAGACGATCAGACAAGCGCCCCGAATGGATCATTTATCTGCCGCATGACTGGCTTTTCCGAGCGGAGATTACTGTGTTACGGTTCACTAAATCATTTTATTACTTTTCGCAAAGAATCTTGTTATGTGCGCGCTGCAAGTGCGCTCTATTGCACTGATTTGATTAATCTCGATTTTTTGAACTTTTTTTTTGAAATTTTGTAAAAAATTTGGGTTGCTTTGAAAAATAAAGTAAACGTAGTATCTGATAGCCAATTTTTTGCTCAACATATTGAAAATTGACAATTTTTAAAATTGGTTACAGTAATTTTAAAAAATTCAAATCCCGAGAGACACTTCTTGAAAAATTGAAAGCAGAATTCAAAAAATTTCAAAAATTGTAAAAAAATCAATTTTAACTTTAAAAACAGGGTAATTATATCAATAAATAGGAAATTTCCTGTTTTTTAATTTTGTAATTGCCCGTTTTTTAATTCCTTTTACAGTAATCTCAGAAAAATTCAAAATCCAAAAGGCACTTTTTAGAACGGGTGGTAGCAGCAAGCCAAAGTTTGAAAAATTGTAAAAAAATCAGTTTTGACTCTAAGAACAAGGTGAACATAGCAATAAATAGAAAATTTCCTGCTCTTGAACTTTGTAAATGACCGTTTTTTAATCCCTGTTACAGTAATCCCAGGAAAATTCAAATTCCAAGAGGCAATTTTTTAAATTTTTTAACAACGTGGTTGCGGCAAGCCAAACTTTGAAAAATTGTAAAAAATTCAATTTTGACTTTGAAAACAAGTTAAACATAGCAATAAATAGAAAAATATCTGCTCTAAAACTTTGTAGTTGACAACTTTTTGCCATCTTGCTTAGCTTTCGAGATAAATTGCAAAATACAAAACGTCATTTTTAACTCTAACGGTGAAATGGTTCGAACAAATCGGACAGGTTGTGTTGAGTAGTATAACCTTGATTGGCTTGTTATAAAGCCCCCGTACAGTTTAGCAGATTATTTATGCTATTTAGCCAATTAGTACCGGTAGTTTAACGATACTTACCCTCACTTCCACCTCGTTTTCGATCTTCTTCATCTTGGTCTTCTGACGGATCTGACATGGAATTTCTGAAATTTTCAATTTTCAACATTTTCCAAGAGAAAAACGACTCAAAAAATTGAAAAAATAACATGAAAAGATAGAAAACATGATGTTTCATCATGTACAACATTCCACATCACAGCCACTTTTTCCACTTTTTTCAAATAAAAAAAAACAGAGAAAAGAGCAGAGCACACAGGCGTAGAGGGCAAACACACCTCACACAACCCAAAAAAGAGTTGTATAATCGGCTCTAAACAGTGTTGAACGGGAAGAGAGAGAGTGGGGAAAAATTGGAGAGTTCTAAAGAAAAAGACAGTTTTTATTGGCGCCGGCCAGGCAGCTGGGGAGGTAATGGCAGGGTTCTTGGGGCGAAGAAAAAGATGAATATAGGGTTGGGAAATGGTTAGAAAAACATTTATTATCAATATGGATATTGTCTAAACAAAAAAAACAATTTTTTAAAATTTTTTAAATGTCCTCATTATCGGTGACTTCTCGCTCTAGGGTTGAAAAAATTCGCTCCCAATCTGGGATGAATGGGTTCCACGTGGAACTTCGTTCGGAGACAAGGATGTGGAAGATCTGAAAGTACATAAAAATTTAAGGAAAAAAAGATAAATTTCAAGAATTTCTGATTTTTTTTGATTTTTTAAAAATTTTTCCAAAAAAATTCAGAAATTTTTGAAAATCACTTTTTTTTCACAAGCTGTAAGTTTTTTCTAAATTTTTGTAACAATTAAAATTTAGATTTTCTCAAAACTAAATTTTCAAGGTTTTAAAATAAAAACTAGTTGAACACTTTAGAATCAAATTTTAATTTATTAGAATTTTTCAAAAAATTTCAGAATTCTCGAAAAATCGCCAATTTTTCAAAAGCTGTAATTTTTTTCTTAGCTTTTAAAAAAACATGGGTGTGAATAATCTGTACAAAAAATTGGAGATATAAGACGGAAATAAATTCAGAAATTTGAATAAAAAATTTGATTTTTAAAAAAATTCTCAAAAATTTTCAAAAAAAAAATTCAAGATTTTTCGCAAAAAAGCGAATCTTTCAAAGGGTGTAACTTTTTTTCTAGATTCCGTCAAAACTCAAATTTGAAATTTTTTGGAAAGAACATATTTAAGGCTTCAAAACAAAAATCGGGTTTGAATTCAGCAAATTTTTTTTGATTTTTTCAACATTTTTCTTTAAAAATTCAAGATTTTTGAAAAATCACTCATTTTTCACAGCCTGTAACTTTTTTTCTAAATTTTTTCAAAGTTCGATTTTGCTGTCATTAAAAAGACAATTTTCCGTAGATCATTTTATCAATTGACAACTTTTTGATATCTCTTACCGTAACCCTGATAAAATTTCCGAAAATTGAAATTTGAAAAATTCCTAAATTTTTTTTTCAAAGACCGCTTATTTTCAACAGGCTATAACTTTTTTTCTAGATTTTTTCAAAAACTGATTTTGCTATCATTAGAAAGACAATGTTTTGTAGATCATTTTACTAATTGACAACTTTTTGATACCTCTTATCAAAATTTAGAAAAAAATCCCGAAAGTTCAGAAAAAAAAACTACCGTAACCTAACCAAACTCACCGCCCTCTTCGGACCATTGAAATGCACACAATTTCTGTCTTGAATTGTATAAGCATTCACGTCAAATCTAGAGCAATTAGACGTTCCCGCAAGCACTTTCAGATCGTATTGCATGCCCGAAACAATCTGTCCTTCGCCAGAAACCACTTTCAATGGAACCCACATCATCTCCCCTTCGATTCTTTGATTGATGTCTGATTCGAAGGCTTTCCAGGTTAATCTCTGAATATTTTTCAAGCATTGGAACCCATTTTAAAAGCCCTTGAGTTCTTACAGTGGCCAATTTGCTAGCTGGATCTAATGGTCCTTCATGCCAAGTTTCTCCATCATCTGGGAGTGAAGAGGTGTGTGGAAGGACTTGGAAGGGAGAGATGACCATGGAACGAGGAGGAGCGGTGATTGGGGCTTGACGCATGAACTGTAAGGAAAAGGGTTGAAAATGAACCTGAAACTCTTCTTGGAAATTTTAAAATTTTGAAAATTTTGAAAGAAAATTTTTTTTGGAAAATTCTTCAAAATTTTTTTTTGCCAAAAAAATTCTAGAACTGTGTAAAGATAACAGAAAAATTTCAATCCAAAAAAAAATGAAAAATAAATGAGCAGTGACTTCTTCTAAAAAATTTTTGGAAAATTTGAAAAAAAAAATGAAAACACATTTTTTTTGGAAATTTTTTTTTGGAAATTGTTTGCCAAAAAACTATTCGAGAACTGTGTTTTTTAAACAATTAAATTTTTAAAAACAGCTGAACTGATAAAAATAAAAACAAGCCATTACCTCTTTTAGAAATTTTTCGAAGTTTCGAAAATTTTGAAAAAAAAATGTTTTTTCGGAAATTTTTTCGAAATTTTTTTTTTGTTGCAAAATGCTAGTCCAAATTCTTTTTTTAAAATTAAACACAGGTAAACTGTAATCTAAAAAAAAACATTGAAAGTGGATAATGAGCTCTTCTGGGAATTTTTAGAAATTTCGGAAATTTTGAAGAAAAAAAATTTTTTGGAAATTTTATTTTTTTTAATTTTTGAATTTTTTTTTGCAAAAAAATAATTTTTAAATGTTCAGAAATGGAAAACAAATAAACTGTAATTTGAAAAAATTGAAAAACAAGCCATTATCTCTTGTAGAAATTTTTCGAACAAAATTTGTAAAAAAAAAATAGAAAAAAAATTTTTTTTTCGAAATTTTTTTTGTCTGTAAAAATTTTCAAATTTTCAAAAAGAAAAAAAGCTCACAAATCGATTCGAAACCGGAATAATCATCTCATTAACCGATGGACTCCTCAATGGAGCAATCGCAACAACATTATTGAAAGACGGCGGGTTTACTGTAGGATTTTGAGCAAAATGAAATGGAATTTGGCTCAAAATCACAGGAAATACAGTAAATATTGTGATAAATTGAAGGAGCATTCTGAAAAACTCTGAAAAAACGAGAAAATCAATGAATTTTAGCTTGAAAACTTGAAAATTCAACATTCCCTCCAAAATCTTCACCGGTTTTATACTAATTTTCCGTTCATTTTTTAAATGATTTTTTTTGCAAATTAAGATGGAAAATCTGTCAAAATCTTATCTAAGAGCGGAGATCTGTCTGAAGATTGTCGATTTTGTGTGACAGGGGTCTAATTGGACATGTTCCGACGAAATGGACATAAAAATAAAAAAAATGAAAGAAAAAAAATCAAAAATCAAAAAAAAAAACTTTCTGAAAAATGAAGAAAACTGAAAGTTCCTGCTTTTTTAGGCTGTATTTTACGGATTAGTCGACTCTCGCTTTGTTTCTCGCCATCTTTATGTACTTTTTCAGCGCGTGTTTGTGTAATTTTGTAATTTTCCAGCAGCGAAACACTGTAATTGTTACACTTTTCACGTCAGGAGACACTCCAACTGACCACTTGACGACGGTTTCGAAGGCGGAAGAAGGTCAGAACACATTGGAATAGGGGGAAGAGGTCAGGGAACTCTGAAAATACAGTAAGAAAATGATAATTTGATCTCAATGAAAATCGTATTTGAACTGGCGCCAAGAGTTTTGTGTGCGCCGCGCCGTCGCGTGTTTACGTACTCGGCATTTAAACTGACGACACTTGAAATTTTAATTTTTTCTTGTGTCAAATTTCGTAATTTTCAGTCGTTTTTCGGCGATTTCGCGGTTTTTCCATGTTTTCAAAATGTTTGTCACCTAGATTTACATATTTTCTTAAAGTTTCGCAAAGTTCCGCTCGTTAAAGCTAGAGAACTCTGGGTTTTTAGGCAAAACATTCAAAAAGTAAACGAAAATCTAATTTCAAGCACTTTTCAGCGCATCATACGACGGGTTACACTATACTGATATCAAAAAATGTCAGATGAAGCTGTGAACGCTGTGGAAAATGGCGAAAATGTGGAGAAAAACGAGAATTCCACTGAGGTACGTGTTTGTTTTCAAAATTTTTCGAGAAATTAGAAAAAACTGGATTTTTTTGTTTCAGGAAGACTCTCTGACTCAAGAAATCCGTCGTTTCACCGGCGCCGTCTCGGATCCGAGTGTCAGAGTTCACGGAATGTCCTATACGTCGCTGACAAAATATATCGAGCGTGCCGACGAGTTCCCGTCGAATTTTGTGAAGGGTCTTGTTAAATTGAGTGTTCAAAGCTCGATTCGGACTTATGGACAGCCCAAGTCGTTTCAAGTGAGTATTCTAATGTTTTTTTGTGTGAAATTTGGCTTTCAGCACGTCTCCCGGCTTCTTTTGGCTCTTGCCAAGCAGGATTATCAGAATACGTTGAAGACTATCACCACTACGACCAGTACTTCTCTTCCGATTGTTCCCAATCTCAGCAGCTCTCAAAGCCTGACCCAATTGCCCACCGCCAAGTGGATTCTGTCGTTGCTTAGTCAAAAGGATCAATTTGCAAAGATCCCGAAAGAAGACCATCCTGGAGTTGTTTCGGGTCTTGCCACGATCTCATTCTGGATGACTGCGAGCCAGAAAGCATGGAAAATCTATGTGAAGAAGTTGAGAAACACGTTGAAGTCCAATGAGCTGATAGGAAAGACCATCGAAGCAGAGGCTGGATCCCTGGGAAAAGAAAATCCGGAGAAGGTCTTGGCTCTACTCTCAGCGGCTTCTGAAGCTCAGAACTCTGCAATTCTCCCAGCGGTTTTTGTCGAATTGCTTACCAAAACCGTGCTCCTCGCCAAAATCCGTCCCTCGCAGTTCCTCGTCGATCGCACATCTTCAGCCTTTGTCAAGTTTCTCACCGAGAAAGACTTTAATGAGAACTTGCTCCCAAACATCAAAAAAGCACTGCTCCGATCTCCAGAAGTCGCGATTTTCGGAATCCTTGGAGTAGTGGAGAATGTCGCATTCCCACTGGATTCATCGGCTGCCGATCTTCTCAAGGCTACTACTGCGTCGCTTACGGTGAGTTCCTATGAAATTTGAAAAAAAAACCATGTTTTCCAGTCCGCCGACGAACCACTCCGTGAAGCCGCAATCTCCATCGCTGTCTCCCTAACGAAACGTGCTCAACCTCCAGTCATCACAAAGATCGTCAACACTCTGTTCGATCAACTTAACGCTTCTAAGACCCCGGAAACCCGGATCTCGTTGCTTCAAGGAATCGCAAGAGTCGCCAGTGTTGCTCAGAATGAAGAGTTGGATAAGATTGCTGATGAGGCGATTGCCAAGTTGGCCAAGGCTGACAAAGAATCCCACGATGGAACGGTTGAAGCTCAATGGAACGCTGTCACCGAGTGGGCCGTCCGTCTTTCAAAACCCACTGCAGCTCTCACCAACGCGTTCAAAGAGGCCTCGAAGTTGCAGCCCGCTGTGAAGTACATTCCCTACAGAGCACTTTATGATGTTCTGGAGAGAAGAAAGATGAGCATTCTTCCGGATGGAGTTGATGTGAAGCCGTTGCTCACCGAGTTGGAGACAGGGACCAAGGGAGAGTTGACGTCGATCGGATTGGCTCTTTTGATTCTTGGAACAACGAAGAAGGGATCTATTGAGCATACAAAGGCGTGGAGTAGAGCATCTCACGCGGAATCCATGTTCAAGGTAAGATATAGATTTTCTAAAGAAAACCTGGCCTAATGGTGCTCGTGGGATGTCTGTTTCTTTGTCTTTGGTCTGTTGCTATCCATCTTGACCATCTTGACCATTTCTAAGACATCAAACACCAAATTCCCAGGGCCATACCTCACATCATAATGGCCCGTTGCCACGTAGCATGGCCCCCTGCAGTCCCTAAGCCGTATTACCACAAGACGGACCCCTCCAGTTGACCCCCACACCACGTCATTCGTCTTGCGCACCCGCATTGTAACTCTGGGCTCTCTGTGTCTCTCGGGTCGCCTCGCTCTTTCTCTTGGGTCAATGACGTGAAAACGGGGCGACAGGTGTAGGGAAGAAGGGCCAAGGACCATCTGTGTGTGAGGGAATGAGATGTGAGACCACAAGACCATTGGGGTCATCTTGTATAGATGGAAAGATCTAGATGAAGAACAAAGAATAACCCTGTCACATGAAAACTGAGATCTTGACACTTTCTAGAACGTTCTAGACACCCAATTAACTTTTGATTTCAGGAAAAAGCCCTCTCCACGACGAAATGGCAAGAAGCAGTGGCGTGGGCGAAGCTCGCCGAGCTCGTCATCCTCCAACGCCCCGTCCTCGACAAATCCGCCACCCCATCCTTCTCCGCATCGGCTCTCAAGTCCCTCTCGCTCCTGCTCTTCTGGCCACACTGGAAAGTTCGTCAACAAGCATCAAAGAGCCTTCTGAACATCCTGGAAGCCGAGCAGACCGTCTTCGCGGAAGCTCTCGCTGATCTGATCTACTCTGACACTGCCAATGGAACCATTGACAACGCGCTTCGACGAGTTCCAGGAGCCTCGGGAGCAGACTGGCAAGTGCCTGGAGAGTGGTATGTGCAGACGCTGAAGCTTTTGCTGACGCCGAAAGGACCGGAACTCGATAAACTAGCAATTCACACACTTCTCCTGGCTTCGGTTCAACGATTGGTTGAGGTTGATGGATCTGTGTGGCTTCGATGGGTTCACGAACATCGGGAGTCCAAGACATGGCAGGCTAGCGAGGTATTCAGAAAGACAGCGATTGGAAGTGTTCTCGGATGTCAGCATAGAGGTGTGAGGTGAGAAAAACTAGATTTTATAGCTATAATTCAACTCTAATCTTTCAGAAACACTGCCCTCGTCACCCTGGTCGCCCTGCACGACGATGTCCTCAAGAAAGAACTCTGGGACCGTGTCGAATCGAACATTCGAGAGCTGGAAGTCTCCACTTACGAAAGAATCAGCGAGAAAGAGATGGCCATTTACAAGTGCCCCGAGGGACAATTGTACAACACGGCAGTGCTGGACTTTGACGAAGCAGCCGGTGTCAAGGGAACCAAAGGAACGTCTCTTCAAGAGCAACAAGCGGAGATTCAACTTATGTGAGTCTTTTTCGTCGAAAACTGAGCGAAATTGACCTGAAATGATCCCTTTTCAGTCGGGAACTCGCCGAGAAACGTCGTAAAGAAGGAAAACTGTCGGCTAAGATGAAGCAAGTGATGGATAAGGAACTGGCAGCTGAGAAGGAGACCCGAGACGCTGTCACGGAGCTTTTCAAGTCAGCGGAACCGAAATTGGAGGAGACCAGAGCTATGGTTCTTGCGGATCCACAGGGAGCTTTTGCGAGACCTCAAATCCTCTTCGATTACTGTATGCCATTGACCCGGTCGCTTCTGGTTGCTGATCAAGCCGCCCGACTCTTCCTGGCTTATAGAGACGCGTGTTTCGAGCATTCCGATGACTATCTTGGTGAGTTTTTTGTATATTTCTGGGTCCTTAGGTTCGAATTGGGTCTTTGCAACACGATACGATTCAAAACTGTCCTTCAACCTCTGAATAACCTCTAAACAATATCTGTTCCGCCGATCTCTTCGTGTCTCCTTGAAGTTTCCTTATCCAAACCGGTTTTGTCACTTTGAAGAAGAACGGCTCAAATCGCTCAAAACCACGGGATTTCGAAGTTTGGCATTGTAGATTCCCCTCTTTTTCCCTCCATTTCGCTCCTCGTTTTCGCCCCGTTTCTTTCGGCGCTGTCACAATGTACGAAGATTGATTTTGGCCACTTAACACCCGGCCCCTTGTGTCGACCCTGGCCCAACCACCCGATGGAAACCGAGATTGTGAGAGACCAGAGACGCAGAGAGGCTAGAGATTTTTGTTTAATGTTTTTGCATTCTTCTTTGCTATGTTACACATGACAACAACGTATAGAAGGACGGCTGGGGGCGAAAGGAAACGACGACGACGACGGTTTCTATCCTTCCAATTTTGAGAGAGAATTGATGAAAAGTGTTCGGTTTTTTGTTGGGACGCAACGGGTTAGAAGGTGTACAGAACTGTACATTTTAGGCCAATCTCCCTCTATTCGACCTTGATTACGTCATCTGGCGCGGTGCCAAAACGCCAAGACGCTTATTTGCTTATCAAGAGGCGCGGCACTGAAAGTCATCGAAATGGGGTCACCTGGAAGGGTTTTGAAAGTTTCTGCGATTCACTGATAAGGATTCTTGAGTCTCTGGGCACTGATCCCGGGGGCCAGATCCTGGAGGTCTCATTACAACGCTGGGTTCTTGGAATCTCGGAATCGAAAGATATTGACACATTTTCTCCGCTTCTCCGGATCAAAAGTCACTTCTCTCTCCATCTTCTCCTCATTGCTATCAATCGCGCCACGACGGATGACAACTGTTGCGCCCCGTCGCCCCGTCGCTCCGATAACTATGTAGGCGCCTGTGACATGAAAAACGGCGCAACGAGGCATCGCACACAAATATTTTTCTCTCGATTCAATGGTCTGGGTCTCTTCGATTCGCCTGCTCTCTCTAGGCCCGGGGGTCCGATCGGTTTGGCAATAGTGTCTGTCATCTCTGGGTGTCTCTGAACTCGCTGGATCTCTCATCTCTCTGCTAGAGTTATCAATCGCCCCGGTTTCTGCTCCGATTCTGCTCGGTTTTCCGATACTCTGATGCTCTCAATTTGTGTCGACTCGACGAAAAGAAGAAGAGCAGCTCTACGTCTCTATCGACACCATCTCCCGCATCGTTTCCATCCATCAGGCTGTCCCCTGTGCTGTTGTTGCATTGCGACACACACGTACACTCACTCACACATCTGCTCGTCATTGTGCAACAGCGACAGGGACCAGAAAGACCCCAGAGAGACTGTACCATTGCCTGCGTCTCGACGTACTCTGTACACTCTCCTAGACCCGATACGAGGCCCGATGCCTGTTGCGAAGCAGCAACGGTCAAGGCAAGAAGGAGGCAGGTGCAAGTGTGTTGCGTGCGCGCTCACACAAACTCCGCCCCAATGCCCTGCACCGCCCATCTCTCCCCACGGCCAGAGAGAGACTCATCTCGCCCAGAATCACATCATTCGTGGCTGATGGACCCGACGGAGACGGTGCTCCTTCTATTTTCTGCTGGTACTCGAGCTAGATCTTCTGCTATTCCGAACCCCTAGCCCCCCTCTCGGTATGACACTAAATATTTGGCAGTAACTATCGGTTTTTATTTAAAAGACTGACCTAATGCCAATATTTGGTGGCATTCCCAGAGGATGGTGGCGCTTCTTTCCCTAGAGGACACGCCTGCAATGACACTGTATCGGTATAATTCGTCACCCCCTTAAAACGAACGGATTGCCGTCGGTGGCATGGCTGGCGTGTTCTCGATGCCTTCCCCTTATTCACTAACTGTCCCATTCCCCCAGGCGGCCTCGCCAACTATGACACTGAAGCGTAACACTAACCGTTCCTCTGGGTTTAGGCTACGAATCGGTGGCATGGTCGGCGAGTGCCGCCGCCAGCACACAACTGGCCGTCAATGACACTGATTAATGGCATGCGATAGATTCAGAACTTTCGCGAGGTTAACAGTGGCATAGATGGCTTGGTGTGGGTTCGTTCTAGATTTGAAGAGGTAACTTTGACACTTGGCATCTGGCACACAACTTGCCGTCAATGACACTGATTAATTTTCACGATAGATTCCAAAACTTTCGCGATATTATCAGTGCCATAGATGGCTTGGGGTGGATTTTTTCTTTTTTTGGGGCTTTGAGGGTTCTGGAAGGGTTAGGAGATCTTGAAGACAGGGAATGGTAATCAAGAGGATTCCTGATCAATATGATTCTCAGAGTCTTGAAATCTGGGCTCTGTTTGTAGATTCTGACGCGGAAACCAAAGCTAGAACTTCTCAATGATGCTCGGGTTTTTCGAGAGGATTCTGATCATTGGGAAGAGGTTCGAACGTCATCCTAATCGATTGGTCTTCCGAATCTTGAAATCTGGGCTCTGGTATTGGATTCTGAATCGATAACTACAGTAGGAACTGCTATTTGGACAGTCACTGATCGAAAGAACACCTGAATCGTTACAATCTGTTCGAACGTACCTGAAAAGTGTAACACCACAAAAAGTACTACAGTATGTCTTTTTGTCCTTCTTACACTTACACACTTGCGTACATTACGAATCGTGTGTAAAATTACATCTTGGGTTGTTCTGTCTCTGTCCCTGTCTCGACCCAGCCAAGTCAAACAGAATTCAAAAGGAGAGAAAAAGCCTTGGCCCGGTACCTGCCTCCAGATGACTCACTAGGAATGTTTGTATGGGTTGGGTTGGAAGAAGGGAAGAAGAACGGAAAAATGGGAGAAATAACGAGGAATTGGAAGAATTATGCGGGATTTGAAGGAATATATGAATGCTAATGGGGGATTGAGCTGGAAAGAGTTGGAAAGTTGAGGGTGGAGAGGGATCTTGAAGTTAGAATTGAGATTCGAAGATTGCTAGACCCTTCTAAATGATCTCAATTTTCAGAAGAACTCGTCGGCAGCAACTGGCTCCGTGTAATCGGCGCCCACCACCACATCCCCGGATGGCACGACGAACTCCTTCACACCGCCCTCAAACGAATGTTCTCTCTCCTCAACGAACGCGCCTTCGTCGTTGACACTGGAGACGATGATGATGCAGATCAGATGCTGTTCGATGATGAAATCGTCGGTGCCGCCCATCTCACCCTGCTCTTCCCGATGATCCGAATCATTCTGAAGAACCCGAGATTCGTGGAAGCCACCAAGACAGATGCTCTCCTCCTGTTGCAATCAGCGATTCATAAGAAGTTCCTGAGAGATAAGGATGTGTTGAACCTTCCGATGGAGCACTACGCCTCGATGCTCTTTGAGTATTACTCCCTGAACGCTTCCTCGACCTCAGCCCCAGCTTTCAAGGCTGTCCAGCAACTCTTCCGCCTCGCCAACGACACCAACGACATCGGAGATCGCGTTCTGGGGATGATCCGTGAAGTTCTTGCCTACCTGACCCATGAGAATCACGACGTTCGTCTCGCAGCCCTTCAAGTCCTCTCCGCCCCTCATCTTCTGATGCGGGTGGTTGTGGAATGCGGTCTGGAAGCTCCAGTGGCTCGGGAGATCCTTGTCCGACTCTTCGTCATCAGACACGATCCAATGGAGCAGGTTGCGACACTGGCTGATACCGTCTGGGGAGAGAACCATCTGCAGATCAAGACGTGTGTTGGATTGCCGCTTGTTGGTAAGGTTTTTGGTTCAGAAAAACATATAGAAATGATCCTTGTTTCCAGAAGAATGCGTCTCCTCCTCTGCCCTTGTCCGCAAATCCGCTGCTCAAGCCATGTCGACTTACATCGAAGAGCATCCTGAGGAGCTCCCAACCATCCTCACCAAGTTCGACGAGACCTACAAAGACCTGGTACTGATCCGAGAGCCGATCTACGATGACGTCGGTCGTCTTCAACGGGACGCTGTTGATGAGTGGGACAGAAGAAGTGGAGTTGGAGAGACCCTCGTGCTGCTTTCCGCGTTGGCCAGAGAGCAAGAAGCTGAGCAACTCATCCGAATTGTCGCCCCTGATGGATTATCGGATAGATCTGCAGAGTGTCGCAACGAACTTCGGAACGCTGGAGTGGAGACGATCAGAAGACACGGAGCAGCCATCATGACCCGACTTCTTCCATTCCTCGAGGATCTTTCGGATAAGACACTGGCAAGTGAGGAGCATGATGATCGGCGTCAGGGACTCGTGGTTCTTCTTGGAACCCTCGCGCAATACATTGATTCTACTGATAAGGTCAAGGGAATCGTTGCGAGACTCATCGAAGCTCTCTCTACACCATCACAGACTGTCCAGGTGTCTGTCTCCCGATGCTTGGCCCCACTGGTTCCAAAGATTCGTCAAGACGCCAAAGATCTGATTAGCAAACTTCAATGGACGCTCTTCGAGGCAGAATCCTACGGAGCACGTCGAGGAGCCGCGTATGGAATCGCTGGACTGCTCAAAGGAATGGGAATCATTGCGTTGAAGGACATTGACCTACTCTCGCAGGTTCAGAAGAATATGGAGGATAAGAAGAGTCCGAAGCATCGGGAAGGAGGTCTACTGGCACTGGAGATTCTTTGTAGCACTATTGGAAAGCTTTTCGAGCCGTACATCCTCAAAGCGCTTCCGGCACTGCTTATCACCTTCGGAGACAGTGATTCCAACGTCAGACAGTCGGCGGAGGATACTGCGAGAGCGATGATGGCAGCAATGACAGTCTACGGTACAAAGCTAGTGCTCCCACTGCTCCTTGTGGCCATTGATGACGATTCGTGGAGAACGAAGTGTGCTGCTACCGAACTTCTCGGATCCATGGCCTTCTGCGCTCCACGTCAACTCTCTGCGTGCCTCCCGAACATTGTCCCGAAGCTCATTGAAGTTCTCGCTGATTCCTCTTCCAAGGTTCAGAAGTCTGGAGAGAAGGCCCTTCAACAAATCGCCAAGGTCGTCCGCAACCCTGAAATCCTCGGAGTCACCAATCAACTCATGGCTGGACTCTTGGATCCGGCAAGCAAGACATCAGCGGCTCTCCAAGCAGTCCTCAACACCAAGTTCATTCACTACATCGATGCCCCATCTCTTGCTCTCATGATGCCAATCGTTCGTCGTGCCTTTGAAGACAGAAACAGTGAAACGCGACGAGTTGCGGCGCAGATCATCTCTAACATCTACTCTCTCTGTGAGAACAAGGACATGGAGCCGTACCTTCCACACATGGTTCCAGGATTGCAAAGATCTCTGTTGGATCCTGTTCCTGAGATTCGATCGGTTTCTGCAAGAGCTCTTGGAGCAGTTGTGTCGAAGTCTGGTGGAACTACTAGTGAGGAACTCCGCAGTCAGGTACCCTTATCTAATAAGTATCTCTCTAATTTCCAATTTTCCAGGTGATTCCATGGCTCAAAGAGAAGCTCATCTCCCCGCAATCCACCGTCGATCGTTCCGGAGCCGCCCAAGGACTCTGCGAAGTTCTCGCCAGCACAGGAACCGAACAACTCGACCACGTCATGCCAGAAATCATCCACGCCACCGAGAGCACTGATGTTCCAGCTGAGACCCGAGACGGATACATTCTCATGTACATCTATCTGCCGATGGTGTTTGGAGACAGATTCGTTCCGTATCTGCCGCAAGTGGTGCCTCCGATCCTCAAGGCGTTGGCTGATGAGAATGAGTGAGTTTTTGATGGATTACAAGCTTTGAAAAACCCAATGTTCTTCTAGATACGTGCGTGCCTCTGCCCTGAAAGCCGGTCAACGTCTCATCTCCCAATTCTGCTCCCACGCCCGAAAACTCTTGCTTCCACAACTCCAACTGGCCCTCATGGACGAGAACTGGCGAATCCGATACGCGTCCGTTCAGCTCATCGGAGACTTCCTCTTCAACATCTCGGGAATCTCTGGAAAATCCACGTCATCCACTGCCGATGAAGACGACACGATGGGAATGGAGCAAGCCGGAAAGGTTATTGTTCGGGCTCTCGGACAGAAGGACAGAGATCGTGTGCTCGCTGGATTGTATCTCACTAGATCCGATGTTGCTCTGGTTGTCAGACAAGCCGCTGGTCACGTGTGGAAGATGGTTGTGGCGAATACCCCGAGAACGCTGAAGGAGGTGACGAAGGTGTTGTTCGAGATGGTTGTGGACAGTTTGGCGTCGAATTGCGATGAGAGACAGCAAATGGGAGCGAGGTGTCTTGGAGAGCTCGTGAGAAAGATGGGAGACAAGGTGATCAACGAGATTCTGCCTGTCCTGGATGCCAATCAAAAATCGGAAGAGGTGGCGAAGCGTGTAGGAGTGGCTATCGCGCTTCATGAGATCATTGGAAACATGTCAAAGGAAGTCACCAATCACTACCTCGCCTCTATCGTTGAACCCGTCCGGAAAGCGATTTGCGATGAGAGTGACACTGTCAGAGCCGCTGCAGCCAACACTTTCACAGTTCTCTATCACGTCGTTGGAAATGAAGCTCTCGATGAGATCATCTGCCCGCTTCTCGAGGCTCTTACGGAGGATCAGAATCATATCCTTGCTGGACTCTGCGATGTTATGCGACAAAACTCTCGATCCATGCTGCCCTACCTGCTTCCGAAGCTCACAAAGCCACCAGTCAATGTTCACGCCTTGTGCTCCTTGGCTTCAGTGTCCGGAGATTCGCTGTCAAGACAACTTCCGAAGGTTCTCGACGCCCTGTTGGCTTCGTGTGTCACCAATGACGAGAATGATCCGATGATTGAGTCGTGCGAGAAGGTCGTCGTTGTTGTAGCTGATGAAGATGGAATCCCAGTCCTTCTCGACTACCTGATCCAGAAGGCCTCTCAAGATGAGAACGTCCCAGCTGCCGTACTTCTCCATGCTTTCATCGCCAAGACAGAGGTGTCCCTCACGGAACTCGCTGAAGATGTGCTTCCAGGACTCCTGAACCTCTACACTTCACCGAACCCCCAGATCGTTGATCATGCCGTCGGAGCCGCGGTGGCATTGACACAGAGCATGAGTCAGAAGGAGCTGCTCTCCGTGCTGCCAGTCGTCAAGAAGGCCATCAATATCGTGGTCGCTGGAGCCAAGGGACAACAGATTCCAGGATTCGCCCATGTCAAGAGTCTCCAACCGCTCGTCGTGATGCTCCGTGAAAACATTCTGCAAGGACAAGTCGAGATGAAGGCCCTAGCCGCTGAAACCCTTGGAATGGTCGTCAAGGCCGCTGAAGTGCCCGCTCTGAAGCCCCACGTCGTCAACATCACTGGACCATTGATTCGTGTTCTTGGAGATCGATTCCCAGCCAATGTCAAGCTTCCGATCATCGAAACGTTGAGCAAGTTGCTCGACAAGGTTGATGCGATGCTCCGTCCATTCCTGCCACAGCTCCAGTCCACGTTCCTCAAGGCCCTTCAAGATCAGACATCTCGACCGGTGAGATTGGCCGCTGGAGGTGCATTGGCACGTCTTCTGAAGCTCCATCCGAAGCCCGAGACAACGATGACCGAGTTGTTGAAGCTTCTAGCGACGTCGCAGGATCAGCAGTTGATGTGAGTTTTTGTTTCTACACCTGGAGAGACAAAAATGATTGTTAGAAAGTCTATATTCAGTCGAAGAGTGAACCCTGAGACATCCCACGAGCGTAGATTGGCTAGATGTTCTTAGAAAATCTATATCTAGTCTAGCAGGGGACCTGTAAACATCCCACGAGCACACTTTGTCTATATCCACTAGGAAAGAGGGCATTCAATTGTTTAGCGAGCATAAATTGGCCAGTTCTACTTAGAAAATCTATATCCAAATAGAAAACGGGTCTAGAGACATCCCACGAGCATAAATCAACCTGATTTCCTTAGAAAATCTATATCTAGTAAGGGAGAGGACCCTCAAACATCCCAAGAGAACAGTTAGACTTGTCAATCTGAGAAAATCTATATCTAGTCTAGCAGGGGACTCGAAGACATCCCACGAGCGCAGTTTGGTCAGATTCACTTAGAAAATCTATATCCTGTTAGAAAGAGGGCTGTTCAACATCCCACGAGCATAGATTGGCCATATTTTTTTAGAAAATCTATATCCAGACAGAAAAAGGGTTCAAAAACATCCCACGAGCATAAATCAGCCTGATTGCCTTAGAAAATCTATATTCTTACAATTTCTTCTTCCAGCGAGTCCTCCCTTGCCACCGCCCGTGCTCTCATCGCCTCCTGCGCCCAAAAGATGTCCGCCGACACCATCGCCGAGATCTACCGTGTCACCGAACTCATCTACACCCCAACTGTCGAGAACCCATCCGAAGTTGATACATCGCTCACCGCTTGCTCTGGAGCCCTCCTCGGAGAGACCATCGCTCGGAAGGAGGACTGGACAACTGCCGAGAACAGTGTGTTGGCTGATGTCGAATCGGCGAAGACTGCTCCACGAGTCCGTCAAGCGAAAGCAGCAGCCCTTCAACAGATGTGTCAGTCGAATGCCGAAGGTCTCTGGACGTCTTCTGCCAACTCTGCATGCCGTACCGCCTTCACTGCCGGATTCACTTCCACCGATCCGATCGTTGCCGCCTCTGTCCTTCGTGCTGCTTCATTCGTTCTTCAGACTGATGTCGATCGAGAACTCCTCTCCGCAGTGGCCAGATCTCTCAACCACGCCTCCTCGGATGTTCGGAAGACCGCTGCGACAGCCATTGGACACGTAGCAGATCATCAAGAACTCGCGAACGATGTGTTGAAGCTGGTGGTACCACAATTGGTGAATGGATGCAAGGAAAGCAACACGGCAGTTCGTAGCATGTCCGAATTGGCACTGGTTCACGCGCTTAAGATGCAGAATGATGAGGATCGGTTTGACGTGAGTTTTTCATACAATTTTGAGGGAAAAAAGAAGCCAATTGAGCTGAAAAATGTTTGGGGCTGCTGAGAAAAGTTGTAGTTTGTAGCCTGAGCAGCCCCAAAAATGTGGCGCTGCTTAGAAAAGTTGAAGTTTGTAGTCAGAGCAGCCCCAAAAATCTGGGGCTGCTTAGAAATTTTGTAGTTTGTAGTCTTAGCAGCCCCAAAAATCTGGGGCTGCTTAGAAATTTTGTAGTTTGTAGTTTTAGCAGCCCCAAATTTTTGGGGCTGCTTAGAAATTTTGTAGTCTGTAGTCTTCTCGGCAAATCTATGTAAAATTTGAGCAAACTTCGAGGGTTTTTGCAACTTTTGAACAGACCTTGGAGGATTATCTAACGTTTGCGCAGTACTTGGGAATCTCTGCAACTCTTGCGCGGGACTAAAGGATTTAGGCAACTTCTGAGCAGTACTTGGGAATCCATACAACTCTTGCGCAGTACTTGGGGATTTTTGCAAGATTTTCGCAGTACTTGGGGATCAATGCGTCTTTTGCGCAGTACATGGACGTTTTTACGTTTTTTTTTTCAAAGTTCTTTTTTTTTCCTATTTTTTATGAGATTCCGCGATTTTCCACATTTCCTTTGCAGAAAAACTTCTACAATGGGTCAAATCGTTGGAAAGTAGATGCAGAACGAATCCGCTGCTCTGACATCACGACGTCGACGTTCAACGCCTCGAAAGTGGAGAGGTAGTACTAAATTCAAGACCAAAAAGCAAGATTCAATGCTATTTGTTCCAGATCTGTTCTAAATGTCGAAAGCACAAGGAGTGGATGATTCTCACTCAGTACAGAGTTTGCGCCAAACAAAAGTGGAATCCCCGGATAGGACATGACTGCTGATCAACTAATGAAACTATGGAAAGCTCGCTAAAAATATATTTTTTCTAACTATAGATTGTTATTATTTTTTTATATCTCGTTTTATCTGTATGTCTGTTTAGATTTCAATAAATCACTGTTACCTTAATCTTTTTGCTTCTGATTATTGAAAAGCGAGGAGGGAAGCAAAAATTGGTACTGGCAACTTTTACCATGCATTTGCGCAGCTTTTATGCAGACTTTGCGCAACTTTTAGGTAGAAAATTATAAGAATTTGATGAAACGCTGGGCAAAAGTTGTTCATCGTTTGCTCAAATTTTACACAGGTTTGCCGAGTTAGCAGCCCCAAAAGTTTAGGGCTGCTTAGAAATTTTGTAGTTTGTAGTTTTAGCAGCCCCAAATTTTTGGGGCTGCTTAGAAATTCTGTAGTTTGTAGTCACGCTCTTCTAAGCAGCCCCAATCCGAGCTTCCCGTTCTGTAACTCAGAAACCAGCAGAGTTATCAAGTTCCCAATCAATAAAATGATCTTACAGAACTACCGTAACTCGCTGGAAGGAGTCCCTCAACGAAATCTCGACGAGACCCGAGTCAGTCTTGCCCGCGCCGTCCGTGCTGGAGACCTCGATCTGGAGCCACTCGACACTGTTCTCAATGTCTACTGAAATCACCTATTTCCGATTAATTCCCCATCAAAAAGAACAAATTCTTCCCATTTCCCCTCGGTTTTTTAGTGTTTTTTTCTCATTATTTTCTTTTTTTTCTTTTTCTGGTTGTTATGTTTACTTGGATCCCTGGACTTTCCCCCCGTCTCAAATTTGTTGTTTCTTTCTAAATTTATTCAAAAATCTTTAAAGTTATATGAAAATCTAGAAAACTCGATGGTGGCTTGGTGACAACAGCTTATTTTTCCTGCTCAGTTTTGTATTTTTTGGGTTTTATGAAAAAAATTTTTACAAATTATTGTTTTAGGACATGTGGACGACGGTTCGGCGGCTAGCAGCAACTGATAAGAATCGATATCAGCCAGTTATTGGATTAGAGGTACAGTTTTTTTTAATCGAAAAAATTGAAAAAAAAATTTCAAAAAAACAATTTTTTTTGAAATTTTTTTAAAAATTTTTCCAGGTTCACATCCAACTCTCCACCCTTACCAAACTCTTCTCCCGATCACCAATCTCCGATGCTCCCCCGAATCGTCGAGTCGTTCCATTCGACATGGCCACTCCCGGAACCCTTCCTCTCCTCAACCGTCAATGCGTACTTCACGCCCTCAAAATGGCCGTTTTGATGCAATGTCACATCCCGGAATCCTCGAAATTCGACAGGAAACACTATTTCTATGCGGACATGCCTGCCGGGTACCAGATTACACAGAATGAACAACCGATTGCGAAGGATGGAAAGTACGGGTTTTATGTGTTTGATGAGCATGTGGAGCCGTACTGGAAGGAGGTAGGCAATAGAAACGTTCAAAAAACTTCGAAATGACAAATTCTAGACAAGGTTTCCGTTTTGGGGCTGCTTAGAAATTGTGTAGTTTGTAGTCTAAGCAGCCCCAAAAATTTGGGGCTGCTCAAGAAATTTTGTAGTTTGTAGTCTTAGCAGCCCCAAAAATTTGGAACTGCTTAGGAAATTTTGTAGTTTGTAGTCTTAGCAGCCCCAAAATTTGGGGCTGCTTAGAAATTTTGTAGTTTGTAGTCTTAGCAGCCCCAAACCGCGCGCTTCGCTCTGAAAATCATTCAATTGTCGTTTCCAGATCTCCATAATCCAACTGCAACTCGAACAAGACTCTGGCAAGACAATCCACGTAGACTCCCGATCCCTAGTCGACTACAATCGTGCCGGATGCGCCCTCGTCGAACTCGTCACCACCCCCTGCTTCTCCACAGCCCTGGAAGCCGTCCGATTCGTCGAACACCTCCGTCTCCTCCTCCAGCATCATCGTCTCTGTGAAGGAGAACTGCATCGAGGACACATGAGAGTCGATGCCAATGTATCCTTATCAACTGATAGAATCCAAGGAGTCAGAACTGAAATCAAGAACATGAATAGTATCAGGACCATTCATACTGCCATCAACTATGAAATTGCTCGGCAATTTGAAATTTTGAAAAGCGGCGGAATTGTTTCAAATGAAACCCGAGCTGCTGATTCAGAAGGACGCACAGTTTCAATGAGAGAAAAAGATGCGCAGACGGATTACCGATTCATGCCAGAACCCAATCTTCCGAAACTCGTCGTCAAGAAAGAGTGGGTCGAAACGGTTCGGAAAGAGTTGGAAATGGAGGGAAGACCAAAGTTTGAAGTGCTGAGGGATGATATTGGTTTTGATCCAAGGAGTGCAGTGCATATTTCGGTGAGTTTTTGAAAATTGGGAAAATTTTTTTTTGTTCTTCAAAATTTTTAAATTTTTTTTTGAAAAATTGCTCGATTCAGCTGAAAATTGATTTCCCAACGTTTTTTACAGTGTAGATTACGAATTTGATAGCGAAATTTTGATGGATTCAAAATTCTGTTTTCTGATTTTGGAAAAAATTGAAAAAAACACATTTTTTTTCAAAAATTTTTTTTTGAAAAATGATCCAATCGACCTCTAAAGTGATTTACCGACGTTTTTTACGAAGTAGGTTTCGAATTCAACAGCGAAACTTTGCTAAATTAAAATTTGAATAACCAATTTTCGAAAAAAAATTTGAAAAAAAGTCAAAAACATTTTTTGAAAAAAAAATTCAGTTGACCTCAAAATTGATTTTCTGACGTTTTCCACTATGTAGATTACAAATTCAACATTGAAATCGCCATAAATCAAAGAAAACATTTCAGGAGGACCCATTCCTATCCAATTTCGTCGATCGATGCCTTCGATTCAAAGATCCGTCAGTAACAGCTCCAGACATTCTTTACTGGATGAAAGAGTTGAAAACAAGTATGCAGAGGTCTAAGGGAAATTATCCGCCGCAGAGGTAACTTTAAAAAAAAATTTCCACATTTTTTCAAATTTTATTTTTTCAGTGATTTCTTTGCCTCTCAATTCGTGAAAATCGTCCAATTGGCTCGGGAGCACCGTCTAACTCGCCTACGCCTCCTCGAATTTTTACGCCTCTACTCATCAGAATCCGAGCCGGAAACCCGAGACATTATCGATATCATCGAGGAAAACGATTTTTGGAGAATTCACGACTCTTCGAAAATCGACGAAATCGTACAGGAGGCCATGGAAAAGAACGAGAAATTGGCGGATAAAGTGAGAGAAGGACACGCGAAATCATTCAATAAAATGAGGAATGGAATTGTGGATTCGACGAGGAAATGTGTCGAGATTGAGGATGTTGAGAAGGCGATTCGGAGGAATTTGAATTAGGATTTTTGTACATTTTTTAGATTTTTTTTTGTTTTTAGAATGAATTTGTTAGGTTTGATTGTGATGGATGGTTACCGCAAAATGGAAAAGAGAATGAATTGCAGCAGAAAAGCTGGAAGAAGTTAAAAATTCAATTTTTAGTTTTTGGGGCTGCTTAGGAAAGTTGTAGTTTGTAGTCTTACAAGGAATGCTTCCGGAGTGTCCCACCGCTTACGAAGCGGGATGTGGTGCAAGTTGTGACCCATCAGTAGGTCATAAACCACCCGGGGGGAAATTTGTTCATTCGCCATATTTCCCGAGTTTTGGCCGAAAAACTGATTTTTTGAAAAAAGTGAAAACTTCAACTTTGGAAAATCATAGTTGGCTTAAAGTAATTATTGTTTTTCAGTTTTTGTACCAAACGGTAGACAAAACATTCAGCTTTTTTGACAAAAATAACCAGTTGTTTTGAAAATGTTTGAACTTTTCAAGAAACAATCTTATAAAAGTTCCCTCGGCAACGTTTTATCCCGCTCAAAGTAGCAGTATGAGCATTGGGATTTGCCCTCGAGTTCAGAAACAACCTTATGAAAGTTCCCTCGGCAATGTTTTATCCCGCTCAAAGTAGCAGTATGAGCATTGGGACTTGCCCTCGAGTTCAGAAACAATCTTATGAAAGTTCCTTCGACAACTTTTAAATCCCGCTCAAAGTAGCGTTA